>VWZI01015460.1:716407-802873 GCA_013396835.1 Psilopogon haemacephalus
TAACAGAATAATATTTCTGTCAAATCCACTTCTTAAAATTTTGTCAATGTCATGCTGAAACTTCCTGCCATGATATTCAGAGTGTAGGCATGCCATGTGAATTTAAATTAGCATAGGATCAGTCACCAAATATGTCAACTGTATCATCAAGATTAGTCAAGTATGTAATACTACGGAGGGAAAAACATTTCAAAGATGTACACTGACCTAGTTTCACAGCCCGGTATTCCAAATTATGAAGATTTTACTAACGATTGTATTTGTTTCATCTTGTCGGAGTGACTTGCAGCTCATGAAGTTCATTGATCCACTGGTGAGAATTAATCGTTAGAACCCAGTGACTTCTGTCAAAGCAATATACCTAGTTAAAATCTTTCTGTCGTATACCTTTTGTTGGTGTCTCCAATATTAAAATTCAAAACTTAAGCAAAGTAGAACTCCCAAGGAATCTCAAAGCAAAGCAACAACGGGAACTCAACAATTCTCTCTCATTTTGTATTCCACGCTGTACCTAAGGTCAGTTAACAAAATATATTCTGTGAATAAAAGCATAATTATTGGTGTAATTTGCAGTGCAAATGAAAGAAAATCATTACTGCCTAATTAACAGTACATATGTCAAGAATTCAGTAAGAAAAATGGACTTAGAAATAAAATAATAATAACTTTTAAATCTAGAAGCTCTTTATCTTCTGCTCTGAACAGAAACCGCAAGCCCTGTATGTTGCCTAATTTCTTTTATAAATAATTCACTGCTATTTTCCATAGCAGACATTTAAATCTCAAGAAGGCTTAGTGTACTAAATTCAGAGGCGCTTCATTAATCATTCTCTATTCCTCGAAGCAAATTTTTAATTATGGCTTCTTGCTGAAGAAAATATTTTTTTTACTGTAGTTTTGTATGAGAACTTTCAATAATATCTCCTCTAAGATGTCTGGGATCCTTTTAGATTTTTTTTTTTTTTCCCAAAAAAAGTACTTGTGAACAGAACATCACCAAAAAAATTCTTTAAAATGTAGTGGGATGCAATTCTAGTAAATTCATAGTGTTCTAACTGAGGCTGGGCCTAGCCCAGAAAGTTCACTTCTCAAGTCATTCCTACACTGCAATTCCCAACTACATCAGCAGAATCTTAGGAATGAGCACCCAGTGTAGCTCAGCATAGTCAAAAAAAGCAAACCTGGAGATGAATGGAGGAAGGAGATTATCATGCAAAGGTGGAATCAGCCACCCAGGCTCCACTCATGTACTCTGTTGCAAAGTAGCTTATTTTCAGCATGGTTGCTCTACTTGCCCATGTTGCAGTGTCTTGCTTGCAGCTCCTGACCAAGGCAGCATTGTGCTCAGCTAACAACTAACCACATCCATTCAGGGGGACAACTTCTAAAAATAAGGCAAATTAATCACTGACGTTTTTCAAACAAAAACAACAGCAAAAGCTCAGCTGTAAAATTGTTACACAACAGACTAGTACAGGATATGGCCCTGTAGACCCTCAACTAAAGAAACATGGTCTGTCAATAACCTCCTCATAGCAGAGAGCGTAAAACACACAAAACTTCTCAATTTATAGGGCCTGTCCCCAAATTGACATCCTTTTTTTGAAAAAACATCATTTTTAAGTTCAGAAAAAAATATTTATGCAGCTGACTTCTCCGACACCTTTGAAAAATAGCTTTGTTCCAAGTATTAGAGAGGCTGTTTATATGTAGAGATGTACAATTGTAAAACGAAGGCACCCAACACACAAGCTGATCTAATAAAAAACACAGCTTAGAGCAAGACAGCACTATTACTAAACTGCCACAGAAATTGTATTAGCAAACAGGTGTTATCAAAGATAATTTATTCCTTTCAGTGTACAAGTTAGTTAAGGTTTGCTTTCCCGGAGACTCCGCTGATACTGAGCGTTATGGGGATGTGAAACACTACTGTCTGTTCTCTCATGTGAGTAAATGTTTGGGATTTCTTTTTCTATTTTTAGGTTCCCCACTCAGCTCTGTCAAAAGCTTGGAGAGAGAGAAGGTGTGAAGAAACCAGAGACAATAGAAAGCACAATAGAACCATCAGCTTCTGTAACAAAACAAAGGCAGTTTAAAACCACCCGCCCAACTTCACCGTAACAGATGTGACATACCAAAAAAGCAGGGTGAACCTGCAGACTGAGGGACAGTTTGCTAAACAAACTGGCCTGAAAAGGCAATATTCCCTGGGTGAAACCACAGGGTGGCTGTGGATCGTTAAAGCCTTGTCTAGAGATATTGAACTCTTCAGAGGACAGACACAGCATTAGGAATAATTAACTGCATTAACATTCACTACACTGCCAAGCATTGTTCATCCCCTAGTAAAATGAACTTTGGTTTTTGCCTTGATTAGCCGCCACAATCAAGGAAAACATGTCTGAAATTTGCAGACAATTTTCATGCTTGAGGAGAGAGCACTGTCTTATTCCAAGCACAAGTGCTGTATTATCCTTCACTTCGGCAGAAGAAGATGTCAGTATGAGACACACTATATGTGACAATTTAAGTGCGTGCCCTAGGGCTTAAATCAGTGCAGTGCCAAAGTCTAGAGATCCTCGCAATCACAGACAGGCTGACCTCAACTGCAAGACTCAGAAAAGAGGCTACATTTCCTAAATTCTGAGCTGGACAAGGCCTCTTTATGAAAGGTCCTGGGAAGAAGCTAATTTCTTTTTTTAGATTGCATAGTCTGTCAATGACTTGTCAAAAGCTTGAAAACAGGCAGAATATTTTCTTGCCTAAACCAGTTGCTTTTCTTCCAATAAAACAATTTTGTTTCTGTTCACACAAGGTAATATGCAATAATGCGCTTGTGACATGCTCCAATAACATAAAGCAAGAACAAGAGGGGAAGTCAGCTGCTAATCACCACACAAACTTCTCCAAGGACCTTTAAGCAGTGGAGATGGATAGAGTTGCATAGGTGAGGCCATGCAAACAATTCAAGGGTGACCTTTACCAGTGCTATTGGCAAACTTTCTGTGATTTCTGTTGCAATGGCATTTGACTGCAGAGACACAGAGCTCCCTAAGTGCCAGCCCACCCTGGCGATGTGCTCACCGCTGCTGCATGTGCAGACCCACTTTTCATGCTGGGTCTTTTTTTGGTCTGCAGACAGCTTATTCAACCAGCATAGCAGTTAGGTATTGCAGTCTGGAGCAGCAGCATAACACCTTCCAGCACAGAAACAGTGCTATATCGATAGGAAAATGGCCTTAAACTGTCATCACAGCTCGTTCTTCTCACATGAGCTCTTTAAAAGTGGGATCACCACATTGACATGTGGTGTTATTAAGGTGGTACTTGTCTCTTAGCACACTTACAGCTATGTAGTTACTGCAATATGCTCCAGCTATTCTTACTCAAGAACCAGGTGGTGTCTTCCCAAAGCAAAGCCTTCCTAACTCAGCCAGCCATCCATATCACTCTCAGATGGCTGTAATCAAACATTGCTCCTTTTACTTTGCATTTTGAATGGAGTTTGGATAAACCCTTCCCTGTATTTTCCCCACATCAGCACTTGCCTGGACCTCAAAGACAGTATCTGTACCCATCCACATTATTTCTGTCAGAGGCATCACATCACTTCCAACATACCAGTGACTGTGCCAATATCTGAATCCCGTTGCCATTCTTACTGTGGGATCTCCCTTTGCTGCCCCTTCATGGATATCTCTGAGTATTTGTAAGCTCTGGAGCCAGCAGAAGAAAACTTCTCATAATTGATCTGCTATTGTCAGATCCTCATCTCTGAAATACGTACAACACAGGGACCCACACTGGAGAAGGTCCCTTTGCCTCAAAAACAACAGTTCTAGATACAAAGCATAAAAACACACAAAATTCTGTGTGTGACTCAATACAGAGATGAAATCTATTTAGAACTATCCTTCAACCAGGTACTGGAGTGATTTGGAAATCAGAACTCAGCAGTTTTAGCTCTCTGGCTGTGTTCTGCTTTCACACATCCCCAGAGCTGGTTTTCACAAGTACGCCAATCTCACCAGGCACTGCAGGGACTGGTGTGTGATTCTGCAGTCTGCAGTTTCCTCTCATGCAAACCTCCACCATGGACCACACTTGTCCTTGGCCGCACAAGTATGCAAAATGACTGTAACTGGGGGTTGGGTCCTACACAGCACAGTGGTGCTACAAAGCCAAAGTGCTCAGCACCTTTCAGAAGAAAGGCATTACTATTCCATTATTTTAAGACACTGTTGCCAACAGGCTTGGCCACTTCCATGGACATACATGTCAGCTATTCTGAGACAAACAGACTGCCTGCACCGCATTCCTTCTGTTCTTGTCAGCCTCTGTCTATCATCTGTTTTCCATTTCATTCCTTTACCTCCCATTCTTTAAAAGTATCTGTAGGGTTGAAAAGTATCCGTCTGGCTTTCCTGCCTCTACTGCGAAAGCAGAGTCGGTTTTGTTACTTGTTCCAGGGAGCAGGCCAGAAGCAGCCAGCCAGAGAGAGCTTCAAGCCAAGAGGTGGAGTTTTTAGAGGTTCATGGGTAGATTTCTTCTTTCTTGCAATCTTTACCTCCTGCACTGAGATTTTCCAAGCACACTGAGAGCCACTGGGCCTGGCCATGGCATGCATTCATGTTCAGACCAGTGGTCACAAGCCACTGAGGATCACTGTGCTGGGAATGACTGACTCTTTCCTGCACTCACTGTTGTCCTGACATAAGTTACAAAATTAATGTTAATCAAAATAGTGCAAACTCCTGCATATTGCTTAGTCTATGAGTAGTTTATTTAGATTTACTTCTGTGTTTAACCGATTAAACCAAAATAAGCCACCTGCATGCTAGAACTATTGCATATGTTTAACTAAGCCAGAGTTGGTTTGTCCTTCCAATTGTGTGCAATAACAAAGAGCACATGAAGGCAAAGAGCACACGAAGGCGTGCAGTGAGTATTAGCTTGTACTGTGAAACACAACATTCATCAGTCACCTCTGGACCCTGTGCTGTATTGCCAATATGTCAAACATCTTCATTCTGCTAAGCCCAAGCACATTCCATGCACTGTGCTCTCTGTCAATAATCATTCAAATATTTCTCTGCCAGTAAAAGTCACATTTTCCTGCCCCCTCCAGCAACAGCAGAGTTTCTTAGCTCTTCATGAAAATTCAAATGAAAAATATTGACAAGTTTTCATTGCTTTTGAGCAACTCCATCTGCTTTTCCCCTCCTTTGCAAAGGGAATGCAATCCTGTGGACTTTTAATTCCACCTTCATCTTCAAGTCAGACTTGAAAACCTGAGAACCTGTCTTTATTTGGTCTTAAGCAGAACAGTTCCAAAGCTTCTCAAGAACAGCCTAGCTGAATTTCGTCAGCCTTACTTCTGAGCTGTTTTGTGAAAAGCTTTGGGATCCTTTGGTAGAAAAGGTGCTCTGCAAATGGACATTTATCATTTCCACTATGAACATATCAACACAAAACTGTCAAAAAGAGCTCTTATCTGCAAGACAGGGCACCATACTCTTCTGAAGCACAGCTTGCCACAGTCACTCCTCAGCACACTCTACCATCTCCTGCCAGTCAAAAACCTAGCCTGGGCAGGAAGGGTGAGCCTAGATTTCAGCATCTTTTTATGTTAGTGAGCAAGAGGCTCAACAGAGAAAGGAACTACAGTAGTTTGATACTTGTGTGGTGTGGGGAAACACAGCAGCAATGCTCCAAGCCAGATCAAGCTTGGATCCCTGCATGTGACATGCCCTGGCAAGCTGTGGGCCAGGAAGGCATGTACCTCTGGACAGTTGAATTACTACCTATGAGTATCAGAAACTGTAAAAGTCAAATGAAGGAAGGAAAGTATGAGAATACCATCAAAGTAAATTGTTTGGAAAGAGGGTTCTTAATGAGTCTCTTGACAGTTTTATTGTTTTGGGGGAAGGAGGGAGAATATGTCTGACCCTTTTTGGAAGTGCAGTGAAACTCTTCTTCATTTTCAATTAGCCTCTTCCAAATGTTGTCCCACGTTATTTCTGGAACATTCTTACAGTGGTATTTTCTTTCATTCCTGTTCTAGACCCAGTCCCATGACAGATGTCTGAAAAGTCATGCTGACTTCAGTGGGACATGGGGAGGATGTATGCTATTAGATTTTGCACTGTAACAAAGATTCTAGTGAATTATTTGCTCTACTGACACTATATATAGTAATTTCTAAATCAGTCATGCAAGTCATTATGTTCCACAAAGAATTTACAATTGTAGAGACATTAATTTCCTTAGACCTTTAACACTCCCCTTGTAAAGAGACTGTTTCATGAACTCTCACAATACTTACTGCTCTCAGTCCTACAGTATGTTCATGGTATTGCTAACTTCAAACAAAAGAGAATAAAGTAATGACAGAAAAGCTACAAGTTGTGTTTTCCTGCACGCCTTGAGTTTTTATTTAAGCTCCCTCAGTTCTAGCATCCTATTTCTCACACAAAGCTTCTTTCTCTCTTTTTGTACTTTTTTTCACAAACAGAAAACCTCTCACAGCAGCTCGAGTGGCTCTGCCTTGGATACTGCCCTAGAGTTTCCAGCCCTGGAATAACTTCTGACTAGCAGCCATGATTTATCTGGCCGGTCAGAGGTTACTATACACAGAAATGCAATTTCTTCCTTACGTTCACTCTATACCTCTTTGGCAACTCCAAGTGTCATCAACAATCTGCAGCATGCCATTTTATGGCCTTTACTCCAGGATTTTATTCAACTGAGATCCTTTTTTTTGCTGAGCAATGCTGCCTAGAAAGGGCTAGAACTCTTTCCTCTGCATATATTTAATTAGTGCAACTACTGATTTATGTACTAAAGAGCTGAACATTCTCTCACAATTGTTCTGTCCTTACAATGCTGTTGGTGCATTGCTTCAGCTTGACATTCGAAGAAAATGTCCTTTGACTGCTGACTGCATACAAGTGTGGGATGATGCTCTGTTCTGGAAATTAGTGTTGAAAATTACCTGGTTTCTCCATACTTTCCCAATTTTAAGTTATGTTAAATACCATTAAGGTTTTGCATTAAGCTTTCTGAGTTCCGTACTTTGATGACCCACTTGAGATTGGCAACTGACAAGCTTGGTCTTCTTAGTTCTGGCAAAATAAATTAATTTTCCCCTGCTCCTGACATTGTTTCAAATAGAAGGCATCTGTATGCAATAAGCCTTTACTGTCTCTGCAAATCTGTTGCTATGCTGCTTCATCTCTTCTGGTTTTTAATCAAGACCCTACAATAATCTACAGCAAAGCAGATCAGATCATTACCTACCTCCACTGCTTGCTAGTTAAACCTAGCTGGGGGAAAGGCTGGTAAAGAGCTGAGTCTGGTCTAGAGTCAACTATTTGTAATTTTTTTTCTTTTTAATTAATGTTTAGAAAATTGGCAGTGACAAGGACAAATTATCATGCTTTACTTCACCTTATTAAGCAATGGCAGTGCTACCCTTCCTGCTATAAACTTTTGAAAATAGTTCTATTACTAGACCATAGGTTTAAAGATTATCAGGAATAAAAGGGCATAAGAAATAAGGGAGCATTCATTAAATATTTTTAATTAGCAAAGTCTTGTGTATTTACAGATTATATAAAAGAAAGTTTCACCCACAAACCCTGCTAATGTACTAGCCATGGTGTAGACCCATACTCCTGGAGAGAATGGGAATTTTTAGTTATTGTCAATGTGACCATAATCAGACTCAGTATAGCCAAGAACGCAGCACTGATCTATGATTGAAAGGGCAGTTCAGAGTAAGGAAAGGCATTTCCTCCAAAGGAGGAAGATATAGCTTTCATTTTTCTTACTAGCTGCTCTAAGGTATTCCCAAGCCTGATATATGGCACTCAAGATTTGCAGCATTCAAAAATCCTCTGTGCCTGGATACAGGGGTTGTCTTTTTTTCTCCTATTTGAAATAAAACTGATGCTTGATTCTCATCCGCAGCAAATCTACATGCCAACATTCATCAAATTAGGCCACTAGGTACACTCTTGGCTCATTTTTAAAATGCTTCCAGCCCAGGCTGCCTACTGCTTTCACCAAAGCAGATGCACAATTGCAGTTTTATAAGACTAATTTTTAAGCACCAAGGACTGAAAATATTGGTCTAACAAAAAGTCAAGAATAATAACCCTTGTCAGCTAGAGCTAGCTGAATAAGAATGAAGGTGGCACAAAGAAGTCAGCCAGCCAGTGATCACATTAAAGAACATGATTCTGTTACAGAAGCACATGACAGGAGAAACAAAAACAAGCTCTGAGCACTGCTAAACCACCAAAGAAACAATAGAAAATTCTAGAACTGCTCATCATTGTTTTAAATATTGAAATACAAGAAATTACTTTGCAGGCATGCTTAATTTGATGTCTAATTTACCAAATACCTTCCAAGAAGAGAGAGATTTCTCTGAGTCTCCCTGGGAAAACATCAGTGATCATAGAATCATAGGAGTGTTTTGACTGGAAAAGACCTTTACACAGAATCGTTGTGGCTGGAAAAGATCTTTAAGGGCATCAAGTCCAACCATTAACCCATGGAGTACTGATTTTTGCAGTGGGTCAAAAGGTCAAGCAACAACATGAACAAAGGAAATGTTATAAAATTTATGAACTTCCTAAGGCCCAGCATTTACATTAACTGTTTTGAGTACAACAATATCAATTAATACATTCAAGCAAAAAATCCTACAGAAATGCATACAAACATCTTTCTAAACCAAAAACTCCACAGAGTGTAATCGATTGACAGCCAATGCTCCCACCCCTTGCACAGTCACACTTCCAACTGTGGTTATAGGGGGGTCAAGGAGAATACAATGTCTTCTAAGCAATTAGCTGACTGGTATCTTTATTATTAACTTTCTCAGAAGCTCTGTCTCACTTTTGCCCCTCTTCTTTCTCTCTGTTTTTGGTTCTTAGCTTGAACACACGCCTCTCAGACTACCTGAGAAACAGAGGGCAGTTCCATACCACACACTATTCAAACCTTTTGCTATGTTCACAGATGATACCTGGAGATTAACATTAAGCACATGATACATTGGCTCTCATTACATTACTTCAACTGTAGCATGTCACATTATGTCAGCCAAGGTCAACATTCAATGTGACATGATATGATCTAACACGATACAGGGTTATTGCCTCCTGTGTGAGGAATCTTAGGCTAAGAAACAGAAATAGAACAAGCAGATGTACATAACAGATCACTTTATAATACTCCTGGGAAAAGGAATCAGTACTAAACACATTGCAAATTTTGCCAGTACCCTCCTTACTGGATTCAGCTACCACAACACAGCTTTTGCTTTGTCTTTTTTTCCAAAGTAATACCCAAGGCTTGGCAAATCAGTCAGACTGATACTTGGAATGCACCACAGGAGGAATTTCAAATAATTCAGCAGAGTCCACAAGCTCTGATCACTCTACTAATACTTTCTGCTCTCCTAGACTTCAGTGACCTCTACTTCATGAATAAAATGAGTGACAGCACTGAAAGTCCCAGAGGATCTTCATTCTGCAGAGCAATGTGGGGGCTTGGCCTGCGGAGTGACAAACCATAAGAGGGAAATGTTTAGCTGCAGTACCAGGCTCAGTATGTATCAGAGAAGGATAAAACTTTAAAAAAACTGATAAGTCTTCTGGAATTTTAACTTGTTTTCACACAGTGTAGCTTCCAAGTTACAAGCTCTGTTCCCTCTTCAGTTACACCCACAGAACTGCATCTGTGCTCCGAGGACAGAGCGAGAGCAAAGTTAAACCCAGCCATATGAGTCAAAGGGGTGGGTTATATTCATGGAATTCTGCTGCATGGCTGTAACCTCCCTGATTTTATTCTTTGTGCCTACTACAAGCATAGCCAATATGTGCAGTGTAAAGATGGTAGTATCAGCTTCACACACACAGAGAAACCAGTCAGATTCCCAGGGAATAAAGACAGGAAATTCTCATCTCAGGTTAAACCTTTAGTTTATAAATTAGAACTAATAAACTCTCAAAAAGCACAATAGAGTTATCAGTGGCCACTGAGATCATTTAATATCTGGCAAAATGAAAAAGTGGAGTTTCAAGAGCCCACCCTGTCTCTGATATAACACAAGGATGTATCATTTTTAGAACAAAGGGTAAGCTAATCGCAGCTGACTTCACATTTTTCTATTTCTGTCCCTCTTTGTAAACATGAAGGTAGTGTTTTTCTTTTTAGTATTCTGTGACAACAGAAAACACAAGCATTATTTTATTAACTTTTAAATGCAATTTAGTTGTTCTCTTTCCATTTCAGCTCTGGAGCTTTGATGTCTGAGTGACATTGGATATACCTTAAGGGCTCAAAAAAAAAGTTCAATAGACTTCATAGCCTCAACATAAAATACAGAATAGGGAGAGAAAATAAATAAATAAGTACATACACACATATTTCCCTCTTTTATGACTTTGAAAAGCCACAGCTGTCATTTGGTTCTTTGCTCTTTCCTCGGGGTAAAGATTATCCGACGAGATAGGAATGAGCATGGTAGGGTCCTTAGAGTGGATGTGGAGAAGCTGATATTTTTACCTAGTCAGCTAGCATATGGGGGGGAGGGAAGAAGACGAAAAAAAAAAAAAAAAAAAAAAAAAAAACTCTAAAGCCTTCAGCAATATCCTCGGATGTACCCAGAGAATTGTTTCCCAAACTCAGGGAATGCTGACCTCAGGACTCATCTGCACTATTGCTGCACATACCACAGAATCTAGGGGTGGAAAAAGAGCATCTTGATTTTTCAAAAACAGGTCAGTTTGTGTCAATATTGACTCAAAACCAAAGCAAACATTAATTCCTCAATTCAGGCCAGAAAAATCAATCTTTGGAGTAAAACATTACTTTAAGACACCTTCAGTATCACAATACCAAACCTTTATCCTAAATATAACCCTATAATTTCATCAAAACAACCTACTAGTACAGAAAACACAACACAGGTTTAGAACCTTTTGACAGCAGCCTCTTCTAATGCTGCAAGCAATAATATGGATTCTTGACCTTTTTAATATCTCAGTCCTTAAAAGAAATGCTACAAATAATCCCAAAACTTTCACTTCAAAAGTGAGACTGACCATACCACAGAAGTCAAGATGAGACACTGGTCTCTACTAACATCAGTTTTCCTGAATTCTGTGATTTGTGCCTTGAAGGATCAAATTAACTCTGTGACCCTAACCCTAATCCTCAGCATAGATCCTCAAACAGGTAACTGATGTATTACTTTTGCAAAAGACAGTATAAGGCATACCAGCACCTGCCCTTTTAACACACTCCTTTTACAAGCACTCTCTGGAGAGCTCTTTACACCACAGGCTCTTTACACAATCAGTCTAGCAAAGACCAAAATGTCTGCATTTTTGTTCAGCTAACAGATCTTATTAAAACTTGCCCAAGGTTTTGAACAACCATAATGCATCTTGCTACTGTTCTGGATTAACGCTAGACCTACAGGATTGTGGAGATGTCTTTTGGATCTTGCTATAGCTGGGAGCTGTATTTTGTTGTCTGCATTCCCAATATTCAGAACAGAGCTTAAGTTTAGGACATACTATATTTGACCCACTTCTACAGAAAACAAGTCAATAATAAGTAAATAAGTCCTGACAGTGGTAACTTAGTTCATTTTCACAAACAGCACATGCTCTTGAAAGTGATATAGCAGAGCAGCATAAGACAGGATGACAGGTCTCACTACAGAAGTGGCAAATCTCCACCACTTGATCTTTAAAACAAGCTTGCATAATTTAGTTCAAGATATAAAAGAGTTCAAGTATTTTTGAACTTCAGTTCAGAAATGAAGGCATGAGCTTGTAGTACCAGATTGCTCATTTGCACTGACCCTCCTTTTTTTTGTTTGCATTGTGCTGAGGAAAAAAAAAAAAACCCACTCACTTAAATCCTGCCCTTATCAAAACAGAGCCAAGTTACATATTGCATGTACTACTCTGTCATTTGTCAGTAAGCGAAAGCAGAAAGCAAAGCAGCAGGGTGATGTAGTGACTATAACTAATGTTGCTAAATATCACAACTTTTTTAGCAAGTCTGGCTTCTCTCTTCAGTAAACAAGAGACAGTCACTGAGCTTGGCAACAATAAAGAAATATTCTTTGTGTAGGTGGGTTCATTTTGCTGCCAGAATTATGTGAGATCCAGTATCAGGGAAGTATTCTGATTCAAGCTAAAGGCAATTCTCTCCCGAGAGGTGGCAAATTCCCAAGTATTCCCAGGCAAAAGCTAATGCAAAGGTGAGTTCAATTTCTTGCAAGGGATTATAGAGAGAAAATAGATATTTACATTTCATTCTCACAATAACGTTCACTGTAAATCTTTGCTGTCTTGAAAACAAACTTGACAAACACTTCTCGTTTTTCTTTTTTTTTCCCCATTGGGTTTGTTGGTGGGGTTTTTGGTTTTTTGTTTTTTGTTTTTTTTTTTTTTTGTGGGGTTTGTTTGGGTTTTTGTTTTTCCCCAAGGCTTCCCCTAGATCTAAGCAAGCTATGATTTTTAAAGAGCACACTGAACCACCAGAAAAGCTTTGTAAAAGCCTGGACTACAAAATGCCATTCAGGAAAACCACAGAGCTGCAAGAAGTCAGATTAAAGTGTAAATGCAAAAAGATACAGTAAAGAAAAACTGCATCAAAGAGGCAAAGGGCCAAAAGCATCGAACATCCAAAAGTGAAAAATCCCAATGGTCATGTTATTACCTGCATTGATAATCAGGTAGGGCAGTGTCAGTGCAGAAGTGAACAGGAACATCACTGTTAAGTGCCTGCCTGTACAATTTAGCATAGTTAAAATATTCAAAATCCATTTCATTTTGAATTAAGACTATTTTTTAACCTACAGAAGGTTTCAAAGAAGGCATGAATAATCATGGTACATTTTGCCTGCAAATAGAACTTCTTGGATCATATATGATATACCCTAAATCTCTGTATTTTCTCATCTGTCAATCTTTATTATAAAAGTTCCCATTCAGGCTGAATAACTGTCTTCCAAGACCTCATCTGCTCATGGCATTGATTCCCCATTTGAAGCCAGGCCTTGTTGGAGATGTCATCTGCACACCAAACTGTAATGTCATATGCAAAGGATTACAACCTTAGGTAGGAGACTGAAAGATGGCATAGATATGTTTAAGGAACAGAAAATTCCTTTCTATGTAAATGCCCCAGGCAAATGGACAGTACGTATATAGTGATGCAGATCATATAGACTAGTATACACACGAGAATTTCCAAGGAGATTTGTTTTTCAAAATTACCATGGAAAATGAGCAATTTTAAAATAAAGTGCTTGGTAGAACACACCTCACTGCAAGCAAAAATTTAAATTTGGGTTTTTAGGTTACAGGGAAAGAAAAGACAAGAGAAATAAGAGGTCATGTGTGATTCAGATGGAGCCACTCTCGATGTCAGTTTGGATGAGGTTACTGGCATATACATAAAGATATTTTAGGCTTGTGGAAGCTGGGGTCCTGTGCTGTCCATTCAGTCACTAATTGTGCTAAGAAATGTTGATATTAGTTTGACTGATATTTGATATAATGATCTTCAAAGCGGTAAAAAATATTCTTAACCAAGGCTGCTTAAGGAAGGGCAGTATTGTCAGAGGATATGCTCCAAAGCAGCAACAACCTCTGGGTTATTTCGCCTAATGAGGACCATCCCATGGCAGTAACTAGCCTTTAAAGGGCTGTAGCATTCTGATATGTCAGGAGAACCATCTTGCCAGCCTTGAAGCGGAAAAACTGAAGCAGTGCTGTGAACAAGCCTTTAGATTGGTGAAGGGGGGAGAGATGGGGGATTCCAAGAATTGGATTAGCTTTTACTTGAAACCTTTCATATCACCAGGATAGATGTACAAGCAGAAAAACAGAAATTGGGTAAACTCTGCCAAAAAGCATCCTGCCCTAGTAGCAATCTACACAGTAAACTTGACACTCCTGCTTCATCATACATTTTCCATTTGCAGTATCGTTAAATAGTAATTGTTCTGCTCTACTTCCTGTTTTGAAAAATGTTGCTTTCTGCTTTGCCTTCACAACAGCCTCTTAAGTCATTTAAGTTTTAATACCCTTACAATGAATGGCTAGGAGAGAGAACCTTGCTGAACTGTATAAATGTATTTCAGAACTTTGAAGATGGCATCATTTATATTAGTTTATAATTATTGTAGCTGTCACTTCCAACTGCCTCATAATGCCTCCATGAAAATGGGAAGTACTAGAAGAAAATTCTTCAAAGGAACTCAAAGTTCCCATTGTGGTTACTGGGTGCTGGCAGCTACCACATTTGAGTGGCTACAGAAAAGGCAGAGAGAAAAAGCAGGGGGCTCTTTCAAGCATGTGACCATGAATGACTTCTCATGGGCATATGTGGCATGAATCCATGTCAGTGAAGGAGCCAGCTTTAAAACTCAACTTAAAATTCCTGCACGATAAAGAATAGTAATAACGGTCGATAACATCCTAGTGTTTTACCTCTGCAGGACACATCTTCTTCATCTGAATTAAAAAATGCTAAGCAAGGGCATGCAAATTCTTACTTTAGTTCACAGGAAATTAAATATGTGATCTATTCAAAGATGGGAAAGAGAGAAGTAGGGGGCGGGAAGAACAGGACACAGTAAGACTAAGCAAGGAAGAGGTAATTCTGATAAGACAGGGAGACAAAACAAAAAATAAGTATCCAGATGAGGAAACCATCTTTCACAGTCAACTTAGAGTTCAAATACTCTCTATATGCTGCACATTCTGTGTGTTCTGGTGCTATATACAGGGGGCTCCCTGGCCTGTGGTATGCTTTCCTACTGAATTCCACTGGAACACACACGGAAGATGTGCACTTCTTTGCTGCACTTGCTGAGCCATGGTTTTCAATAAATCTAGTGCTGCAAAGAAATCAAGGAATGGCAACAGGAGAGAAAATGCACCATGGCTGCATTATGCTCTCAGTACCCCTCTGGTTGCTCAGCCAGTGTGTGCTGGTTTTGCTGGGACAAAAATCAAAGGCCGGCCATGGTATGCAGACCATTAGTGGTTTGGAGTCAGCCAGGGCAGGTGACCTGACCATGAACGTCATGGTCAGTATAAATACAGTTTACTGAGAACAGAGAGTCTCCCACCTGGGCTCCTGCTCTTGTCTGAGCTCATCCTGATCATGCTGTTCTTTCTGCCTTTACAATTGTCTTCCTATTTATTGTGACCATGGTACCGTTGCCTGGCTGTGTATACCTCATATACTTTATATTTGCTTTAGTTTGGCTTTTGCATTAAATCTGGTTTTATTTCAACCCCCGTGCCTTCTGTACGTTTCCCAGTTCCCCTTCTGTGGTAAGGAGGAGTCACTGGGGTATAAAGCAACTGCCTATAGTTTAGCAGCTGAACATGGAGTGTTTTGGGAACGTGAACAGAGGAGAAAGCAACGTACCAAAAGATTGTTCATTGTTATCGCATGCAGAAAGTTCATAACTACCTTGCAGTGACTCACCACACGCTGCTTCATAGCTGCTTTCTCCAAGCAAAACTGGGCAATGAGCACATGTCAGCATGGCTCTTGTCCAGTGAGAGAATGACCATTGGACCACCCAGGGCAAGCTCTATGTCTACAGATACATTTAGTACAGAATTTGTTAGTTGTTCGAGCCCACACTCTTAAGTTCAACAAAGTCAAGCTGGACTTGCTGCTGAGAGGGCTGTTTCACCCTCTCCAGCAGTGACATCTGTCTGCTGGACTAACCACATGTTTGACAGATAGCTGCCTATTGTTCCATTGCTCACTCCTGCCTTCTTCACTTTTAATGGGAGAAATTACCACATCCCAACCTGCATGTTTTAATAAAAAGGCAGAAAGCCCCCAAATCCTCAGGTTTGCTTCCTTCAGAGTCCCTGGCCTGTCAGTGGTGGGTCTGTAAAACAAATGGGGCTCACGAGCTGTACAGGAAAATGAAGGTCTCCTATCTCAGCTGCCCTGCAGTCAGCAGCAAGGTCAAAAGCTTCAAAAGAGGACCCAGGAGTAGGACCTAAGGCTGCACAACCTGGAATAAGATGTGGGTATTTACTTGAAAGAACATATAGACCAAAACAAAGTGTAAATTGAGATCACTCCAGGTATTGCTTCAAATCTCAAAGGAATTAACTGCAGTGTAGGTGCAGAAACTCTCTGAACATCACTAGAGTATGTGACAACCCCCCCAGGAGCTTTCAGATCAGGGTAATCACCTCAAAATTGGGAAATGCTGTCTTCAGCATGAAGGTCACTGACATTTTGCCACCTTATTTTCTGCAGAGTGTTTTAAAGAGTCTTTAGTAAAAACTAAAAAGCTGTATCACACATTCTTGCACCAGTGTGTTCATGCTGATAGAGACAAGGAAGAGCTGCTAAAAGCCAGTCACAGTGAAAAGATCTCTGCCAAAAACATATTCCCCCTGAAAGGGTCAGTCTCTTTCCAGTGCCCTGTGACAGGACAAGGGACAATGGGCACAAAGTAAAACACAGGAGCTTCCACCTAAACATAAGGAAAACCTTCTTTCCTGTGAGGGTAACAGAGCTCAGAACAGGCTGCCCAGAGAGGTTGTAGAATCTCCTACTGTGGAGACTTTCAAAACACACCTGAACATATTCCTGTGCATCCTGATCTAGGCAAACCTGCTGGAGCAGGGAAATTGTACTGGATGACCTTCAGAGAGCCCTTCTGATGCTTACAATTCTGTGATTATGTGAGACATAGTATGTGACTTGCTTGAGTCACTGTGAGTTTGCACTCCATTTTTCTAATTTTGAATTGCTAATAGTGTGCTTTCTCCTCCATGTCTCTAGTTGTCTTCAGTGTACTCTCAGCCCCAATTTTATGGCACAACTGGTCCAGTAAGCAATTTTACTCTCAGAGTGACTTGGACAACACACTTTTGTTTGCAATTAGAAGTCCAATTTAACTTCTAGAGACAAGTAAGAAGAAAACACCTTTTAAAAGAATAACATAATTGTGAAAACCAGATGTTTGTTGAGAAGATTAGCTGTGTAGATAACAATTCTCAGATGGGCAAGACTTTCTTAGGCACTCCCACCCCTCTTCTTGAGTCACTGGGAATGAGAGGAGGCAATGAGGCCCTTGATTGTAGAGGGCAGAGGAAGTAGAAGAGAGAGGGCAGAGGAAGTAGAAGAGGAAGGGCAGAGCAGCACTAAGAGTGCAGTGGAAGCTGATGGCAACTGCTACAGAGCAGAGCTTCTGTAACTGCAGTAGAACTGCTCCCCACTTTGCCACTCCTTCCAACTCTTCTCCATGCAGGCACAAGCCAAAACAGCCAGTCATCATCTCCTCATCCCCAGCCAGACCTGTCAGGCAGCTGCAGGCTGATGAAGTAGGTAGAGACCTGTTCTTTCAAGGCCTGGAGCTGGCTCTGCTGTTTGCCTCTTGGAAAGCAAGAGCAGGCGCCTGAGCGTTTGCAATCAAAATGATGCAACACACAGCATGTATCAGTCAGAAATAACCTAGCAATTGGGTGCTTGCACACCGCACTGCAGATAACCAATGCTGATGGCACTTGAACTTTTATGCCTCTCACTGAGGTATTTACCACAATGCTTGTTTTGTTCTCTGTTCTTAAATCTGTGTGTTGAGTTAGCCTTATTACTGATCCTGTGTGGACAGAGGGGATTTGTCAAATTCAGGAATAATGCAACTTGTATTGGAAAGTGAATTTTGATGTTGGGTTTTTTGTTCTGTTTTGGTTTTGTTTGGTTTGTTGTTTTTCTTGTTTTGGTTTGGTTTGGTTTTCATTAATCTTAGTAGTTATGGAAAACATTAAAAGCTGAGCCATCCCAAACAGCATAGTAAGGTAGACTAGAGGAACACACAACTTGGATAATCACTTCCACAAGGTGTTTTAGAAACTTGTCTCTGGTGCAAAGAATATTAACATGATGTTCAAACAGCATTCAGGGTTTTGACAGAAGAGTAAACAATTGGTGGAACACTCACCAGAAGCTGGTTATGATAAATTGCAGTGTGAGGCACTGAGGAAGATGAGGTTGAGCAGGTCCAGCATCCAGCAGGTGCTCACAGGTAGAGCCGCACTGTGTGACCCGGGGTAGGCAGCTCTTCCTTGCAATACCAGGCATGTCTGCACAGCACAAAGTGGAGCCAAACAGAGAAACATTTCTGCACAGCTCATTCACAGTTATCTTAGATCCTAAAAACAACAGTCATGTTAACATGATTCTCTTGCATGGGCATGGCTATCCAACCTTCCCAAATATTGTGCAATGTACCTGTTCCACTGGCTGTTCCACAGAAACAAGTTATATGAACAGATCTTCTTGTCCCTTATTCTGCCTTGTCAGTTCAGGTCTGAAGCACCTTCTGAGAAGGTCCAGTAGACTATTTAAATGTGCCAGATCCTAGCCTCAGGACTGTCAAATGAATGAACCAAACTACAAGGCAGTGAAGACTACAACAATACTTGGAGGCTCAATGAAAGTTTCTCAGTTTGAGTATGGTTAAAGATGCATGACCAGGAAGCTGTTAAAAAGTTGAAAATTATGCAATTATTTTTTAAAAGCATTAAAAACTTCAGCTCTGCTAATGAATGGGCAATTATGCATCAGAGAAGCAGGTGGCTGAAGAGATTTCTATGTTCTATCTGACAAGTGCTTGATTTCTGCTAGAGTAACCCACACAAAAATGGATATAAGTTCCCTCAGGTCATATTTACTCGTGTTTCTGCTTCAAAGAAAACACCCACAACAGATATCTTTAGAAACAAGTTATCTCTGTGCATTTGTTGTTGTACTAGATCTCCACACTTCGAAATCTTGGCAATACCTCCCAGTCAGACATAGTTACAGGTCTTACCCAGAAAAATTTTCCTCGTGCACATAAGACTCACTCATGCTCACTAGTCACACAGATTTGAATGACATATTTATGTGAGTTAAGGTTTGCAAGACAGGCTTTTAAATGCAGTGATGGAGTAGTCAGTATTTTCATACCTAATTATATTAATTTGGAAAGGTATATTTATGGATAGGATTAGACTATTATTAATACAGCTGGTTGGCAATGGAAGTATATCTTTTAATTATCAAGGAGCTTTTGGATAGGATTTAGCCACCATGGAAATTCAGTACTTTGATATATTGCATGCTGTCAGGGTAGTTTTCGCTTTTTCTTTGCCTAGGTCAACCAACTACATACCACGCCTCCAGCAAGAAGTAGCCATTGAACTGATCACTCCTTAAATTTCAATTCCTAGTCACACTTAATAACTGTCTATCCCTAAATCCCTGCAAGGGACAGAAAAGTATCGTGGTGATACGGAGTTCATATCAATTTTTATGACACTGACTTGGATACTGCTGGCGTTAGAAGCGCTCCACTTTCAGATGGTGTGCCTACAAGCCCTGAGTGCAGTTTATGGAATATATGGGAAATCTAGGAAACTGAGACTCTGCTCCTTTTTGCCTAGGTTTTTGTTTTGGTTTGCTTTGGGTTTTATGATAAATCATATTTTAATTATTTTAAAATATCTATCAATTAAAGTAGAAACTACTGAACATCATCTTCTAACATCGTAACACTGAGTTTACTACAAAAAGGAACAGTGAGTCAAGTGTGTCCAGAGAGGGCTGGACAGTCTTCAAACAACTTTGTTGGCAGTTTAAAGGCTCCTGAACATTATGGTGTTAATACAGCTGTATTAGCTTGTTCACATTAATAAACACGTGTGGGAAGTTCTAACTCTCTGCACTGGCAAAGTAGTTCTGCCTCTTTGGTTTCCAATGGGATGATTGTTTTAGACTCAGACCTGAAAGGAGATCAAAGTTGGTGAGAGCCTCAAGAGTAGGCGTTCAGTGCCTCAGCAGCGGGCTGTGTTTCCAGCTGCTGTAGCAGAGAAAAGACATCTTGCAAAGAATTGACACTGTATTTCATCGATGTCATTCATAATCTTTTTTAACAGATTAAAATTACGGGCTGTCTGGTTTTCAAATACAGCATCATCCAATTTGCATGGTCCAGGTCCTCTTCTGCAATGAATGATGGGCTCAGTAAGTGATATTTACCAGTGCATCATGCCACTGCACTGCAGCTAATATGCACTGAACCTTCAGAAAGGCAGTGTGGAATTAATTCTCAAAAGCAATCAACATTCATTTGACTCTTCTCCTATTTTACCTCTGCATCTCTGACTCCAGTGATTTCACATCAGGAGAAACAGGCAAACCCTTGAGCACTGCTCAACAAACATCAAAATGTGAATTGCTAGAAATCTATAAGGAGACTGCCAAAAGCACCAAATTGCAGCCAGAAATTTAGCTTTCACAGATGATCCTTGATGCAGTGGTCAGCAATCATGGGATAACTTTGCTGGCATTTTTATTTTTGAAAGTCTCCCCCTGTGGCCACTTACATGTGCCTACAATTTTGCATTGTAAACCCAAATGCCATTCTAAAGCTTACTCCCACATGAAGGCACACACTCACACATGGTACACAGACTCACAGCACAGATCAAACGACTGCTTTCGCCCTCCAGGAGTCTCAAGGGCCTTCAACTGTTGAAATTAACCCTTGTCCTCCGGTGCATTCAAGCCTGCAGTTTTACAGCACTCCACAGCGTCTAAGACAACACAGCTATTTATGTTCCTCAAAATACTGAGGTTATAGAAAGACCACTTCAGAATCCATATCATAACCATCCCTCATGACAACATGAGGGTATCAGGAACAAACGCAATACATAACAAAGAAACCATCACAACTCTTCTGATGGTGTCATGTCTGAAGGATCTGCGGATCCTATATCATGCTGAAAGTATCATTTATATAGATAAATGTTTGTCTCTAAGTTTTGCTTGTTTGTACACACACAGGTAATGTATACACTCTACTCCCACATAAAGACTTCCCCATGGAATCAAAATATTATGAGTATCACTGCCATTTCAATATCAGTGGAGTCAGTTTCTTCCCTGTAATATGCAATACACTGAATCTAGTTCAAGGCATTGCCTGAAGCTGCCCATAGCAGCAGGCTCTTGCTCTCAGTACCTGCAGTACAGCCCCGATGCAGCCCAAGGTCTGGGAGTTACAAGGTGTTTGCCATCCTGTCCACAAGTGATTCCCCAAGCAGCTGTCAGGGGAGACAGGAAATGCACTCCCTTGTGCTCTACAGATATCAACATTTCCCACAGAAGCAAACTTTTAAAGCAATCTGTTAGAAATAATCAGTGCTTCGTTTACATAATTTCAGAACACAGTTGAGCCTGAAAGCGACATCTACCCAGCTCCAAGAATTCTGGCTCAGCAATGATTCCAATGCTGCTGGATTCCCCCTGCCCCATCAGCCCAAATGAACCAACAAGGAGTTTGAAGCCCTGGGAGCCATAAGAGAGCAAGAAACCACACTGTGGGAACTGTGGTTTCTATGCTTCCAGTTGTGTGGCATGCTGCCCGGATGCCCTCAAAGTACCCATGGCATATGCCAGGTCTTCAGGGATCTCCAGAGGCATCCAGCATGTCAAGGATATCCTAGAGCCACAGACCCCTCAGCCATGAAATCAGGCATGAAGCCTGTCAGAACCCATCCCATATCTTTGCAGAAAGTCACTTAAACTGAGGCTTTTGCAAAATATTTTGGTGTCAATGAATCTGCCTTTTCTGATGGAAAATTGTTTTGTCAGGAAGTTCTCAGCTAGCTCCAGTCTCTAGATCCCTTAGGCGGGTTAAAAATCAGTAGAGCTGCTATGGTAATGTCCAAAGTTCTTGTACAGAATTATTTAGAGAATTTAGATAAACTTGTGATTTTTTTTTTTTTTTAATCAGACTTCTGTTGAAATATTTAGAAGGCACAACTGCCCTGTAAATGAGGTTCTAGAGTGGCCCTGTATTTCACATCTCATGGCCATATTTGTGTGTTACCTACAGCCCCACCATACTCTAACATTTTCTTTTTATTTGTCCTGACCACAAGTTCTTTGAGGCAGGAGCCTTTTATCGCTTTGCTTCCGACAAGCAGCTTGTGCAATCATGTAAGCAACAAGTTCGTATCAGTAGCAGCCCTGTCATTTTCTGTCTGAGAGGCGTGACCTCAGCAATAAGTTTCCAGAGTGACTTTATCCTTCAGTACCAAGGAGCTGCAAGAAAATAGAAATACTCTCTTTTAAGGTTCACACAGAAAATTCGCTCATGCAAGATTTTGGCCTCTTTTAAGGTACACTTAGGAGTCAAGAGATGGTGTTTTTATATTGAATTCCACAGATACACAGGTCACCCTAAAGTAAAATGTCACTTATTAAACATGAAATAGATGGCTTCCTCTTGTCACTGACTATATTTTGCATTTTTCCTACAAATGACAGAGGCATTCAAGTCACATCAGGTAGGAAAACTCTCCCTTGAAATGGTTGAGTGGGGAAGGACATTAACCTTTTGTCCTAATGAAAAGTCTAAGCAATATTTTCTAAGCCCTGATTTTTCCACAGAGAAAACACCTAATACTTTAAGTAACATGACTGGTATTATTGCAAAGCCTACCTAGCAAGCCCAAGCTACATAAATGAGCTGCAAAGCTTTTAATTTGTCTAAAGGGATAATTAAGGTGGATCAAGCATACTCAGGTGTTACAACTCAACAAAGGAGTTTGGCAATTACTCCTTTGAGAAAACAGGAACTGCACTAACTAGTACCACTTCTGCCCTCAGTGATCCAACAAGTAGTACTCATTGCAGCAAGAGTTCATTTGGCCACTGTTTTAGAATTCTTAGAAGAAATAATTACATTTT
Source organism: Psilopogon haemacephalus (assembly GCA_013396835.1). Classification (NCBI taxonomy): domain Eukaryota; kingdom Metazoa; phylum Chordata; class Aves; order Piciformes; family Megalaimidae; genus Psilopogon; species Psilopogon haemacephalus. The sequence continues at coordinate 739,244 of VWZI01015460.1, forward strand.
TAGATTATTATTATTATTATTATCATGGTTTTTAGAATTTTAGAATAATATGTCCAGCTATACCTAACTTGCACACAACAAACACTTGCCATGAATGCAAATTCATTTATATAACAATTGATCTCTTTTGTATACTACTTATACATGGATAGTACCTTAAATTTGACTTCTGTTTCCAGCCTCATGCTGAATTGGACTGGAATAGCATAATCTGTTATGCTAAAATATTCATAGTTCAAAAAGTGAGATTAGTTTGTATTTTATAGTCGCAGTCATCTCCTTAAGACAATTGCTTCATGGGCAGGAAGAATGAACTAATAAAAGCAGATAGAGTTTGAAACATAGTCCAGAGTCTGAGTTAAAATTCACTTAAATGGGTTGCAGAAAGTTCCTTTGACTCTCAGAACTTCAGGTGTGGTCTCAGTAAATGAGCTAGTAAAAATACTGATATATAGCCATAGCTTCCTGTTCTTTTTTAATTTCATGTTAGCAGCTAGATACAGTTTCCTGTGGTTTATTTCCATAAAAATCCTTTTCAATCCATTGAGACACTAAAGAGAACAGGGAACAAAACTGGCTTTGGCAGAAGAGGATCCAAACTGTTTCAAATACTCTTGAGGCCTGAATTTCACTGATGTCTCCGGCAAGACCTGAATAGTCACATTCTTACCACCATCTGACAGAAACTTCTAGCCTGGCATACACCTACAAATGTTGCTCCTTGTTTTGCAGTTCAGAATAGGCTCTGTATTATTTACTGTAAAGAGCTGACAACAAACTAACCAGAACCTTTAAATTATATGCATGGTGTGCTTTACCACGGGCAGCAAAAGCAGCTTCAGAGTTCATCCTGAATGACTGGCAATAAACATCTGCAGAAAGCTGCCATCTTTGTTATTTTTTCTTTTGCCATTCTGATAATGAATTTTGTGTGTACTTTAGATTTCAAGCCCTGATTTAAATGCACTTGAAAGATAAGCAGCACCCATCTATTACATACAATGGTATTACACTACCTGTATATTTAAGCACCTGTCCTTCAAGCCTTAATATCAAAAGATTCATGACTTTAACCATGGTTAAACAGCTGACAAGCTGCCATCACTGCACATTGCATAGCTTGACACACTTTTCCTGAGTCCTGCCACACCTGTACCTTGTGGCTGCTTGTCATCACATCCTCCCTTGAGTTTGTACAGCACCTGGCACAGGAAGGTATGGTCAAGAACCCAGGTTCTTTGCTACTATGTCCCACAAAAGAATTAAATGCATGCTATCGGGTTGATGCACAAGCTTATTTATACAGAAAATGATTTATAGCTGGCTAATATTTTCACTTTATACTAGTTGGCAAAATTTTTGTCCACTGCAAAATCTTCTTAGGAACCAACAGCTCAATGAAATGATGAGTTGATTACTGATCAGAAACCACATCATCTCATTTGGTATGAAAATAATATACAAATAAAGGGATCCTTCAAATCTTAGCCATGAAAAGAAACTTGGCTACATCCTAAGCTGCATCAAAATAGTATTTGTAGAGTACATAAGGATCACAGTCACAGTGTAAGTAAACACTCCACTGATTCACAATCATACTTTTCAAAAACTTTAACTGACCAAATAAGAAAAATAATGCAGCTGCAATACTACTGGAAAAATAAAGTCCAATCATTGCAGGTAAGGCCAGTAAAAAATGCAGCTAGCTGTGTTGCCGCATAGTGAAAGGGAAAGATCACACTGTGTTAGGAGAATTAGGCTTCTTAATGTTTCTAAAATCTATACAGCAGCCTAGGTCACACAGAGCTTTCCACTGAATTTAGTGACTGGAAAATTTGATCCCCCATTTAATTTGATTTAAAGCTCTGGAACCAAAGTATTTGTGTGTGCAACTATATCGAGACTTTTGTTTTGATCAGTTTTCAGCACTTGCTTCAAAAGTACCTACTTCACAGTAGCAATTCAGCCACTGACTTGTAAAAAGAAGACATTTAATTAAAAATGCCAATATTAAAAGAGTACAAGAACAGCCCATTGAAAGTTACATTATTTGGGTCATTGATGCCATTACAGATACTTTCCTGTCATTAAATAGGTTGCATGGAGCAACTTTGTGCCTATACCTGGAAAACACAAATCAGCCACTTCTGCTGATCAATTAAATAGGAGCAGATGTTTTGAAAGCAGCAGAAAATAGAAATATGCACATTAAAATTGAGTTATCCTAGCCTTCTGAAATCTGTTCCTGCACTGAACAGGTTTGTTTTCTGAGAATTTGACAGCTGTTGCAGTAGCCAATACACACTCACCACTGCAGTGTCCTCGATCTGTTTTCCTGAGTGAGAATTTGACAGCTGTACAATTATTTCTAGTGCAGAAAAAGGAAACACACTGATTATTGCCTTCATCTTGCTTTATGAAATTCAGTTTCAATACAATGCAATGTAGCTGCTGTCCTTCCACATCAGCTACTTGCTGAAACTGAAATTTGGTAATGAAAACAGAAAAGACAAGCCTTAGGTTAACACATACACACCCAAAGAAATTTTGTTAATTATCTGACAGACTTTTTTTTTTCATCCAGGCAGAGTGAGCTCAAGATAAGCTGCTTTTCTGCAAAAAGAGGCTGGTGTGACCTCAGACCAGTGAATTTCTCAATGGTCTTAATGTTCCAATTAATTTTCTGACTTTTCTCTTTACTGATCCCCTCAAGACTTTGACCAAAAAACACCTCTTTCCTTTTCCCCATGGATTGATTTGCACTGATTCTCACAACTACCAAAGTCTCTCAAGTGTCTCTCTCAAATCTCACTCTTCTTCATCTCTCTTTCTCTCATTTAGTCTCCTCTGTTTTCTTTCTTTTTTTTTTTTTAACTTAAAAAAAAAAAGAGAGAGAGAGAGAGAAAGAGAATTAAAGTTTATATATAGTTTTGTTATTAGTTTTCTATCCTCTGCAGTGACTACTCCCTCCCTCCCTGCCACCTCCTTGGAGCTTTCCTCTTACTCCAACTCAAGAGCTGCTACATGTTGCAACTGGTGAAACTCTGGTGTGGCTAATGGCTGTGCCAAGAGCTCTGGAGAGAAGAATAGAAGCTGAGACTGGCAGGAAGAGGGAAGCTGGATGATTTTCAAGAAGCTGACTACCATTTTATTTGTAACAAAGAAGAATTGATTGCAGAGTAATCGCCAGCTATATGGCTTTTCCCAGATCCAAAATCTCACAGTAAAACTAGAACTGTATATTTGCATAGTGTTTCTAATCCACAGGTCTCATATCATCACCCCTTCAATTAGGAGGAAAATCAAGTCACAGAAAGGTTAGGTGGTTTTTTCCCACACACTAAGGGAATGTCATAGCTCTGGCTAAGATCTTCTGGTTCCCAGTGTCACAGTGACCCCACAAGGTTCCTACAAGGCTCCTCTGCACATGACAGCTCAGAACAGTAACCTCTAGCATAGCCATGGCAGCACAGAACTCCATCACAAGCTGTGTCCTAGCCATCACTCCTCTTCTTGGTGGCACGGACAGCCCTTCTTGAGGGGCAGCCTGCAACACGGCACTGAAATGCACCAGCAAGCTCAGATACAGGCAGCACAAATCAACAGCAAAGAAAGCAGAGCTATCCAAGCTCCTCACTGCACCGACATCAGCATCCCAGGTGAGTGAGGTTCCCTAGTCGGAAATCACCATGGCACACACATGGCACGGTACTGCCGGGGTGACACTGCTGCCCACGTGTCTGCTCTTCAGTTCCAGGGCCACTCTGCTGAACACCCTGGCTGTAATACGGAGATTTCCTAGGTCTCCTGACGGGAAAAGATAAGAAACTGCAACAAACAAACAGATTTCCCAACTCACCAGGGTGGCTCTTTTCTAAAGGATTATTCAGGAACCGTCATCAATTTACTGCCTGCCTCTATCTGTCTTAAATTGTGCATGATTACTTTGTTTGGTCTTGCTGACATTTGCGCTTTGTTTAAGGGTCTCTTTGTGCAATCTTTTGTGTCTGCTTTAAATAAACATTCTTCCTCTGCTTGTAGCAGCATGCTTGGGTTCAGCAAGATGTCTATCACTTAATAACCAGATGAAAAGTTTAATCACCCAAAAGCTAGCTTTCAACCTGCAGTTAACAAAACAGAAAAACTAAGAGTGTTCCATATGCATTTTTCTATTTCTTTTGTTATCATATTTGCTAGTCCAAGCAAGTTTGGTGTTGTGTATTTGGGTCCTGTAAACATCAGCTTAGTATGTGGAAACAGGCAGCATTTATTCTCCCTCTGCACTTAGAATCAGCTCAATAAAGAAAAACAATTACTCATTGCAGTCCTTCAAAAAATATTTGGGTTTTTTTGTTACTAATCACTGAGAACATATGAAACAGCAAGAATATGCACTAATGGCTTGCTGAGCACATCAACTACAGAAAATTGGGCAAAACATGACATGGAAACCAAACAGGAAAAATACAAGTCATGCCAAGGTGTCATTTTTACAAAGTGACTTTTTAAAAAAACCGGGGAGACAAGTTAATGTCCCAGTGTGGGACAATAAAGCTATGCTAAAAACACTTGCCATTAACAGCCATCTGCTCTCTGCAATTTGGGGGGTAATTTTTATGTATAGCTGACAGCTTTGCATCATCTTTCCTCCTCCTTGTGCCTGCCTCTAGTGTAGAAAGAAGTGCCTCTGAGAAGCAGTCTGTCCACTACATTGTGACTCTCAATAAGCTTGTGCTGCTAATAAACATGTAGCATTCTGCACTGGATTTCCAAACAGAAACCGAGCAGATTTGGAAATATACATGTGCTAATAATATTCCAGTTCCCTCTAGTAGTATTCTGCTCATGTCAGCATTGCCTGTGAAAACCGAGAGGTGAAGTGTGCTCACTGCCCTTGACATATTGTGATGGTAAGAAAGATCAAGACTGCTTTCTCACTGTTCTCTGAGTACCAGGATAGATATCTGCTTAAGCCTATCTTTCTTGATCAGAATGTCTCTGGTGTCCTTACGCCTTTTCCCTCCTGTTTGAACTTGTCTCTTCAGAATATTTAGTAAATACAATTCATGTTCACACCTAAACTAAAGCTACCTTCTTTTGTTTTGTTATGTGCTAAAAGCCTTAAAATACACACACAAAACACACACCAGGGTCACACTTCCCTCATCTGCAATCCTTGCAAAGAACACTTACGTAAGAAAAGTGCAGAGAAAACTAAAATTCTATTAGCATTCAAATCATATTCTGACTACCATTTCCATTCCTCAGATGTGATATAATTTTAATATACATTAGGAATAAGACCAGAAAGAAAGAAACTGGAGCAGCTAAAAGTGATTTGTCTATTACCTTGCAGTACTTCCTTTGATAGATAAGAGATGGTGGTGAGAGTATTCCACCAAATCCAGATCAAGTCTCTAATTGTATCCTACCAACAAACCACCCTGTAAACTCTAGGGACCTTCATAAAACATCTAACACTGTACTACACAAATCAGTCAAAACTACTTTGCTACTAGTAATGAGCTGTGGATGGAGCTAGATGCAACCTGATGCTATTCCAGGTTTCAAACAATCTGAAGTTAAGGGGTTGTTTTCATGGACTTGAACAAACAAACAAAACAAAACAAACAAAAAAGCACAATTTTTACAGCTATCACTCAGAGTCAAGTTGCAAACATCTCCAGCTACCAAAGACAAGCTTTGAGAATTGGTGCATCTGAACCCACTTAAAACAAGATTAACTGATTGTCTTTTGCTCTCAAACAGATCTGCGTAAATAATTCTTGAGTAGGAATTTAGACTTATATGTACACACAAGGTGTGATTTGGAACCAAATCTTTTTTTTCAGGCTGTATCAATCTACAAAATGGGATCCACATCATCATCCTGATTTTGTTTCATGCCCCCAGCTTCCTTATACAAACCCAGAAGCATAACAATGGAAAGGTGTGCAATATTGACTTTAACTGGCTGCAGATCAGTATCAGGATCCAGTATTTTTCTTTTGTGTCATAACTGAGCCTTGGTGCAGGTGACCTAAGAGGGAGTTTCAGGAGATAATTCTCCATGCAAACCGGGAACCCAGTGTTCAACTGTGAGGCAGACACAGTATTACTGTCTGTCATATCACAGAGAAGATATATAGCTTGCACCACAGCACACACCTTGGACCTCAACCTTTTTTCAGGAAGGTTTTTTGTTTCTCTGTAGAAACAGCAGTTCCTGGGGTACAATCCATCACTCACCTCACCAATGAGCTGCGAGAGTACTGCAAATGGTTCTGAATCGTGACAACACCACTCCATAAGGCCCACTTTATCAATATTTTTCCCTCCTAACTCTACATTCTGCTTATAAGAATCAGCCTTACAAGATTCGGTCATTTCAGCTAAGTCCTTATTCCCTTATCCTTCGCTAAGGGTCCTGCAGGAGACAGTTTCATAGATTGAGGTTATCAGCACATCGCCATGCCTCAGCATAGCATTCTGAAGCTACAAGTGCTCCTAAACCACATCCATCAGTTAGTCTCCATGCTGGATGCCCTTAGCTTCTGCACTGTACATGATCACAGGATTCCCAGCACTCCTGCATTCACTCTGAAGTCAATCAACGTTTTCCTTGTACGGCTGAGCACCATACAAATACCAGTTAATGAGACTGAGCACCATTACTGTCACTGCTCTGTGCTCTCACATGGCAGGCACTGAGTTACACCATTTTCTGCTTAAGAATTGTGGGGGGATTTCAGCCCTGGTGCTTTCCCCCACCTGATTACCTGTGTAACATTGGCTTCTTTTGGGCTCACCCCATAAGCAGTGCTCACCTCCATACCGATGGGCTGAAATTGAATTTCACCTGTCTTTTTGTGCTCAGGGTATATCTACCACTGGGGCTAAAACATAAACAGCATCACTGATTTTTTTGTTTGTTTGTTTTTTCCCCGTTTCCTCTCCAACTCTTTTTTTTTTTTTTTTTAATAGCTACTAAACTTATCTTAAAACCACTTTTCTCCTTCTCATTTCGCTGCCTATCTTGTCTTTCCCAAATGTTACAGCTCACTTCCTATAGTTTTGTTTCCTTTGAAACATTTTTGTTCAGAACAAAAAAGAAAATTGTGCTTTGCATGCCTTTAGGCATAGAATAAATAAGAATCAAGCATGTGTTTCACATTAGACTGCTACGACTATTTATTTAGTCATCCATTCTAGCGATCCATATACCTTATTTCCTCAGGTTTCTTATTAACTATCCGCTACAACTGAAGGACTGACTAGTTTTTCACTGATGAGAAATTACGTATTGTGTTTTAGTGCACCATTCAGTTCCTGTCTCCCACTCAGATCAGGAACATCAGAAATTATTTTTTACCAGATTTGCAGCACACAGAAAATTTCAACCATCTTCACAAAGCCCAAGATGAGAAGTACAGCTGCTGCTGGCAAACCATTTAGATTTTGCAAAAAGCTTATCAGCTAAGCTGTGATTCTGCAGACTAAAACAGATCTGAAGTCCACTGAACCTAGAAAGGATACCCTCTGCAGTTTCAGATAACTGGCTGCTATTTGGCCCTTCTCTAGACAGAATTATAAGTGTATGAATGACTGAGTCGAGCTAAAGCACTACCCACAACCCACGTTTTCCCCAGAATTCATCTGAATTTATATGTCTATTTTTCCTGAGATTTTCTTACTGTTATCATCAGCTTCTTCCTGTGGGGCCAGCAAACAAAATCCAGGAAAGAAGCTCGCCAGGATATAAGAGAAATCTCATGAGAAAATCTGCTGTTGGTTCATTTCCAGGAAAATTCTGCAGACTCAAGACATGCAAGTAAGTTTCTTCAAACTGGGAAGACAATACCTCTGATATCTCCAACAGCAACAGTGATCACTTCCTGAAAGTTTCTCCTAATAGTCTCATTTCTCAGATCCTGCTTGGATGTGAAAATGTCATTTCCAGTCTGAGCAGCACAGTCATAACCGTACCTTAATCTAGAATAACAAATTTGTTTTGAGTTTTACAGAGGGCTGCAGATAGCTCACTTGGAATTTAAAGAAAATCAGACGAAGAAAAGCCTTTACTGTTCCTCCTTCCCTTATTTCCTTGGGCATAAGAACCAAGTGTTTGTGGGTAGAGCAGAAACCAATTTTTCTGCCTGGGTCCGAGACTATGGTCCCGCAAACATTTCTGTGGCAATACCATTAAGCTAATTAGCTGCTGTGCTAGGAAAAAAGCTTGTCTCCTGAGACTGTGTGTGAGGACAAGCGAGCCTCAGAAGAACCAGCATACTCAACAGGGAGCACTTCAGCATACTCAACCAGAAGCTTCATAGTACTAGCAAAAAAGGAAACAAAGAGAACAGAAAGGCACCTGAAATCCAGCACAGCTTTCCTCAGGACTGGAACTGAAGTTAAATATCTGTCTGCTTGTGATTCACAGCTCCGATTGCTGTTGCAACATTCGAGTGCCAAAATTCATCTCAACAAAACCTAAAACAAACCAAAAAACCCAAGCCATCAAACAACAACAACAAAAAAAAAAAGCCACATGCACAAAAGAACCCCCCACACCAGTATTAAAATGGGTCACTACGTAAAATCCTCAAGTAGTAATTAGAACTCAATTTTCCCTCATCCTAATACCAAGACACTATGTGTCTCCCCACGCTCTGTTACTTTGCCTAACAAATCCAACATCCTTTTCCAGACCTGCATCAGGTTACTGCTTGCCGTTGCCCTTGCTGCCCTCCCCACTATCACCACCTTTGTTTTTATGTTGAAGTTTTAGAGAGTGGACAGAAATAAAATTATTTTACTCCTGAAGGTAGTAAAACAAAAGCACTCTTGTTGAATTGGAGAGGAAGGGGAAAAAAAATGTATTTCAAGATGTACAGGAAAAAAAAAAATCCAGAATACATGAATCCTCAACATCTGATGCAGACACAGGATCCATGAGAACTCCTCCAAAACCTTCCCCTACCCCGACCCCCCCAACCAGAGTAACCCACCAAACCCCACTGCTCATTTTCTGCCCCCACCATTGCCTCCCATTAGGCCCAAACAGGGCTCATTGCACAGCAAGAAGTTCACTGCAGCCTTGACGGCCACAGGCAGGTTACTCCTCCATGGGTTTACCACGTAAGACTCCCGAAGAGCCAAAGGAAGGGAGAGAAGGGGGAAAGATTTGGCTTTGCTGCTCACTTACAAAAGTGACAGCAGGATTAGGGGATTGAATAACAAAACGATTACCAGGGCTCACCTCCTGGACCTCTCCAGTCCTCCTGGAGAAATTCCTGTGACCTTCTTAAGGGGACCTGGGCCCAAGCATCACTTGGCCTGTATCAGGAATCGTGTGGCCAGCAGGACAAGGGAGGTTATCCTTCTCCTGTGCTTGGCACTGCTCAGGCCACACCTTGAGTACTGTGTCCAGTTCTGGGCCCCTCAATTCAAGAGAGATGTTGAGGTAGTGGAATGTGTCCAGAAAAGGGGAACAAAGCTGGTGAGGAGCCTGGAGCACAGCCCTAGGAGGAGAGGCTGAGGGAGCTGGGGTTGTTTAGCCTGGAGAAGAGGAAGCTCAGGGATGACCTCATTGCTGTCTACAACTCCCTGAAGTGAGGTTGTAGCCAGGTGGGGTTGGTCTCTTCTCCCAGGCAACAAGCAACAGAATGAGGGGGGACAGTCTCAAATTGTGCTGGGGGAGGTATAGGCTGGGTATTAAAAGTTTTTCACAGAGAGAATGATTGGCATTGGAATGTGTTGCCAAGGGAGGTAGCGGAGTCGACATCCCTAGAGGTGTTCAAGAAAAGACTGGATGGAGCACTTAGTGCCATCGAACAGGGCTGGGTGATAGCTTGAACTGGATGATCTTGGAGGTCTCTTCCAACCTGGCTTTATTCTATTCTACTCTATTCTATTCTATTCTATTCTATTCTATTCTATTCTATTCTATTCTATTCTATTCTATTCTATTCTATTCTATTCTATTCTATTCTATTCTATTCTATTCTATTCTATTCTACTAACATTGCAGATGATACCCGAGAACAGCAAAGGTTCCTACAGGCAGCTCTTTTACCCTGATCATAAACTCTGCTGTCTTCCTCAGTGCACAGGCAGCATGCTCAGCAGAGGGCCCAGCACTCTCACCATACACCACACGTTCTACAAACACCAGCCAAAGGAGGCTGTGCAGGGGAGACAGATGGAGGGATGCCACCGTCTGCTCCTAAGCATGTTTGGATAAGTCCTGGGCAGTGAACCGCTCTGACTTAGAGCTTTCGGGATGCTTACAGTACATTTCAAGAAGCTCAGGAATGTTAGTGCTAAAACGATATTCATGGAAGTTAGGCAGCTCCAGGGACAGGTGGCAACTGAGCTGGATCAGAGTTTTTTCTTGTTATTGAAATCCAGCTTTAGGCACTGAAACCTGCTATAAAACATACTTCCAAATCACACACCATATCTGCCAGTCTTGGGTAAGGTGAAAGAAATTCTTCCTTTTCCAGTATTCTTAAGCATAAAATATATGATCAAACATTCAGGAGACTGATGCGTAAATTATGAAGTATTTAACAATAAGAATGGCTAGAAATAGAATTCATGGAAAACATTCCCAAATCATCAAGTTCTTCTGCTGTTGAGCTTCAAGTACTCCTTTTAAATTATTGCTATTCCAAAAAAGAAGAAGTTTTAATTTCTTTTGGAACACATCCCTTGGACACATTCATGCTTCAGTACAACAACAGGCAAACTCAATTTTTTCTACCTCTGAAACATTTTTTGTGTGTTTAGTTGGTGGGTTTTGCCCAGTTGGCAGCCCCAAGCGTAACCTATCATTTTACTTCAAGTGATAACAACACAGCATTCCCACTCATAGTAAAATTAACATCTAACCTAATGTCCAGTGAAACCAAAAAAAAGAGATCCTCCAGTTTCAGTGGGGTGGGGAACCAAGCAAATAAAGTGCTGTGCAGCCATTTGCTGCAGCACTCTGACATACAAACAGTTTACTTCAGGGGCTAATTCTATACTGAGTTATAGAAGGTTAAACCCTTTACATAATCAAAGAAAGGCAGAATATCCGGATCAACCAAATCACACAAAAGTTACTATTTATGAACAATAAACTAGTGTGGCCAAAGAGTTTGCTGAATAAAGACAAACCAAAAGCCTTTTACACTCTAGCTTCTTTAAAATTACCTTTTCCTGTTTTATAGTAGGATAACTATTGAGTTCACCAGGTCAGAGAACAATATGAAGTTGGCAATCTAACCCTAACTACTGCAGCCCACAGTCACAAACACAGTTTCGACAACTGAAAGCACTCTGTGTGCAATTCCCGGTGAGAAATTCATCACAGCTTCACAGGCCCCCTGCTCCTGGGTGTCTGTTTCGAACCTGGATCTTTGCAAAGTGTAGTAATCACATTTCAGCAATAAAACTTCCAGAGGTAATTTGATTTTACACTGCCAGCCAGCACTTCATTGCTAATACTTATGATGCATTACATATTACATCTGAGAACATTAGCACTCAGATAATTAACTCTTCTGCTGGGTGTCCGGTTTATGCTCTTCAGTGAAAACACACTGCTCCCACTGAGACATGCCTCGCATAAAAGCAAATCTAATCCCTAAATCTCTTATGTGGTCAGTAAATTAAAATCTAGGTTGTAGATGTTAAATGAATTCCCTTTTCCTTTTTGTTGTTTAGGTTTGGGGTTTTTCTCCTTTTTTTCTTGGCACTTTCTAGCAAAACCATTCACATACAATCACTCAATGGCTGGGAAGTAGGCTTGGCAGGAGTTGCTGAGGCTCAGCATGGCTCCAGTCAAGACAAATGGCTGAATTATCGTGACGTTAGTAAACAGGTAATTAGTTTTGCATGTCATTGTTCACCACCTCAAGCTCATTACCAAAGTCTTACAACACTCTCTTTAAAAATTCAGACCTGTTTGACCTGTTACCAGCTATAGTGCATTTCAAGCACTCGTGGATGAAGTGCAATCTTGTCAAACTGAAGACACCTGCTCCCAGCAGGAACACTACTTATGAACTGCCAAGTCTTTTGTTACAGTACCTTGAGATGCAATGATCTTTCCATCTGGAATAACCAGCATCAACTTGGCTGCAGCCAGTGTAAAGCAATCTTTGAATATTTATTACCAGGCAAAGTACATACAGGTATGAAAGCAGGATGCACAAAAATACAAAAAGAGAAAAGACTACTAATTTCTGCCACAAAAAGCTTTTGAAATTAATGCTCTTTGGAAACTGGCTTCTGGTAAATACTTCTTTTTTCTCTACCACCAGGTCGATCAGAATGAAGCTCAATCTCACACCTGTATATAACTTATTTCACAGATGACAAAATTAAGTCACCATCTCCCCCCTTTCTGTTACTCTTGTCCTCAAATTTTATCAATTGTTGCTGATCTAGGAGTGAATAATTTCAGATATGGATTAATTAAATTCTGCTTGTGTCTCTCCCCAAAAGCCCTTGCTGTAGCTCAGGGCCACTGCTTTAGGCTCCACTCTGCCAATGCCGTTTAAAGCTGCCCCTAGTTCCTTCTTGACAAGCTTTGCAGAGGAGTGTAGACTGAGCTATTTCTCTTTGCTTAGGTTTTTGCTTGATCTCATTTCTTCAGCTATTCATTCTCCTGGATAGCAGAACTATGCTCCTCAGTTTGCTCCTGAACAACAGCTGTGTTTAATCCATTTTGTTCCAAGAAAAGCACTAGCACTGGATAACTCTTCTCTTTATTTAGGGAGGGCACAAGCTAATTACATTTTAGTACTAGAGTCATTACAAATCCAGTAAAAGCACAGTCTAGGGCTTAGGTGAAGGTATCATAGAATTTAGGTTTATTTCTACCATTTTCTTTGCTTCAGTGACTTCCACAAGGGCAATGAACAGCATGACCAGGAGCTCAGTGCTCCTCGGACTTCCAAAGGCAGTTTAAGTCAAAAATACATTCCTTGCTATCCTCTCTGCCCTTAAGAGACCTCAATGACCAAAGTCCATTCTATGCACTTAATCATACGTATGCAAATAGAATTTAGAGCCCACTGTGAGTCTATTTTTCTTCAGCTGTTTTTTTTTCTAAGTGTGCTTTAAATCAATTTTGCAGTAAACATGGGGTATGTTTCAATAACAACCATTTTTCTCCTGATTAGTAAATTACTGTTGTTTCCCATGTTTCATTCTAACTACTACTTGCTCAGAGTCACAGGAAAACAGAGCACTTAGTAAAAAAAAATAACTTCCCTTTATTTCCATCTCAGCAAAGCAAGGTCTAGATTACTTTTGGAAAAACAGTTTTCAGCTGACAAAGTGAAAAATGTTGCATAACGGGAAACTTATAACATGGTAAGAAAGTTTTAATAGAAGGATTACTGCTTTCTGTTGTAACTAGTTTAAAAGTCCTTTAAGACTTTCTGCTAAGAACAGACGATTATATTTGCAGTATTTATGTAATTTCTATTGGCTGGCTGTGTAATAATTTATGAAAGTTGTGACAGCACGGTGCTTTAATACAGATTAAACTATACTGAGAGAGAAGAATACAGCAAAATGTCAGTGTGCTACACAGAATACCAACCTCAGGATCATCCAGACTTTTAAAACAACTCCGTTAAAAATGTAAGTTGTGCTTTTGCAATCTAGATTTTTTAAACAATGAAATTAAAAATACAAGTTGTGCTTTTGTGGCTATTGGACAAGCTCTCTCAAGCACACATTCTTCTGTGTGGATGTGCATTGCATCTAGGTCTCTACACAATGTTATCTGAATATCAGATCCCCATCATACAGATTTAGGAAGACACAAGTCATTCATATGATCTTCATCCAGAAAGGAGCCATATCCTCAGTGTTTTATCACTGTCATTCAGCATGGGCCACACGTCTTAAAACTGTTCAGTGCTATTTATATGTGTTTCTATTCATAAAGCTGGGCAAACATAATGCAGGTCTTAAAAGAAGATGAAGGTTTTAACTTCCTAATCCATGGAAGAACTGTCCAACTTCAAACAGTCGAAGCAGAATGATTGAGATTTCACCAGGGTACTGCAGTGTGAAAAAGCGAGATCTGTCCTATGGGACAACTAGATCACATCCCTTTTCAATGGCACCACTATCATCTACAAGCCTGGTAGATACTGAATATAGCTTTCTAGGGGACCATTTGTATTTAGGACAGTAATTGAAGGATAAGGCAGGTTATACTTTGTTTTGAGGATGGTTAAGGATGCTGATGTGCAGATCACTTCACAAATCATATTTACACACCTGTGGATGTCCATGAAAACCTGCACGTGATCACATAAGCCTGTAGATCTCCCTTTTGCATTTGCAAAGTCTCCATTTTAATTAACATCAACTATAATCGTATGGTAAACTAGGCATAATAACAGTAATTAAGACCTTGGCCTCTTAAAACACATCAGACACACACAAAGACAAAATCCAATTTGGAGAAATATATGGAGCATTCAGAGGTCGGTATTGAGATTCTATCTAGGATACCTAAATAAACAGGCAAATCAACTCTATTTAATAATGAAAGTGTTTTCCTGAGATCTCAAGAGGATTTCCAATTATTCACAAATGACTAACCATGCTCTCCTTTCCCAGAGTTATAAACGAGGCACCAGAAAATAGCAAGTTTGACAAAATTGTCCAACAGCCCATTAACTGTACAACTGTGCTAAATAGCCAGAGACAAGTCTAAATCTGCCAGAACCAGAGTCTCTCGAGTCTGCCACTGGGATAGATATTTCAGCTGCAGAAATATCCATTTGCAGCTTGCCACCATCTGGACCTTGCAAACCAAACACTGAAGGAATGGGCTGGCACGATCCAGCCTAGGAGCAGCCCTCTAAGTCTTAGGAAAATCTTTACAGTTGTACTGAAAGGTAATCAGCCTTGCTCAACCAAGACAGATATTTGTATTCACAAAACATGATTTTATTATCTGTATTCCTCCAAAGTCTACTTCGTCTCTAACTCTAAAGATTAACTGAACATACAGACATTTTCACTTGTTTTTTGTTAATTATTCTAAAGCCTAACAACTGGGATTTTGAATGTGTACAAGCTTATAAATAAATTCACCTCATCTGATTTTCAGGAGTTTATTCTCCCAAACTACACAGCATACAGATCCAAAGAGATAATGTGGAAAGAGACCTGTGAGCAGTTGTATGAAGTTAGATTGGGCCCATGGGGAAGACCCAAATGCAATGAACGAGGACATGATGCAGCAGGACAGCAGACTTTTACTAGGGTCTTAAAAAACCCAGCACACCCATTGATGCTGTAAATCATATTAAACTGATCAGAAAAAGTCTAGCTAGTGAACAAAATGACTATGTTTCTAAAAGTTAAAAAAAAAAAATTCAAAAGCATATAACCAATTGCTCAGCCTCTGCCTCTTAAAGCATTTGTTTACCCTGAGTGATGAAGGGGAAAAAACCCGCCTCATAACCTTGATATTTTTCAATAAAATTTAATACTACATGCTTTGAGTTAAAGCAATATATGAAAATGAAAAGAAGGGGACACAATGACTACAGCTCATATTAAGACATGCTATCATAAAGGATTTTTTATAAAAGCACATGCTATTGGAGATGTTCCGGAATGCACTTCTTTGCTTTACAACTGTGAAAATAGGAATGTGAGGCCATGTTTATTTCCATTTTGTACTAGCTAAACACAAACACTTCTTCAAGCATAGAGTACTTGGAAATTTGCTATCCTTTTTGTAATAATTCTAGAGAAGACTAAGTTTCCTAGAATATTGTTTTGAGGTTTTGTTGCAGCAAAAGGTCACACTCTGACTTGTGAGTATACAAGCCGGATTTTGTTCATCCATTGTACGATAAATAATCAGTTATGGTTCTCATAACAAAGGCTGCCCATTGTCTTCAAACCATCAGAGAAAGAGCCATTACCAGCAGCATCATGCTTAGAGTTTAAGTCATAAAACCAACCTGTTCCTACTTATATCCTCAAAAACCAGTGTTCAGTCTCCTTTGAGACTGATGCTTGACCCTGACACCAGTGAAACAAGAAATAATCCTTCAGTAACACCTGAAGTTTCTTCTCAAGTTATCAAACAAGTCCTACATGGTCTCTGCAGTTAAATGCTATCAAACAACATTTATCTCTGCTCTAGATGGGGCATCCAAAAAATATATGGGTCATGCTTGCAAATTCAGGTTATTAGCTACAGGAATATCATCTCAGGTTTACCTCCTTGAGCACTAGAGGTCTTAAGAGCAATCTTAGGAGTAATCTTTGGAGGTCTGGGGATGCTTCTGCATTAGAATTCACTTATTTATAAACGTAGATTATTGGGCATTCTTTAACTACCTGCATTCATCAACAACTTCTGTGATGATGTCTTTCTACTAACAACATTTTACATTCATTAAGTTTTTAGGAATCAATTTCTAGATAAATCCACAGGACTTCAAACTTTTGGAAGTGGGCCATAGCCTTAAAAACAACTAAGCACAGATGATATGATGGATCCTATGCCAAATGATAGGCACTCACATGATGCCTAGTATATGTAGATTAATCCTCTTCCTGACATTAAGGAGCAGTTCTTTATTTATTGGCAACTGCTAAGCAGTGATTGAAAGGAACAGACACTGCCCTTTTTGGCCCCTTGGCCTTCCTCTAAAGACACATTATCAATTTCTTTAATTATCACAGTGACAGGAAAACTTGTGAAATATTTAAAAGGAGGAAAGAGGAAAACACATGCTTATGTTCATTTAGGACCACTTGAAAACAGATTATTCTGAAGATGGAAGGAGAATCATTGGGCACTTAAATAATTAATTCCACAAATCCATTAAAAGGGAACCGGCACAACATTTTGAGTGATTCAGCACAACCAGCTTCTGGTGATGAGGTTTGAAACTCCTATTTCTAACTTGCCACTTGAAGGAATTCTAGCATAGCACAGTGTAAATCTCTAGTCAGTCTCGTGCCTCGTGTACCAGAGAACTAAGACACAAACTGTCTGGTGACTGCCTGGCTATGATAATTTGATAAAACACAGAATGTCTATAATTTCCATCACTGCAAGCAGCTCCACTGTTTATAAAATAAACAACTCTGGATGTTTATTTTAGATAGTTAAGATTTACAGCAAATCTTCTGACATACTATTGAGCACTAATAGGTTTCTATAGTTAAAAAGCAGAAAGAATAATTCGTTAAGCTTCATTGTTTTGCTGGAAGATGAGAAAATTATAACCAATAATCTGGTTAAGATTGCCTTTGCTAGCATCTTTATCAAAGCAATAAGGCTGGATCAGACAGATCCTCAGAAAGAATGAAGAGTCAAGACCAGGCAGTTGCACAAGGTCAGAAATAAAAGACACAACTTCTTAAAAACAAGTTGATACTTCCCCATGCCTGATTTTTTTTTTTCCAGATGAAATATATCTGTAAGACATCTTTTTTTTTTTTTTTTTAAATGTAAGTGACATCAGACATGTACTGCAATCTCAGCTCAGGCAAGCTAAGGTTAAAGCAGGGAGCACCTTCCAAAGACATTGCTGCTGTAAGTTCTCCACACAATTTGGTGAGCAGCACTTTTTTGTCAACAGTGTAACAGTTTAAAATGCATGAATTTTGTGATGTTATGCTGACAAACAGGCAGTTGTGGTTCTTCTATATGAAACATTATTTAACCTGCATCCCAGCAAATTGCTTGTCCCTAGAGCTGCAATTTTTCACACAAGCCATAAAGGCATTTCTGAGCCTTTAAGTTCAGACCCCAATTCACATGGTACATTGTGTGGGAAAAGAAGTTACACATCCCAATTTCCTACCAGGTCCCAGCTGGGGGCGATTACTTTCTCTCTGGCTACGTTTTCCACTATTTTGAGTTTAACATTTTCCATTTTCATTTCTATCACGTGTTGTTTTGTTTCGCCGTGCTCTGCCAACCAGCATCCTAACTTGATAGAGCTGCTATAATCTATATATAGTTTGCATATTGATTCCTGTATGACTTTGACATCCTCCAGAGAGGTTATCACAATAGAAGGTTCCTACATCTGTCATTTAAGGTAACCTTTAAACGAGACAGTTCAGTCCAGATGTTTATCCAAACTGTTCTAAATCTCTGATGTCTGGAAATCCAAAAGAAACAGGTTTTCTGAGAGGTTTTCGGCACCACTTAATACCAATTCAGATAAACTACGATATCATTCTGTCACTGTAAACACATGGGATGCTAATAACACCAACCATTTCTGTACAGCTTTATAAAGATGAATCACCACAACACAACCTTTTGCAGTATTACCTCCATTTTCTTATTGAGAGAACAGTGTCTGATACTATGTTAGGCCAGATAGTGACCTGCCCTTTCAATCCAAGAAGAACAGCAATGAAAGACATAGAAACTACTACTGTAACTTTCCTAGCCTTTGTTTGGTGAAATTCTGTTTAAATATTTAGATCCTGTGAATTCTTTTACCGTCAGAGCACATTGTTATAAGAGCAGGCCTCTGAATAATCAAAGTGACACTCCGTTTTCACTCTGCTGTGCCTTAGCAGCAATATTTCAATTTATTGCAATTTTTATCATGGTAGAAAAGTTAGCTGAATGAAAAAATAAAGACACATGTCACTGTTCACTATTTTCTCATGCAGCCTTGAATGTGCAATCCTATCACTTAGATAAGGCATCAGCTTCTTGAAATAAGACCAATTTCCCAAAGGAAAATAACAATGTCTGTATTCTCTATGCGTGCATTGCAGGCTGCAATAGACTCATTTAATCTATGGAAATACTTCCAGGGTCCCAGCTTCCATGAAAGGTCAGTGGGGTTGGAAAATCTGGGGGTTGTTTTTGTTTTGGTGGGTTGTTTTGGGAGGTTTTGTGTTCCTTGGAAAATCACAGCACTCATGACTAACACCACAAGTACTACTAAGGAACCTTGAGGAGGACACTGTGTAAAAAATATTTTTGTATCTGTGTCAGAAATCATAGGACCTAAGTCCAAAAGATGGTGCGGTAATAATCACAGAAGCCAGAAAGAACAAACCAAACAGCAACCAGCAGCATCTTGAACTCACTTCCAGCTGTACATGTATGTATCATTTAAACCTAACTGTATACAACCCAGAAAATTCTAGAGTAAAATAGGCTCTGCAGAAATAATGGAGTGCTGGTTTGGCCCAGATTGACATTCAGCAGATTCATCTAAGGGGAAATCGTTGAAGAATAATATGCCATATTTCCACTTCTAACTCCCCAGAGTCACAACCTGGGACTTAGCCCAGAATATTTCCATGTCGGTTTCACATTAACTATGCTGTCGATTGTGAAAGACCTGTGCATTCCCTTATCAGCAAACTACGGCTTCCTTTCAAACACTGATGAAGCCATCAGGGTTCCATGATTATCACTTCTAAGTTAGGATTTTCTGGTGAAAAAATTCTCCAGTCAAGATCATTTTGAGACTTTTACCTTCTGGGCAAGACAGAAGGTTCACTGGTAGAGTTACATGACAGTGACCTATGACAGCAAAATCAAGCAAAATCTGATCTACTTGTTCCTGTTTTACATCCTAGTGACAAAACACTGATGCTAAGAGCACAACGAATTACAGAAGAGGACTGAAAAGCACTGGGAGTGGAAAACTACAAGACACAAGTATTTTTCTCTCCAAATCTTTACTCTCTTCATTAGACATTACATCTTTTACTCTCTACTCAGCACGTGTGATGCGTGGATCAGACATGAGCAATGCCATTCAAATAACTACCATATTCTTCCTTGAAGAGTTTTCTGCATGTGCACATACTGCTGTTTGAGAAAGGTACACGGAGTTTTGAAGTATCAGGATAGAGATGTTGAAAATAAGCCTTGCAGACTCTCCAATTCTAGTAGACAAATAATGAAGGATTTTCCCTGCTAAAGATAACTAGGAATTAATCCATACCAATGTTTGTTCCTGCCTTCTAGCCTAAATCAGATCATTACAAACTGTAGCTAGCCCTATGGACTCCCACTGTTGGGCATCTTCACACAGTTACATAGTAAATAGATGCATCATTGCAATATTATTGTGAGACAAAGGAGAAGATGAGGTTCTCCAGCTCCATTTCCACAAGGGTGCCTAAAGAGGCTAGCTTTTGAGAATTGTACTAACACAACAGGATAGTGTTTCATCCTGCCCAGCACCTTGACACTCACCTCACCATAAAACAGGAAAATTATTACCTCTCAGTTTCTATTCTGTTCTGGAAGAGATACCAACAATCAGTGTATGTACGAGCGAAGAAATGCTTCCCAGAGTGAAGCAAACCCTCAAAAGCTGCATGTGGTATTGTGTTAACTTTGATGGCAATTCTTCTTGGCAGAACACATCCCCATGTGTCATGTACTTTCTAAGCACAACACTACAACTGGCCAGGGGTATTATTTCAATTTATAGAGAAGGTAGTTGATATAGATGAGAGTCCACTGTTAGAAGAGGAGACAGCAGCACTGACCCACACATCTTAACAAGGATATGTGCACATGCAGGATCATTCTGGTAATTCACATCAAAGTTACATGCATGAGAGGTGTGGAACTGGGCAGATGATAGTAATTGAACATGAAGACTACAGCAGAACATTTTCATAATCTGTTTGAAGACACTGGAATAAGAGGCTTTAAATACATGGTTGGTGAGGTTGGTCCTATTTTAATCACACTCTCCCAAGATTCTGGAGTTTGCTTCTGAAGCCAATTTTGAAATTTGTTACAGCCTAGATCGAGGTGCATTAGTCAAAAATACCCTCTACCCACAGCCAGTGCTTTGTAGCATAACCTGCATCTTTCTAGCAGGCATGACACTTGAATTTTGTGGGCTAAACGTATCATAAATATACTGCCATTTCCCAAGAGTTTAAACAATGTATTTTGGATTTTTTATCTTCCACAACATTATCAAGACAGATGAGCTAGACATCTAAAATCATGGCATTTTTTTAGCATCCTGGTTTTACTGGGACAGAATCCTAGATCAGTCATGGTCTGGAGGTCATTAGCAGTTTTGAGTCAGACAGGGCAGCTGGCCAGAGCTGCCTCACAGATGCATCCCATACCATAAATATCAATCTCAGAATAAAGGGGAAATTTTGCTAACGGAAGGGGAGTCTCTTGCTTAGCTTCCTGTTTCTGAGGACCACTTAGTATGACTGCTGTACATTTACTGGGATAAGTACAACTATATACTTCATACTGGGGAATTGAAATAGATGACCATTAATGTTTCCCTTCAGCCCAAAGCATTCTATGATGTTGGCATTGGTATCCTTTTTGTTATTCAATAAATCAATTTTCACTTCAGTCCCTGGGTCTCCTTGGATTTTTCTGATTCCTCTTCTCTGCTGGGAAGGGGTCATCAGCTAATAGAGCAACTACTATAGTTTTGACTCAGATACAGGCTAAATGTAGACAGTTTCATCTAAAAGAAGTAGTAGAGGAGATCCTCAGCACAAGAAAAGGGTGCTTTTCACATTTGTTTTGAGGAAAGCTTTAGTTTGTATTATATGATCCCAGATATAGAGAGAACACCCATGGGCCTCACTTTCCAACATAATGGGCAAATCCAAAGATGCAGTCTGATATCGTTGCTGAGATAAGCAATGGTTACTGGACAGCAGCCAGGCAGACAGCACTACAGTATTGTCTGAAACGATATTGGTAGTGTCCTCCTGGAATACTGTCTTTACCTACTACCAGCAGAGAAACACAGTAGATTGAAGCTTGCTCTAGCTGCTTCATGCACCGGAAGGCTGCTCTAATTGTGTAGCTGTGAATTCCTCCACAAAAAGGGAATCCCTAGGCAGAGAAAACCAATACAAGAAGCAGCAGACACCTGCTTCCATCTCTTCCTTGACTGATTGGACTTATTGCGAGTGGTCATGCGAGCATCTTTTTATGTCCTCTGTCTCTGGCCATTTCCTACACTTGGTCTTCTTGCAGGCTCTGATTTAAACACCCAGTGATGAAAATCAGCAGCAGTCGCTCTGTGTCTTTTCTGGAAGATGATCCATATGAGAGTGTGCCCTGATGGTAGAAGAGTTATGAACTCTCTCTTGAGACAAGCGAAAGATTAGACCATGTTTTCATGAGAAACCAGCCTAAGTTGAATAGCAATTAATGCAGTTAGATCCTCACTTCTCTCATTATTTTTAGACCTAGTCCTCTTGCTCTTCTCATTTCTTCCACTCTTTTGCTGTTGTTCTGTTGGCTTTTTATCTTACTGGAACAAATTTAAGTATCTTTTTATTTAATTGCTCTTATTAATATTCACGTGTTAAAGCAACACACTTATTATTCAAGCTGATAACAAAGTCTCTCTTCTAAGAGCTTTAATTCAGAGAATGAAGATCCTAAGGAAATCATAATGTCATTCTTAAAAGTCAAAACATTACTTGATTTGTTTCCAGCCATTCTGGACCTTTTCAGAGTCCAACACCACTATGTGTATCTGAACAGGAATGTAAATTCTGCTGTTTTCTCCATATCCATTAACTTTTCTTCTTACCAAGTTACCAGTACAGCATTTCAGAGAAACCTTCTCCAAGGCCCTGCTTCTTCAGACAGACCTTAAAATTTGAAGTCTGAGACCCAAACAGATTAAAAGACAAGAATAAAAACTGACCCAGAACCAAAGGGAGAAGCCATGTTTAAAGAAACGACAAGCCAGTCCGAGAGAAGCGTCAAACAAGCCCTGCCTGGCATTTACGTCACAGAAAAGGAGAAGGCTAACCTTTAAAAAGGAGGTGGGAAGATCTTTGTTTCAATTTTCGGCTTCCCAATCACGCTGGGAAGCCGGGAACTGGCCACCACATCCATGGAACAGGAAGATGCTGCCACCTACAGGTGCGAGCGCCAGGAAGGCAGCACAGCCCAACGCCGGGGGTAGAAAGGAGCACCGCAGTCAGGCCACAGACACATGGCACATGGTATCTGTCACAGTGACACTTCATCCTATCTTTTAACTTTCTTTCGTTGCTTTTATTCTTCAGAGAGTAAAACAGGCACACAAAGTAGAAAAAAAAATTAAAAGCACACAATAGTCTTGTTTTGTAGCCTTTAGAGTGCAAGGATACACTGCAGGAAATGCAGCACCTCGCTGCATGGCACTTCCACTCCCACAATGCAAAGATTAAAGTAAGTTATTCTTATTTATAAGTTCATGAATCCTGATCTAAGACCATGTCAACAATCAGAGAGAAGTCAAAATACCACACACGACTCTGCTTTTGATTTGCAAATTATGAAAATCAGCGTGGGTTGTGTGGGGTTTTTTCTCTTTACAATGCTTATTCTTAGTTCCATGGTGGGCTTATAAGTGTAGTTCTTTTTATAAAGTGCTCAAAAGGGTAAATTGAGAAAGCATTTTAGAAGAAGCTTGAAACAATACAAAAAGTCCTTGGCATGGTGGAGGAAGAAAACAGTCCATAACCATGGCTTACACAGAATCAGAGGCTGGGCACGTAGCTGCCATATTCAAGGAAGAGATTTGGAAGGACTCCATTTTACAGAACTCTCAGTGAAATATGGAAAGTGTATATTCTCACAGCCATGCAATATTAAATACAAATAAATACTAACAAATACAAATTAAATGGGAAGTCTTAGAGAAAACAAACAAACAACACCCCACCACCAACAGTCCTCCCACCAACAAGAAGTTCCTATTATTAGACTCTATTTTCTGAGTTGTGTGCCTTTCTGTCCCTCCCCCCCCCCTTTTCTTTGTAATCAGAGTGCAGTTACTCTATTATGTTTATTCAATAATACTCCCATCAGCATGCCAACCAGAACAACGTTTTTACTAGGGACACAGTAAACTTACAATGTCTGCCAAACTTTGCTCCCTTAAGGCATTAGGGGGTCTCTTGAAAGTAGCTGTGCTTTGAACTTCCCTGACTCCCGTGGGTTCTGTCTGATTAACTGATATCTTACATAACACCAGCAACCATCACCACTGCAAAAGAAAATAAAACCAGTAATCTACAAATGCAGAGGGCACCTTATTCCCACATTGCCTGTTTCGAGTTAACACAAAATATTCCATTGCATGTAAATAGTGATTGAGCTGAAGCTCACTGAAGCTTTGTCAGCAACAACAGCAACATCTCCTGCTCTAAGTCTTCATTTCAAGACACAAACATAGCCCTAGGCCTAATTTTTACAGTGGCAGAGAAACGCCTAAGATTGAATATGACCTAACTACAGAGGCAATCTGGACTTTACGAGCACTCCAGAGACTAACAACATTAGCAGCACTCCTGCAGGGAGATGGAAGCATGGAATGGTTTGCCTGTATGGTGACCTGGGCAAGTAGCAGCCACCTCTACTTTGAATCCCGCAGATGCTCTTCATGGGTGCATCCCCAGGACAGTCTGCCCAAATGCCAGGACATTATCTGTGTATCAGTTTGTGACATGCTCACTTTGTTTTTGCTGGTTTCCGTTCACTACTCCAAAAGATGAAGTAACATTCAATAAAAATCACCTTTTTGTCCCACACTTCAATATGTGGGACACTGCACACTGCTTATAAAAATATATGACACCAGTAGACAACTGCCACCCACATGCAGCACACCAGGAACCTCCATAGCTAAAAGCACATAATGCATGGATATAGCACTAAGACTTGTTTCTAGTGGCACTAATAATTCACACCTTCTGTATCAAACACAGACAGCTACCTAAAATACACTCATGCTAGAGGGCTACATTATACCTTGTTGGACAAAGAAATTAAACCTCTAGCCATTGTTGAGGTTTGATTCGCATGCATAACTTTTATTTCACTGCATTTATCAACATCCACAGAAATGCAACAGCACTGTTAATATACTAGAAAAGCAAATACATATAGGGGATACTTTACTGATCTCATCAAGCTAATTACTGATAAGTAAACCCTGGAAGTTGTCAATTTTATTGACATGAAGTCAAAGAAAAATCAGGCTTGACACATAAAAATATAGCACACCGAAATTTAGGATAACAAATTCTGCCTTTAAAAAGTTCTTCCTTAATTTAAGCTCACACATATTGTGTTGGAACAAATGTGTACAAATGCACATCACCAATGCTGAAAACAGCTTGCAGATTTCAGTAAGAGAATTCCTGCTTGGATTTCATTCTCCTCATCTTGTCCAGCTGAGCAGAGCTGGAAAGTAACTCTGCAAATGAAATGCAAGAAAGTGAACCAATTTATCTTAGCAAATATAAAAATACAACACTATTACATCGGTCAGACTTTTCCTCATATGCAACAAGCAATACGTTCTATTTTCAATCTAGAGGATTTATTTCCAATTATGGAAGACAAAATGAAAAAATACAGGCCCTGATATTGGAAGCAGCTCTACACAGACAGACTACTGTATCTGCATGTCTTCTGCCAGAGTTACCATCAAAAATTCTGATAGAAAGAGTAAAGCCAACTTCCACTTATTCTCAGTCTGAGCTGGGATGTCTGAGACAAGACCATGACAAAAGGCATCCTTGGAAACTCAGCTGGATCTAGACCTGCAGCAAAATAAAACAACCCTCCACAAAAAAAAAAAAAAAAATATCCAGACCCTCTCTACTCCCTAAATTTTTTTTTTTTCTTTTGCTCCCATTTCTCCACACACCAGATATTCAGACACACATAAGAATTCACCGCTGGTTCAATTCATTGCTGTACATCACTGAGTGCTTTCATCCTTTATAACCAATTGTAGAAAGAAAACATCCTTGTTTGCTTCTTATGGCACCTACTGTAGCCAAAAATCAATTCCTCTTGATCCCAGCAGCCATTCAGTCTGTGATCTAAAGCTCCAAAGAGCTTAACCATTCTAGCTTTGTAGTTCAATGAGAGACACTAAAATATCAAAACTTCTTTATTCTGGCTGTCATTTAGTACCACTTAGTAACATGGGACCATCTAAGTGTTGCTATTGTACAAAAAGATAGCGTCAGCATTCTTACATATAGTGATGCCCCATCACTAAAAGCTTACCACTTATCCCCAACCAAACAGCAAACTGGATGCTTGATCATGACTGCCCAAGATTCAGCCATCTTCTAAAATATGAGACTGACACTTAAAAGCATAAACCCCCCATTTATCCAAACTTTGGAAGTGCAGTTATGAATTCGCAGGAAATTCTGACATTATTTTGGCAAGCAAAACCCAATCTAACCCTAAAATATGGGGGAGATCTACATGTAGAGAGAGCCCTGGCCTTTGCAAGTAGCACAAGAGCTCACAGTGCACAGCAATGTACAGCAGTAATCTCACAGCTGTGGTGAGATGCACACATGTCAAACTGGCCAGGCAGAAACTAGCTCAGCTCTGAAAATTTTTGAGATGCATTCAGGGAGACTGCACCCAAGATAAACAGCAGCAGCTTTGAGCTGCTAGTCCTTTCCTTGGACAGCTTGCAGAGATGCCAAGAAATCCAGTGCTGCTGGTCTTTTGCAACTAGGAAGCTCAGGAACCTATGCTACTTTGATTTAGATTGCTTCAATATTTAATCAGTACTGACTGTCCTTAAAAGTGTCATAGATAAATTGACAAGCTTTTGATTTTAAGCCCTGGATGCTTATGTTCTCATTCTTCATGCTATCGGCTGCTCAGTTGAAGCATTCCTCGACACACACACGCAATGGTTCTATACTCTTCCCTCCCCAACGTACAACTGGAAGAAGGATGACTTACCTGAATTATCCCGCAACTGTAATGGAGAATTTCTCTGTTCTGTATGTGCATTTATTTCTTAAGGTGACTCCAAGTTTCAATAGATTTCTCCATAATGCTCATGTCAGCTAATAAATGATTGAGTACATAGGGGAGAGAGAGGGGCATGATGAGGGAGACTTACTGCTTTAATAGTGGGGTTTTGTCTCGAGGATTACATTGTCTGAAAGAGAACAAAGTTAAAACACTACCTTGATACTTCTTCAGTGGCCAGGTGAAGTCATAGCAATACAAAGCATCTCTGCAGTGGTAAAAGTGAAAGTATCATTTACTTCACAGCTGTATTGGTAAAATGAGGTAAACCACCCATAATCTGCCCTTGGGTAAAAGGCAGGGAAGTGATGCTGAGAAGTCTCTATCTAGATCTAATATATCCCCACAGGAAGTCATCTGAGTATTATATTGGACTCAGTTGAATCATAAAATGGGATAAAAGCAAACCTGAACAGAAGAAAGATTCAACATCTAATCTGCTCGTTATGAAATTCTGTTACATAATTTCAGTATCAATGTGTGTGTCAATATTTTGCAAAATAAAAGGAGCTAGAAGGAGGAGAAAAAAGCAACTCGCATCAAAGAAAAATGGCTGCTAGAAATGAGATATTCTTGGCTCATTCATTTCCACAAGCCAATCTTCGATAAAGATCTTTTAAAAAGCTTAGGATTTGAAAAAAATATCAAGTTCAGGTGTATAATTACCAGTAGATTTAGAGTGATTAAAATCCTACTAATACTAGGAAAAATAAGTAATTTCACACAGCTTTCAAACTCTCCTTGCATGAATCTGCTCAAGCTCTGGAGTTCAGGATCTTGCTTACACATGTCTCTCATCAAGTATAATTTTCTTGTTGGGGACACAATGGCAGGTTGTATGTTCTAGTACTGCCCCAGCTGCTCTTCCTCGCAAATTAGATCTTGGATAGATCTTGCAGGTTAGGTCTTTGCAGGTTAGATCAAGGATATTCTGTGTCTGCTTCCATCTGAAGGGTAGAGTAGGGTTTTTTTCAATGAAAGGTCTGTAGTGCCTTCCCTGCCTGCTGCCCTTACACCATCTTCTAAGTGATCATATTTTCAAATGTGCCTACATGAAGCCAACTTTGCGTAAAGAACTTAAACTAAATGAATCTGTCTCTCCGAGAATTTTTAATAACTTAAGTCTAGACATGTATTTAAAACCATTCCCAGCGGCACCATATTTTAAAAGAACAAAACCTGAAAGCAGCACTCAAGACACAGGAGAATACCCTTTCCCCAGTTACTCCTTCGAGGCAATATCTGGTAATGCTCTAATGAAGACTACTACTCTGTTGACAAATTACCCAGAAATTGTACAACCCACACTAAGTTTTTCACCATTTGTTCATACTGGAAAGAAAATCTCTTCTGATGTGCACAAATGAGAAGCAGAAGAATAAGCTAGTACACACTCTGTCAATAAATACACACTTTGAGAAATGGCTTCCTAGTTTATAGCAGATTTATAGTTCTTATCTCGAGTTTCCAAAGTTCATCTGAATCTCCAATACAGGGAATTTCAATGTATCAGTAAATCTTCTATGCCATGAAGAAAACTCACTCAAAGAAGCAATGTCCCTTATCAGTCGAAGAAGTGATAAATCTGAAATAATATATAATTCATGATGACACATATCAAGACATTACAGCAAACACTGACACGAGACCTATTTATGGCATTGCTTTGCTAAGAGTATTCCCTACAGAACCGTCTCCTCTCTTATTCTGAACCAAACACCTACTTTGATAATGCACATCTCTTCAGAGCTGGGAGAGGGAAGGGGAGAGGCAAATCTAATTCAGAAACCATTTCTCATGATAGAAAACTAGTGGCCCTCAGCCAGCAACATATAAAAAAGAAAATGAAAATTTAAGTGCAGATCAAAAAGAAATGTGACACAGTATGGCTACTTTAAAAAATTTATGACCTCAAACATCAGGCTATCCATTGTCTAAAGCATGCTAATATGAATACTAAACGGGCCTTGGTTGGGGAAAAAAAGTTTTTGTTTGATGCCTTCTGAGGAAAAGAAGTCTTCTCCAATCTCTCTGATGTGATCTAGGGAGTTCAAGTTCACAGACATCCTGTTCTGAAATTCAGAACCTGGAAATACTCTGCAAGTATTAACTAAAACTTGTAACACCCTTGGAAGCAAGGCCATGAGCAGACAAATTTGAGAAGTGCATTAAA
This sequence comes from Psilopogon haemacephalus, assembly GCA_013396835.1. NCBI lineage: Eukaryota > Metazoa > Chordata > Aves > Piciformes > Megalaimidae > Psilopogon > Psilopogon haemacephalus. The sequence goes on from VWZI01015460.1 coordinate 768,256, forward strand.
TTTAGTGACTACTGGTGACATGACTAGCATTACATATCACATGAGTCAGTATCACAGTCCCTGAACAGCGAAACCAACTTTTGAATATTTAAAACATCACCCAGCAGAACTACCAGGGATAAGGCACAGTTGTTTGGTTTTCTTTTTTTTTTTTAAACCATAGATATATATCTGAAAGGAAAAACTAAGAAAACAAAAAGAAAAGATAAACTACTTCCCTGCCATGGCCATTACTACAGGTCACCCTTGAATTAAAAATAAACTCACAAAAATACAAAGTAGCTTTATTTGAACAAATGTTTCCTGAAGAACTCTGCAGGACAGACACCATCTCCTCAAGAGACAAAATAGGGAATCCCCTAACCCTCCCCACGCCATCAAACTTTTCCTCAGGTGTAAGACTAATAACATTCCTGCAATGATTACCAGATCAGAGTTAAACTATCAGGAAACTGGCACAGATGTTGCACAGGCAATTCACACTATTTCACCAGTTACGGTTTTTTCCTCTCATCTTTTGATGTGAGTCATACAGAATAATGCGATTTCACATGTTAATATATTTGGGCTGATTAGAGAAAGTTATTCCAAGCCTGGCTTGTATGCAGTCAAAGCAGCACCATTCTCTGACCCCATGGAACAGCAGCAGATGTCCAAAGCCTGTTCAGACCAACCTAAGACAGGACATTAGAACAACCTGAGACAGGACATTAGAACAGACAGGGCATTTACAGTCTGGACAGGATTAGAGTTTAATAAAATGGTTTCCAATACATTTTTGTAAAGGACAAAGAAAGTGTAAGGATGGGTGTAGGCTGATAGGGCATAGAAACAGCTATGCAAACTAGGCAGGTCTACAAAGAACTCACACAAGGAGAGGAATAACTCCATTAATATAAGCATTTGGGTAAACACCACAATAATACTGATGTGGTGCAGCAGGAAGTGCTATAATATCTACAAACAGAAGTGGAACAATAATTCTATGCACATTTTATATCTACATATACTTGTCCAGCTGAGGTTAAGGGCTGATTGAATCTGACAATGCTTCTCATTGAGTGAAAAGATGATTCCCCAGAGACATGCTGCACACACAACGAGCAATCCAGCAATTCAGCCAGCCATCATGAAGGTGAATTTTCACCCCTCTTCGTCCCAAAGGCACGTATAAACCAATTTCATTTAGAAATCTGCATTCACTGAGCATTTCTGTTCCCCAGTGCCCTGGGCTGCCCTGATTGCCTTTGCAGTGAGGAACCAAAAGTGCTGTGATAACCCAGTCCAGTTTGCCCTCAAGCTTAGTTAAAGTCAGGTCACGGACAGGATTTTGCCAAACATTTCCTCTGACTACTGTGTGCCACAGATTTATTTTTTTTTTTAATTAATAAAATTAACAATTCTTTGTCATCCTAATAGATAAACCCTCTGTTTCAGAAGAAAGTCTCAGCACAAAGTTTCAGTCATAATATGGGAAAAAAAGAACATAATACATGCATGTCACTAGAGTAAAAACACACCCTTCACCTTCTTCAAGGAATGCAACCTCTTTGATATAAAAAAGGAAGTGAGACATGACAAGTTTACCAAGACAAGATGGATGTTCTGACATTCACACACATGTACTCAGGTTCAAGCCTCTACTCCATCAAGAGATCAGGTGGCTGAGACTGAGGTCAAGGCACTGCTGAGACCATGTTTTCTCACTTACATGGCACTACAAAAATCTTTGGAAAGTCAAAGCAACCTCCCACCTGGGACCACTAGACCAGTTTGTTACTTGCCTACAGGCAGCCTATGCCTGGCAATTTCAACCACGGACTGCTTTGCCGCATTTAAATTCAGTATTAATTGGCCTATCTAAACCAGCCACATCTATCAGGTGATCCAAACTTGGCCCTTAACCAGTCAAGAAATCCTGGTTTCCATCTTTATAGTGGCCTTGCAGACAAATGGTATAAACAGTTTATTAGTAAACACGCATCGTTTAGATACTGTGATAACGGAGGTTGTATAATGAAGCTGAGAGAAGAAGCAGCTAAGACATATGGCAGTAATGAAACCGTCTACCTCATTCAGAAACAGAAAAATCTCTCCACTAACTGTATCAGCTAACTCTTGATAAAGCCAAAACATTTTCCTGTGCAATTTTAACAGAGTACAACTCATCCTCTTCCTTTCCCAGGTGTTCACAGTTTCCAACTGGCACAAAATTACCTGTATCAGCAGAATCCTACTTCTGTCCATGAACCACAGGAATAAAGGGGAGCCTTAAGCTATAAAACCAAAAATCAGGTCAACAAAACCTGCGTGAAACAGCCAATAGCCAGCCTTAGAGGAGAAGGGAAGGAATCTTTCTGCATCTCCATGTGTTCCTGAAGAAATTCACCTTACTATCGTCTTCATTAGTCAGCTGAACAGTAAAGGAAAATAATCTTGATCCTCAATAAAATATATTCTGTGATCAAGCTGCTTTATATCATATCAGGAGTTTTAAAGATTAAACTATGCATCAGCATATTATGGAATAAAAGCTAGAAAATGAGGAAGAAATATTCATCTGGCATCTACAGGAACAGAGGATCAAGTGACAGATGGAAAGGGGAATCATCTGCAAACACAGTAACCTTGTCTGTCACTGGCCTCAGAAGCACAAACTGCAATTAGCAGGCTCTGAATAATAAAAAAGAATTTAAAAAAAAAAAGGAAAGAAAGAGGCATTAACAAATACAGTTTTATTAGCAGTGATAATTTCAAGACAACTGATTTTACTGATTCTGTTCCTTGGATGCGTTATTCCCCTCCTCCTCTTTTCTCACAGGATAAAGAGAGTCCAGAGAATCACCCCATAAATTACTCTTGTTCTTGAGAGAAAAAGCAACAACTTTTTTTCTTCAGTTCTAGCAAGAAAGGACTGACTTTATAGAGATGTGGCCATGTTTAGCTTACTCAGTATGCATTCATGGTTTGAAACCTTTGAGATCTTCACTTTATAAACCAATTAAGCATGATAAAGAATGATTACTTAATGTCTTTCTTTGAAACAACATTTTCCTTTAACGGTTAGAACAAGTGACCTCTCCAGAGAGTGCAAGGAAAACTATAAATGTTGGAAAACAGACTTTTGAGAGCTCTCATCACTGTTGCTTATAACTGGTTTTCATACAAAGTGTCAGGGAGGAATGGCTCAGCAATGGGACACATGAAATGTTGACCACTAGCATTTTTCAGAAGCCAAAGAAGTTTCATAAGACAATAACATTACTGAGGACTTTGTCAAGAGATAGCATTCCCCATGTCTTCTCCCTCAGAAAAACCCAGAACCATAAATAAACGAGCCAAAAGAAGCCCACGTGCGTAAAATCTTCAGAATGATTTGATTAAAATAAAAGAGCATCACTGCTGAAAATGCTGAGACAGATTTGAAATATAATGCTCTAAAGCAGCTTAATTTTCAGCAAACCTTGTGCAGATGCTACATAGATGACACATTTCTCACACCATCATAAAAATGATAAAAGGCCCACAATGGAGGTATGCAAACAAACTATAACTAGAGATCACTTTCAAGGAGATGCTTTTCTTCTCCAGACAGTTAATTTCATACAAGTAAATGAATTAAATAATATGAAGTAATTTTGAGATAAATACCACACTAAACAGTGCAAAGACGTTCAAGCCATTATCCTATAACTTCACTAATGTGAGGTGCTTCTCTTTTTCTTATTGACTTGCTCGTCCCTCTGATGTAATAGAGCTGCACTAATTCACTCTAACGATCGTGAGGTCAAATTACCAGAGCTTGCAAATTAGCAAGTAAGCAAACAAATGCTATTAAAAAGCCCAGTCAAGGATATCACAGCGCATCACTTGCTTTGCTGAATTATTTTCCAAAAGGGTAATTTAGTCTCCTAATGCTCCACAGCTTACCATTGAAAGCAGCAGGCAGAACAAGCACAAAAACCTCCACTAACATCTGTCTGTTGGGTTTTGCAATCCTGTCCTTTCAGCCTGTTTGAAGAGCTAAGGCTGTGATGGTAGAGAAATTCAAGAGAATATAAATCACAGTGGCACCAGTGCTGTGTGCTGAAACCTGAACACTGAGTATCTGCAGATGAGTAAGGTGCCTTCCAGTACAGAAGCAGACATCAGGTGCCCTGTTCAACCAGCAGCAATCAGAATCTGCCACAAGCAATTAACTGTTGGTAAAGTAGAAGTCACCACAAAGAGTTTAGACTAAACCATGTCAGCTTATCTGCTGAGTAATTCTGATGGTAACTAAATCTATAAAAAGATTAAAAGGCCATGTGCAGACAGCATGCAACAGGGTGAACAGAGCAGAGTCACAGTATCAACATCTAGCTGCGTCTCTCCTGTTCTGGTAGCAGCATAACCACAAAGGTAACTATGAATGCTTCTCTGCATGCAGTTACTAAATCTGAAAAGAACTGGGGATATACAAACAAGGAGGGTCATGAGACCTATCAAGTTTGCATCTCTGCAACGCTGGAGATCCTGTCACGGTATGCATTTTTCATCAAGGATTTAATCTGTATGTTGAATTCAGGTAATTTTGTTCTTATGTCTTCTCTCCGTTGGATTTTTTTAATACTAAGATGCTCTGACATATGGTACAATTTCTGGGTCAGTGTGTTTGTCAGCAAGATGGCCTGTACTGCCCAGCTGTGACTGCAGGCACATATATACTGACAGTGGACTGAAAACTAGCTGCATTAAGGTACAGCCATATCCCCTCAGGTCAAATGGGAGATCTTTTGCCAGCTCTCCTGTAGACCGGACTCCCAAACCACCACAGCTGCTTCCCTGTCCTGCCTTTTGCAACTAATCTGTTCCACAGCAAGATGTTATTCTGCACACATTCTTCTTCACGGAAGGACCACATTAACCTTCCTGTTTTTCTCCATTTCCAGCATGGAACACATCCCTTGAGGAATTCTCTTCTGTTCAGAGCCCAGACCAAGATCCCAGCTGGTTTACAGTTTCTTAATTCCTCTAGGTGGGTAAGAAGCTTTCTCATCCATATTCTGACTTAAATAAAGGGAAATAAAGTAACTGAAGGCAAAGTTCATTCCATTCCTTGTTGTCCCACACATTTGTTTGGGTTTTTTGTTGGTTTTTTTTTTTATTTTGGCCTCACTGTACTCTGCAACATGCAGCAGGCTGTCTGTGCCCAAAGTCATCTGCCTTCAAAGCTGCTCCACAGTGAAGTTCCCCTCCTTCAGCATCTGGTGGCATATCCTTAAAACAAGCTGCCACACATCTCTTTTGCAAACACATTCATATGGAGTTGTCATTAAAGCACATTTTCAAAATTAAAGGGCTCTACATAATTCTGTCAAAGAATGTCCTTTGATATGATCTCCCAGCAGTTTTTTCCTGAAGGTTGAAAACATTCTGCCTCCTCTCCCTTTTTTTTTTTTTTTTTAGTCCTAAAGTTCATTTTTTTGAGGGGNNNCTTCTATGACATCCAGCCACAATGCAAGGGCCCACGAGGAGAGCCAGCAGGAGATCTCTAACCCTGACACTTCATTCTCTGCAGCTTCAAGTTGACATGAACTCTGGTTCTGGCATTCCTTGAACTTTTAAACCTGCAAGCTTCCAGGCTTTCTTACTCCCACTGCATGTCAACAAATGAACTATGTTTTTTCTTATTAAAACATACCGAAGGACTCCACCTGGCAGTAAGAACTTCAGTAAAGAAACAGCATTGAGCTTAAGCCTTCTGAACTATATTGTGTCTTTGTGCAGCTATGAAAACCTCTGGAAACTACAATAACATAAATTAATGTCATAATCTATTTGTTGTTAGCAATGAGTTTTAATTTTTTTTAATTTTTTTTTTTAAGTAAACTCCAAATAGGGATTCTACTTTAAGAAAGGGAATTTTAATTACAAATGGCAGCTTATGGACTTTCAGATCAGTAGGTAATAGAACAGGGATATGCCTTTCTGGAGAAAGTCTTAAAATTAGCATGGCTTCTCATTCCTATTTAATTGGGTCAGATTCTTGGCTGGCAAAATCTAATACAGCTGTACGGGCTTCAATTAGTCTGTGGAAATGGGCACAGCTTATTTCAATGCCAGAAGGGGTCTGTTATGTATGTCTAAGGCAGTACCTTTTTATGACACTCCTGAGGAGGATACCTATTAATTTCTTCATCAAGCTAAATAAAGCATTTGTCTTATACCATCCTAGAGTCTGGCTTGCATTGAAGAGGTACTAAAATCTGGTAGATAAAAAGACTGATGCCATATTCCCAGTTTATAGAGTGTATTGCTTTTGGTCTCACAGGATGGTAGGGGTTGCATGGGACTTCTAGGGGTCATCTGATCCAGGCCCCCTGACTAAAGGAGGTTCAACTAAAACAGGTTGCACAGGAACATATCCAGCTGTCATACTCAAAGAAAAGGGTTTTTTTCCCTTTTATTTAGGTGGAACTTCTGATGTTCTAGTTTTCCTATTTTCCTATTGCTGGGTATCACTGAAAAGAGACTGTCCTCCCCTCCTTGAATTCTACCCTTTTGATATTGATAAGCATTGATAAGATCCCCCCTCAGTCTTCTCCAGTGTCAAATATCCATGTTATAGAAGGCAAAAGGGGCAGCAAGGGTTCCCAGCCTAATCTTCCCTTTTCTCTTATAATGCTCTATCGTTTGCACACCTTCTGCCAGCCACTCCTGAAGAAAGAGAACAGCAATTCACCACAAAGGGAGGCCAGCTGAACGAACCGTGACTTTGTTTCACTCTGTCAGCTGCCCAGCAGCAGCATAGCTGTTGAATTGTCCAGATTGCTTCTTAGGGGACATCTGTAATAAGTATGTTTGCTCAGCCATTTCTGCCAAGGTCTCAGTTACATATTTGGACTTGCTTTGAGAGCTGACTATTGATAAACCCTTGGAGGAAGCTATGCTGCAAAATAAAGCTCAAGATGCACAGTATCTTCTAGTCCCTCGGCACTACATCCAAGGAAAAACTGGGGCACAGAGGGCACAATTTCATTAAGCTCATTCAGTAAATTGAGTCAGCTTTAAGGAGTGGGGTGGTTATTTCTGGAGCAGATGCTAGGATGATAGCACAGGTCTTGCCTGTATGTTAAAGTCTGACCTATGGGTCTGTATTTGCAGCAGTATATTCATCCGACATGATAACAATACTCAAGTCAACCAGGGAAAGTTTTTAAACATATATTGGATTCCTGAAATCCTTGAGGAAATTATTTTGACCTCGTATTGCTGAAAGTTCTCCCACAGTTATACTGTCAGAGCTCTTTCATGGCATATAAGTTTATTAAAAAAAAAAAAAAAAAGCCTGTTGCAGATTTTCTGATCAGAACCTAGTAATGCAAGTCAGAGGCTTCTGTTCAGCTGATTCAGTGATAGCTCTCTTCAGTAGGGAGAAATTACTTTTGTGTAAGAAGCAATACCCAGCTTGTTTCAAACCTCAGCCTCTGGCAAATCTGTCATAGCAGGAGACATTCCCTGTTTCTTTGACAGATTGGCCTGCGGCTGAAAGTTAATCTAACATGTCAGAAAAAGTATACAGTAGGTAAAGAAAAAAGCCAAAGCTAACCCTCTCAGCATTTTACATCAGGCCATATTTTAAAGAAACACTCATTTATAGACAGTAAAAATATTGTTCCAGGTCTTCAAATTAAAAGAAAAAGAAGACATAAAGATATGCTAGCAATAAAAAAAATAGCCTTACAGAATGAACGGACCAGAATTTGTAACCTGTGTCAGGGAGAAAATAATACTACCACCAGCTAAGATCCAAGACTCATCATTTTTGCTCTTACAGATCAACCTTTATTCTCCTTATCACTCAGGATGCCAAATTAATAAACACTTTAAACTATCACAATGCATAAAAGGATGAATTTTGGCTACTACAACAATTTATTTAAAATAGAAATAAAAATCACACTTGCCAATGCTATCAATATGTAATATTGCTGTTGTCACTGCTTTATAAATCACTCCACTCAGCAGCCCAAAGTTGTTTCAGTTTCTCTGTTCTTTCTTGCTGATAAGGCCCCTGAGGTTATATAAAGCATCATTCTCAGATATACGCAAACACACAAACACACCAAAGCTTTTGCTTTAAACTCTAACCCAGATCTTAGGCAAAGTCAAATGGATTGCTGCTGGCTAAAGTCAAAGTGAACCAGAACTACATTTTCTGTGGGAAACATAGTTTTATCAAAAGTCTAACCATGTTGCAAGAAGACTTCAGTGAGTGAACTCCCTTGACAATAAGTCTCGAATCAAGAAATTTTTGTTATTTTGTTCTAGTGATTTTATTTTCATTTGTACCAAAACCGTAAGACTTTGTTTATTCTTTTACATTAGAAAAGAAAACTATTTAATGTCTCAAAAATTGCTTTCCATTCAAATGAAAACCTTAGAACTCAGAGGAAAGGGCTAGAGAGAAGGGTCGGATATAGAATGAAAACACATTTAGCAGTGTGAGATTTTCCCAAGGGGCTGTATTTTGAGGCAGCCACATCCAGACTCTTAACAGGATTAGATACTGCATACTTATTGCTATTCTAAACATACAGGGGAAATTTCATAAAAACTTCTCATGGTGCCAACTTTCTTAGGCAAAGCAAAACTCCCAATTCATCTGTAAAGTCTTTGTGTTAAATGGCTAGAACTGTGAGAAGGGAGCGTGCCAATCTTCAGTATCTGAATACAAAGAATTAAGCAAACCAGCCTAAAAATTGTGTTAAGGTTTCAAATGCCCTTTCTCTGTCACCTGAACTATCATCTTCCACTCTTCAGGTCTTTAACTTCATATTCCTGACAGTTTTTTCTCCTAATCCATTAATGCCAAAATAAGGGCAATTGTTAAAGCAAAGTGTGGTCTGTGCCAGATGTCATTTGATGTTGTTGGGTTATTTTTCATTCCGCATGCACTGCAAGGGAAGGTCAACCCATCCCTACAGCTCTGCTCCCTGCTGGACACGGCTGCACTCACACAGCTATGGAGTTCATTATACTCAAACAGAAGCAGCAGACCTAAGCTGTATCTGAGCAGCAGCAAAACCAAGCCAGGAGAAGTAGTAGCTGAGAAGACAAAATGCAGCAGGAAAAAGAGGGAACATCTAGAGTGAATTGCAACACCTTAAAACCCTTTACTAATTTTTTCCACCCATTCACCTCCTGGCTTGGTGGCACTCCAGGTCCCTTCTGACCTCATGTGACAGAGTGGCTACCTGCTCTGCCATATGTCCCTGTTCTTTATTTCTAAGTGAAAGAATAAATGGAAAATTAAGAGAGTGAGAAGCCTAAAGCAAGAGCAACAGCAGAACACTTCCGTCTCAGGCAAGCCTAGGAGGCCACAGGGAAATTAAGCCAAACTGGATATGGACAGTGTGGTGGTGGGTCTGAATAGGCCTGAATATGTCCTAGTTTGCCCAGACACACTCCCCTGCTCCCCCACCTTTTGTGCTGGGAGGAGCAACCACAGGAAGAGAAAACAAAAGCCCTGGTTTCACCTAATGTGGTCAGAATTGGCAAAGTGCCATTCTGTTTGACTGATCTATGTCCAAAGGTCACCCAGTCTCTGGCATGCATTGATTAGAGGAGATGAGCAGGTACCAGGAGGCTCTCTCTGCATGCTCTGCTCTGCAGTTGTTTTGGTGCCTGCTGCTACTGCCATTGTTTTTCCTTCTGCGTGCTCTCGGATTTGCCATCTCACTGCATCCTGTCTACCCCTCTACAAGTCTCCAGCTATCAGGAGTTCAAGAGGAAACGGGTCAGAGACTGTGCTCTATTCCCAGCTTCCTGAGAAAAGGGTCTGGGGGATCTCAAAAGCTTCTAATGGCTCTGAAATCACCGACAGCAACCCCCTTCACGTGCTTTGGGCATTAGCTGATGCTATAGTGCAGCCTTGGAAGTCTGCAGGGACTACTTTTGAGGAAACACTCAAAAGCCCCTTTGTAAATCTCTAGCAAGATTCTGTAAATTCTCACGTGAATCTGAGTACCTTCTGCCTTAGCAGCAGAAAGGCATCTCTCAAGCCCCTAGGTGGGCAAGAAATGCAAAGAAACCAGAAAATCTCTTTCCAGTTCCAAGTTTGATATTTGATATATTGGTTATATGTAGGTAGTTATGTTCTTAAGTGTTCCAGATTCCCTGCTTATCTCCCTTTGTATCATGTTTTCATGATCATGTGAAGAACCCATTATTACTAAAAATATTGGTTGGTAGTGAGTTTCTGAATAACAAAATTAATAAACTGTATTAATTTTCAAATCCATACCTTGCATTCATATGCAAGTGTTACAGAGGGTTACTAACTCTCTGTAACAGGGCTACAAACCACAGCAGGCCTCCCATTCAGTCCTACAAACCACAGCAACCTCTGCCTTGCCACTTTCTTCTAGCGGCTTAGCAGCAGTGGATCAATTTGGCACCTCCCACTGTGTCCTCAAGTCTCAGAAAAGGCTGACAGTAGGAACAAAGAGAAAAGAAGAAAGTCTAAGATGGTCAAGAACCAGTCTTACTGGTTTCTACAATGACTAAATAAACCCTGAATTAATGCTTTTCACATTCTGCTTAAGCACATCTTCTGTATCTCAGAGGATAATTTCACAAATGGCTGAAAGCACTCTGACAACATGAAACACCAGGCATTGTTCTTTTTAGAATGTGTGTTTTGAAAAATTGACCAGCCTCATATAAATCTTATAAATGGCAGCTTTCCAGCCTGATAGCTTCATAATGGGTATCTTGGCCTTTTGAGAGTCTTTTTTTTTTTTAATCCCTCAGAGAGCATAAATGTGCAATTGCATGTGAACTATCAGCCTTGAGAAGGAGGAGGTTCCACATCATGTTTCGCTGCTAGCAAGCTGCCTCTCCTAATGAATGCACTAATCTTCATCCTTCCCATTATGGTTTTTCAAGGCAGCATTTGTGACAGCAGGCATGAACAGCCACATCTGCTTTTGTGTGTATTTTGGTACCCTGAAGTTTTGGGAGAACCTTCAGCAAATGAAGAAAAAAAAATTTTTTAAAAGAGTGAGATTTCTTCTTCACATAAAGAGAGATAAATACGAGTACTAACAATCATCCATCAAGGCAGAGAAGTTGTGGAGTAAGTCCCACCTGCATACTGTGTGAAGCAACTTTCACAAGCTAAGTCCGAGCTTCAAGAGACAAAAATCCACAGACTTTAATAGTACAGAAAATCAACTTCAGTTCTTCTTTTAGATGAGTTCTCCTGCAGCGCTCTTCTAGCGCTGCACTTGCAGATGAAGGAGCCTGTATTGCAGAGGTTTGGGATTTTTCAAACTTCGTATCATACAACTGCTTAAAATAATCACTAAATAATCATACTCCAAGCACGACAACTCATAATTTTGACAGAATCATCAGCCAGCCACAGAGGATCATATCATCATCTAATAGTGACTGCCAAACTTCAGCATCACACAAGTGGAAATACAGGTGTTCACATGGAGAGGGCCAGACACTTCACACTCAAGTCTTTGCCAATCTGCACATGTATTCCTCCTTGCAGTCTACTGCAATAATCTAGGTGGAAGGCACCACAGGGACAAGCACAAAATCTACGTGAAGAAAGTTTGGTTTCACAAAAGGTTCTGAGCTTTTTAACCTTCAGTTTTCTGCCAAATCTGAATGGAAATTTATGGAAAAGTTTCCTGTAAAATTATTACAATTCAGTCTAAACGTCTGCTTTTCACTTCAGTTATATGCTGCACTTGCACCAAAAAAAAAAAAGGGGGGGGGGGGGGGGGAGGGGGGGGGTGGAAATGCAACAAAGACAAAAACTTTCAATTCCCAAAAGGTGAGATGGGAATGACATCACCAGATTTTTTTTTCCCTACTTTTCTTCCAAAACAATGTCCCTTATCAACCTAACTTGGCAAGACATTTTGATTCATATGAAGCACTTAGCCCAAGAAAACATGCTTCTGTCAGTCTTGGACTAGCTTTAGCAGGCCTATTACTCCCCAGAAACAAACACTGATACAGTACTGTCATGAATGCTGTGGTTATTGGTTACTGGAGAGAAGAAACCACATAAGCTACATAAGGCCAAATGAGCAAATAAAGAAAATTAAAATAAAAACCTTTATCTAGAAGCTCAGTCCAGACATGACTGTTGGCTGTGCTGCCCTTCTGCTCCACAGGGAGCTTCCAACAACCAAATCAGAGAAGCTGTTGGCCAGGAAGCTACACAGTATTCACATATAACATGAAGGTGTCTCTCAAAGGAAACTGCAACCTCAAAACATAGTATTTTAAAGTCCTAATCTTCTACTGAGGAATGGACTACCAGCCTCTGAGCATTCCCTTGCTCAGAAACACCAGTTTTATAGAAACTGCTGACAGCTACAAAAGCAAGTCAGATTAGCATCAACATAAGAAAAAAAAAAGAGTATTTCCCCTCAGGATATTGCTCCCAAACACTCACAGCAAAAGCCTTTTTCTTCTAAAGGCTTCATCCCAGGATGAAATAAGTCCAGAGCTTTGTCCCCTGTGGGCTGGCATTTACATCAAGAGCAGAGGAGCTCATATGAGGAGTCCTTTGATTCCAGGAGAACAGTTGCAGCACTGTCAGCATAGTACATGTGACTACACGTGTGTCTGAATAAGAAGGGAGCAAGAGATGTGAAGAGGATAGAAAGGATCCTGGTTTTAGTCTGAATGCACAGAAGGTGTCACAGTGCAGCTTGCCCTCTGTCTCAACACTCCTTGATTTTGGTTTCTAACATCACAGGCTAAATCAATTTCCCCCTTCTGGAACAGAACTGGAAGAAAACCTTAAGTAAAATGTCTTTGTCATAAAGGATATTACTCCCTTGCAGTGCCAGATGGGTCCACAGACATGCAATTTATCCAATATCAGGAGGTGAATATGGGGTTAGCAAAACCATTTTCTCACTACTCTCTTAAGTCTTTTTTTTTGCTTTTGTTGTCCCAGGCTAAGGTTCGTGATTTCAGGCTTTTCCTACATTGCAAGAATTAAAATCCTAGGCATGCATGCAGGACAGGAAGGGAGGAACAACACATGCTGAAGAATATTAACCTGATATAACTTTCAAAAATGAATCATTAAACAAAGCTGCTCGGCAAACACTCTAAAACAAAAGTAAAGTATTAACCTACTTGCAAAGGGAACTCAATCAAATTATAACCACTTCAATTCTGAATCAATAAGTAACTAGATTTGCATGAGCTGAACAGCCCATAACTAGCAGTAGGCAATCTAGTGAGAGGGCATTCAGAGGAGGTGAGGAAAGCTTCTCTACACTTTGGGAGACAGACTTTGTTTAGGACATGATACAGATCCACAATCAAAGGGTCTGCATCACTCAGAACCTGCCCAGAAGAACCTGACCATCACAGCCACATACCTTTAGAGAGAATAGAACAGGACAGATGCCAGCTGCAAACTGTGCCTTAAGACTTGTTCCCAGTGGCTTGGGGACAGGGGAATCAGCTGGGTAAGGCCACTACAGATTGGTAGTGGTAGTCTCCAAGGTACACAAGCTGTGTGTAAGCTCCACATAAGGCAATTCAGAAAGATAAAAGGAATGTGCAGAACTTCATGACAGTAACAAGTGACTTAAGACCACATCTCTGATTAAGTGTGACCTCTTCCTTAGCTACAGGATTCCCTCTGTATAAATACAGTAGACTGAAACTGATTTTGTCCAGCTCAAGGGTTTATTATTTTCCAGAACATACAGAAGACAGAGTATTTCGTATGTGGGGAAGCGTGAAGGCTCAGCAGCATCAAAGAACTTGCACTCTCATCTGCACACAGGAAGAAACTGCACCAAATACTTTATAATACTAAGAACAGGAGAGAAAAAGGGAAAATGTGTTTTACTTGGACTCCACTGCTGCAACAGAAATAGAACATCTACACTGCTCTTAAGCAGCTCGCCTTTCTGCCTTCTAGCTTACCACCTGTCCTAAGCAGGAAGGTAACAGCCTTTTTCTAGAGAGTCTAGAAAATTAAGGAGATAAACTAAAACTATTATTTGGTTTGAAAACTGCTTTGTCTGGGGAAATACCAGCACAGATATAATGGGAAGACAATGGAGGCTCAGGCTTAGATTCTGAAAGATGTTTCTGCATGCCCAAGGAGCAGATATATTGCTGTTAGAGAAAACACACCACCTGTGTGGCTAAATAGCATTCATCCAAATAAATTTCCTGTTCCTTATCGGCAGACAAAAATACCTTTACTCCAGTTACAATTTCAGTGTTTTCCTGAAAATTTGTAAGGGTGAAATTTTACATACATCCTATTTAAGCCCCACTGCTTGCAACTAGTCAGAATGACAACAGAAGTCTTCTGACTAACTCAGTCCAGTTCTGCCCAGTCATTATATGACAGTAATTAAATGCAGGGCCACATACTTCAGTCTTCCCTTCACCATCACAAACAAATGCACAGCTCACACACAATAACACGATAAGGAGGAAGGATAGCAGAAAGGCGATAGCCAGAGCAGCTTATCCCAGCTGAAGAAGCACTTCTTTTGCCTACAGACCTCTTCCAAATTATCCTGGGAAACTGGCCAGATTAATTACCCTGGTAGACCACACACAGCCCATGGGTAAGCAACCTTTGCCTTGAAAAACTGACTTAAATTATGAAACTCCCTCTTTTGAAAGCATTGTCAGAGGTGCCAGGCTTGAAAAAAAAAGAAGTGCTGCACAGCCCTACCTCAGCTGCTATGTTTGGAGTTGTAGTACTGTAACATGGCTCAGCCCACTGCACTGTGCCAGGAGACTGCTTGTGGGAGAGGGAGAGCAGAGCCATAGGAGGGGAATTACAAAACTCACCAGCTCCTATCCTGCTGGCTGGAGGACTTCCAGAATACAGAGTCTGTTTTAATCACAGATAGATGCATGCATTTCCCACCATATTTCGAATCTCCCTGCCAGGTCCAGTTTTTATGAATGAATAAAGTATTGAAGCCAGCAGGAATCCTGCTTTCATAAGGTCCAAAAATGGCAGAATTCTTGCGAATCCCCAAATGCTGCCAGGTAAGAGAAGCCAAGGGACAATACACACTGGAGGGAGCCTGAGATTACTGTTAATTCAACAAGCTCCTGAGGAGCCAGAATTTTGTCAGTCACACACTTAAGTGGTCATTTCTGGAAGTGCCCTTTGAATATCATGCAGAAAGAACTAGAATCTGATTGCAATGAAAAGTTATGCTTTCTTTGGGTTCCCAAAGTGCTAACAGACTTTGTAAGTACTCAAAGTAGCACAGCTGTATTATCAGTGCCTCCCAAGTTGCTCTGCTGTGGCAGCAACCCTCTACAACCACACAGCCTGTGTGTGGGAGCTGCTTTAACATGGGCCTCATTGTTCCAAGCCTTTGACCTTACCCCATAGTTCACACAACTACATACATCCCTACATGAAACACATGGATATGGATTTGTTTGATGTAAAAGTTAATTATTCCAAGGTGCTAGACTGTAAACTGGAGTGCCTATGCTCCCTTATACCAGCTCTGCTGCAAGAAGACAACCTTTGCCAGAGGGACAGTAGAAAAATCACTGCAGGACAATGATATCTACATTGCTTCAAACAAGCTCAGTCATCATTTCCTCTTGTAGTGGTTTAGCAGTTCCCCACCCCCGCCCCCCCCACACACACACACTTTGAAATAACCCAGGCTAGAACTCAGATGGAAGTTAATAAATAAAGCTTTGTATTTGCAGCTTTGCACAATATACAAGCAGATATTTACAATATATAACAGATATTTACAGATACAGTGAAAAGGTAATACAGAAACACCACACCCCTCCCAGAGATCAGAGTCCCTAAGAGGGGTTTCCAAACACCCTACCACCCTCCCCTCACTTCCCAATCTTATCCCACTATCTGTCTTATGTGCCAGATAAGCGAGGTAGATCAGCTGGGGTGGGGGTTAGAAGCAGGAAAGTGGTTAGTGAAGTTACACAGATCCAGCTAAGAAGGGAGAGAGATGCAGCAGCGAGTGAAGCTCAAACATCTCTGAGTTATCTATGTTTTGGTTCTAAGATTTATATCATTTCAGTAAACAAATACATGAAGTAGAATCAAATTTTGTTTTCTTTTCTCAGCTTATAGTCTATCCTCCAGTTAGTTCAAACCAGCAAACCCCTGCATCACGTTGCAAGGTTAAGGCCTGTTTTAAGAATCTCTGAACAAAATAGTCCGTACTGCAATATCAACTGGAACCAAGGTGTAATTAAATTTAGGTTTAAATAGTGAAAGCACTTTATTTTTAGGGAAAAAAAAAAAAAAGCAAGGTTTAGTTACTCATACAAACATGAAATATATCACTATACATTAATGGTAGAATGAAGTGAAAATACAATGGGTACCATCTCTGAGCTCTAGGGTTGTAATCCCACAGTTAACACACAAATCCACTTGTGTTGTTTGGAACCATCTCTAATTCCTCACTATCTGGAGAGATTAAAGCCATCTGAGCTTGTTTCAGAAACAGATACTACCAATGAGAACTAGTTTCCTAGATTGCTTAGTCACTGATATCATGCCTCTTTTTTCCTGCGTTTTTTCCTTCTTATTGTCTCAAATCTAAGTTTTGGAGGATGTAAAAGGATCATTTAACAAGCTCCAGCACTGGTTTTGCCACATCATATTAAAATAGTGGCACATCAAAAACTTAAAAAGAAACGGTGTGCAACACAAAAATTATCTTTATGCTCTGATGACACAAGACTTTCTGTCTAGTTCAGAGTTAATTTCCAAATATTAGATACAGCATTAGAGATTATTTGAGAAAAATACAAAAACATTTACAAAGCACTGCAGATTCAATTAGCATTTTGAAACAAAATGCAGTAAGTGATTCCAAGAAAATTGCTATGTATGTAGAGCACTCAGTATTTAACATTTCAGAAGGANAAAAAAAATACACAAACCCACACAAAAAAAAAAAAAAATTAAGAAAGACCAAACCCAACACCAGAACCATCACATAAAATACAAAAGCTTTAGAGCTACTTTCCTCCGCTCAGACACCCAACTCTCTCTGACCACAAAACAGTTTCCCAACCTCAGGTAAGACTCTGGAACAGAGTGAGACTCTTTCCTCAAACGTAAACAACAGCTGTGTAGGTAACAAAGTGCACTGGTACCACTGTGGTCTTTTGTTCGACTTTACAAAAGATGGAAACTTGTCCATACACCTACTGTAAATATTTACATCAGAGACACTTTCTGCAAGCAGAAACCCGACAAGATAACTGCAAAATACAACTTACCAAGGCTGCACACACTTTCAAAGGTTCTGAGAACATGAAGGTTTCGATAGATTTAAAGATATCTACATACATTCAACTTTTACAGTTTATATTATGAAGGAAAAGAAACGCAGATAAAGCAAAATAATTACTTACCAGTACTACTGATTGCTCCTGCGTGAAAGAATTACTTTTAGGACCCAGAAAAAGGTGCTAGGCAATTCTGGCTCTTGACCACTGCTCTGGCCCACTGGGAATTAGTAACACTTAGTCATCCACATCAAAAGCAGAATGTTGATTCTTTTTTTTCCAAAGGGAATGCCTGCCATTCAAACAAAGTACTGTCACATTTTAGGTAACAGTATTGCTGCTGCTGTTTGTGCCATGAGTTTATAGTCAGTTCTTAGCCATGTAAATCTATAAGGAATCCATAAGGTGATAGTAAGTGATGCCATCAGGGAAATAGAATCAGCAAAGTCTGGTCCATCTAAGTTACAAATACAGATTGTACTGAACAGGGAGTGTGTGTGTGAGAGGGAATGGGGGCAGGGAGAGAGAATGAATTATAAATGCATCTAATTTGGCTGTTAGACAAGCTGCACATGTGGACTGAGAAGAATCCACAGCCTGTGGTGCGTCACCAAATTGCATTTTGCTAATAATTCATATCTGTAGCCAGCAAATTAAGCCAGCCAAAGTGCCATCTACCCAGGTAGCTATGCTGACTGTTTAGATATTGGTTAAACAGCTACAGCTTGGATTTGCTTAATATGGTTTCTCTTAAAATTTTGACAGCTGGCTGGATGCTCTAATAGGCTTTAGCCAAATTATTGCAAGGTTTCAATTCTCATCTTAAACACTGCTGATAGATATGCAACCACACTATGCTGATAGATAACTAGTGCTTGCAAAGTCAACAGAAGAAAGGGATCCAAAAAAGTCTTCAAATTAAAAAAACAGATAAAGAAAAGTCCTAAGCAGGCACAAGTTCTAATTTATTTCACATTGATATGCAACACTGCTGGTCAAATGAATGCAGTTTTGCTTTCTTTTACACCATTCATTTTGATATCCTGAGGTACCAGCAGGAGGAGATTAGTTGTGATGGAACATTTGCTTTCCAAAAGCTCTTAAGTTCCCCAAATATATGTTCTCACTGTATATTTGGGTACACAATGGTAGAGATACACCTGAAGCAAAAAGAAACCTCTAAAACACATCATCCATTTCACATATACAGCCTTACTGTTCATTCAAACTGGGCCGTTACTTGAGAACAAAATATTTAAGAGTATCTGGATGTGACTGTTTCTATTACGAACAGTATTATGGTAGCAGTTTACACACATAAATAAACTGCTAGATTCACAATGACCTAGAATTTTATTAACAGGATAATGTCTGATTAGAACTTGATAGAACATCAGACTATGGTTCTCTCTGTTGCAAATGCACAGAACTTCTCACTTCAGATACAGGTGTACGTTCTCAGAGTGTCAGACACAGAATCATAGAATTGTTCCAGCTGGACAAAACCTCCAATATCATCAAGTCCAACTGTCAACACCACCACACACATTGTATAAGATCCCAGACAACAGAGGAGAGCAGTATTCCCATATTCCCATACTGGTCATTTTTCAAATCCTGCTAGTGTACAAACTGAAAAAAAAAAAAAAAGCTTCACTATCTCTATTAATCCAATGTGGTTACAAAGCCTGATTCTTTTATTACATTAAAAAAAAAACAAACCAAAACAGCTCACTACAAATGCTCCTAAGCACAGCTGCTGGTCAATAACCACTCTGCTTGCACCCAAGATTTGTCTGCAAATGGATACCATCTGCAGGGATGCTGTCCAGAGGGACCTGGACAGGCTGGAGAGGTGGGCCCAAGCCAACCTCATGACATTAAACAAGGCCAAGTATAAGGTTCTACACCTGGGAAGGCACAATCCCAAGTACAACTCCAGGCTGGGTGGCAAATGGCTGGAGAGCAGCCCTGAGTAAAAGTCCTGGGGGTCTGGGTTGATGAAGAGCTCAAGATGAGGCTGCAGTGTGAGTGCAGCCCAGACAGCAACTGTGTGCTGGGCTGCATCAAAGAGAAGCGTGGCCAGCAGGGCAAGGGAGGGGATTCTCCCCCTTTACTCTGCTCTTGTCAGACCCCACCTGGAGTACTGTGTGCAGTTCTGGAGCCCCCAACACAAGGACATCAAATTGTTGGAGCAAGTCCAGAGGAGGGCCACAAAGATGCTCAGAGGGCTGGAGCACCTCTGCTGTGAGGGCAAGCTGAGAGAGTTGGCGCTCTTCAACTTGGAGAAGAGAAGGCTTTGAGGAGACCTTATAGTAGCCTTCCAGTATCTGAAAGGCACCTACAGGAAAGCTGGGGAGGGACTATTTATGGGGTCTTGTAATGACAGGACGAGGGGTAATGGGTTTAAACTGGAAGAGGGGAGATTTAAACTAGATGTTAGGAGGAAGTTCTTTACAGTGAGGGTGGTGAGACACTGGGATGGATTGCCCAGGGAGGATGTTGATGCTTCCTCCCTGGAGGTGTTCAAGGCCAGGTTGAATGAGGCCTTGAGTGACCTGTTCTAGTGGGAGGTGTCCCTGCCACCTGGCGGGGGGTTGGAACTGGATGATCTTTGAGGTCCCTTCCAACATAAACCATTCTATGATTCTATGATACAGCTCCCAAACATGTGGTTCTCTATTGGCAGCTTTGAGATTGGGAACTAAGGTCACCAGGGTTTAGTTTGTAACATATTCTCTCATTAAATGTTTTCATTGAACGGCACATCACACTCAGTGCAGGAGAAGAAAATCAAAGTATGGTACTTGAATGCAGGAACCTGATCATCTTTTCTGTTCACTGTGTGTACTCTATAAAAAATACATATGCTTATGTGATATATCTATCATCAGCTCTGGTATGGAATAAGAAAGTAATTTTTTTCTTATATCTGTTAACAAAATTAAATCTCATTTGCACACTACACTCATCTATGTTCCAGTAAGGAATGAAGAATAAGGCAGCAGGTGACAGCAGCAAGCTCTAGGGAGACAGGGTTACAGCACTAATAAATCCACCTGGATTTCAACAGATGCCACCTGCTGTCAAAGCTATTAGAAAACACTTGATCACTCACTCCTGATTTGTTTGCCACGTACAGCATAATCAAGAAAATTACTTCTCGAGTAACACCTACCTTTAGACATTACAATTTTTTTACCCCTACACAGCACATTGACACTGTCCTCATTTTAAAGGCCACAGATATGGGAAGGAATTGCTAAACTCATCCGGCTGGGCATTAGCAGAGCCGACTAACTATGCTCCTGGGTCCCATCTAGCAATGGCACATTTGTTTATCACACTGCCCTCTGTGCCTTGCACGGTTGCTGTGAAGTGTCGACCTGAACACAGACTCTCACTGCACGTATCTGTGTAGCAGCTGTATAGCAGAACACACAAGGAAACAGTAGGGTGAGCTGCCAAAAGGCAAGAAGAAAACAGATCTTCTCAGGAATAAACACATGTGCCTGGAGCAAACACCAATAGGCATCTACACAGCAATCTTCAGAGACCTCCTTCCCACCATTAATCTGCAGAGTGAAGGCTGCTAATAGCACAAACCCCAGAAATCACAGTGGATGTAGAAAAGCCACAAAAGATAGTATGAATTATTTTTCATCCCTCTTGAAGTCACCACAAATCCTCAATACAGAAAGCTCTTCCTGCCTTACAGAAGTCAAAGTACACTAATCATGGTTAGAGAAACATTCACCCTACAACAGGTAAAGCAACAGTGTAAGTCACTATTCCCAGAGCTGGGTTTTAAAGACATGCTTGGCATGACTGCTCAACAAGATCTGGCTGAATATCTTAACACACTCATTCTGCATGAGTACCAGCTGAACAGAAATTGCAGCCACAGCACTCAGCCAAGGATGAGTCGTGCCCATCACACTGAGAACTTGCTGCCTTGAAAAAAAGACTGCAATAACCTTGGGCCTTTAAGACAACAAACACTAATCACCAGCTGACACCAGCAGGTTCTGCTTTCTAGCAAAGTGCTTTCATTTTTGTACTTGTCATCTCAAGAATCATCACATTTTTAATTGCTTCATACACTGCAATGATGTTGCCATAGACCCTTATCTCGAACTTGTAAATCTCTGGTCTTGCTAGTCAATAACATCACGAGGAGATGTTGCTAACCACAGCTAAACACTAGCCACAGTGCACCTGTCAGACAGAAAAATCATTTCGATTTTTTTTTTATATGAAGCAAGAGCAAATTTATTGAGGGGGAAAAAAAAAGGAAACTGCAGAAGTTTATTGCTTCCATAATCATTTTCTGTTATCTGATTTTTCCCTGTTTGACTGCACACACAACTGCCTATAAACATCAATGGGAAGTACACAACAATAGCTGGGGAAGAGCGCAGAACCTTCACTAATCTTCCTAACAGCTTCTAAAATAAGCCTTCACACACACACACCCCCCTTAGTTTTAAATGCTTTATGTGGAAATAAATTATCTGAAAAACAGCTGTAGCCTTTTAAATATCAGAAGTATAAGCTGGTATTTCCCTTGTATCAAAGGATGCTACCTCATTTAACTGTTTTTCAGACCAACACGCATGGATGCCAGCAAATATTACCAAGAGGGCAGAGGGCATAGGCAGTGATACTAATGGGCATTAGGGAATTGTACAATATAAGGAAGGCCCAAGTACCCTGTGATCGTGTATGCTCCTGATGACAAACACCTAGACAACAGATTCTCAAAAAAGAAAAAAAAAAAGCCACATAGGAAAGCCAACCCAATAGCAACCTATCACCAAAACAGCAAAGAACAACACAGCTGTCCTACATAGCAATTAGACTCAGCTGGATTTATCACAAGATGCCAGAGGAAGGTGAGAACAAACACATGTTAAAACACAGTCAGAAATGGAAGAGGGTGGTTGTCCTGTGCTGCTCAAGGTGTCATTCACTAGCTGTACAAGGTGAAAACATGCTCAGGATGCTCTGAAAGAGCACACAGTTCACAGGTGATGTACTAAAGATATCCACATTATTACCTGGTATGTACCATTTCAGGTTGGTAACACATCTATAAACCTTTCTTGCAGAATCACTTACTTCTCAGTTCCAGTACTAATAAAATTTTCCATGTGACTCATGTGGGTTTCACATGGGTCCAACAGTCTGCAAGACATGACAAAGTGGGAATATCTCTATCAGTTTATTAATATTTTGCATAGCTCTCTTGACTCTTGGAGACAGAAAGCTTGCTACAGGTAAGCTCAAAGACTTGTGTAGGAGGAATCTGAGAGGAAAGAAAAACTATGACATAGATAAGAAGCATCCCAACAAACATTCAAACTACAACAGACAGGTTATTAAGAAAAAACCTGCCTGCAGCCAGAGTTACATGGCTGCCTTTCCAAAGCTAAAGTAAAAGATGCAAGATAAATAAACAAACACAACAAAGCATTGGTTTATTAAAGGCAGGGATGAGCAGGGCCAACAGACTGATGCTTTGAGAGCATACAGCCGTGAGCAACCAAACCCGCATGCAAGAGTTGGAGTCAGCTGGCATGTAAACACCACAAAAGAAAGGTCAAAGATGGTTTAAATGCACACTGGCCCTTCCTTTGGCTACTTTTTACTATTTTAGGCTTTTCGTAGATAAATCACTTTACTTATCCTATCAGGAACGGCTGCTCTAGCAGCAGACAGCAGGAAACATAGGCAGACAAGAAAGGAAGTCTTTAATGTAATTCAGGAGGATATTAACACTACAGACAGCATCATAACAGCACATCAGCAGCCAGGCTTGAGACCCAGAGACAGCCCAGCCATGCAGAGCAGAGCTCAGCCACAGCCAGCTAATGGGAAATACTGCTCTCGTGCACCAAGGCCAGACTTTGCAAGCCAGTCCAACCCACAGCATGGCCATGAGCGCACCAGAAACCAAAACGTGGCTGTAGGCACCTAGATGAGCCCTTACAAGTGTCTCCATCCAAGCCACCATAAAAAGGGGAGAGTAACATTGATCTCATTTCTCACTCATTTCCAAGCAGGTACAAGAAGCATCTGAGTGATCACTGCTTTCTTCCCTATCTGCTTGCCTTCTGCAAGGAAAATACTTTATGCAATGAACACTTCATGGCTCCCTTGGCACATAAGGAACACAATGACTTCTATCTGACAAACACATCCTTGAAACCTCTAGAGTACTTCACAATGAAGTGCCTATTCATGCTATCCAGGATGGTCAGATATTTGGACAGCTTTATTTATACTTGAGCTTGCACAACACAAATTTTCTACAATCATGTGCTCTTTTTCCACAAAAAGTATCATATATGGAGTTCTATTGGAATATGTTTTCTTGAATTGTGCCTCCCTCTTTGCTGCTGGGCCTAGGGCCAGCGTGGTTCTGGTTTCCAGATTCTAATCTTGGTTTTTCTCTGGATGAGTACTGAATTGAGCAGACTGACAAAAGACAACACACTGAAACTCCATTCAGGAGGACTGAAGGTCAAAGCATTTTATGGCAGCAAGTTTTCCGCTCCACTAGCACTGGTAGAAACACTATGGCTTGTTCTGCATAGGTAATGATTGCAGTTTATATTCACATACGCTTGCAAACACTGTCCTGGTAATATGATGAACATCACATGTGGTTCCTTTCAATGAACTATGGTTTGAAAGTTGTCTTCTCTGAACAGCTGGTCTCCCCGTCCACAGGCAGGCCACATAACAGAAGATCTACTGACAGCCTGGAAAAAAAAAGCTCTGTTGTCACACTACACAACAGAGCCAGCTTCTCACCAGCCATTGCCAGCCTCATGATGCAGGGAGATTTTTATACTGTCAACTTAATAATGCAACAAAAGGCAGAAGAGAGCTTTAGTTATACATATCAAAAAACCCCAAAATTCCACTACAGAGAGTGCTGAGAAGATAAAGTCTCTTCTCACAGACTAGAAGTGACAGGTTTGCATTAGAAAACGGCAGTAGATATTCAAAAGCTCCAGGAAAACCTGTAGTAAAGGCACCAAAAATCAAAGTGCAGCTGCTCTTTTTACTGTTTAAATCATTATATATTAGCAACAAATCTTGTTGTTGGCCAACAGTCAGAAATGGCATATGGCCAATAAAAGGTTCAGTGGAGTTTTCCATCTGTCACTGAAATCAGCTATGGCTCCAGCTCATACATAGTAAGTTTAGTGTCATAATTATTTGTGTACTAGACGTCAACCATTCAGTCTAACATAATCATTTGACTACACAATTTGCTAAATATACTGCCCAAGCAAAGCACTACATAACCACATAACCATAATACATGAGCTGCATTTAGAGTATATAACACTAGCAGGAGGTAAGCACATGAATAGAGGCTGCTGTCTTGCCACAACAGGTTATGCAAAAAGAAATACACTAATGCATCCTCTTGGTATGTAACAAAGACAATAAGAGGCAACCATGCTCTTATTAAAATCAAAGTCAAATGCATGCAAGATAGCAAGCCAGTGAGCATTAGCCACATTTTTTTTTGTACCCCTGCCTGCTCACTAGAAATACAAACCATATGGATTTACTTTGCTGTCTTCACTGTCCTGCCAGCACAAGAAGGTTGAGAGAATAAGTTTTAAACTATTTTGTTTCAATATAGGTTCAGGAAATACCTGAGTAAGAGTATTGTCTGAGAGCTTTAAAATTTCTTTCCTCAGCATTTTCCATTAGTTTTAACAACTATGAAAATTATATTATTTTCCTACCTCTCCCCCCAGCACTCTGGTGCTATGAATCCTGCACTGATAGGTCTTTAGGACTGTATTTAGACTTGGATTTTCCAGACACTGGGACTTATATTTCAATCAGCCAAGAGTCATAGTCTGCTTGGCCTCAGATTTGAGAGCAAAGACAAGCATATTTCTATTCTCTAATACAGTCAGAAAAACGTGTAACATTCCCAAATGGAAAATTTAACAAAGGGAAGGAGGAAAAAGGTGTTCTAAACAGTGATATGAAAAGCAAGAACATTTCTGTTTGTGCAAGCTTGCAGCATTACTCTTTCACTTCCTTAAGCCTGTCTATTGCAGCTGCTCTTTAAAAACCTGCCAAAGTAGTTCAGAACTACTGGATCCAAGCTAAGGTTGGATTTTAAAGTTTAGAACCAGGGAAGACAGAAGCATGGTAAAATGGGATGCAAGAATTCTCTGAAACATTTGATAATATTTAATAATCCAATTGTGGTTTGGTCAGAGCTGGCACAACTTCACAGCAATAAGCTGATTTGAACAGAAATGGGCCCACAGCTCCAACAGATGACAACAGTTCACAAGAACAATTTTTTTGCTGCCTACAAGGTCCTGTCTATAATGCTGTTTCACTCATCAGAATAGCAAGGAGAGTAAAACCAGATTATCATAAATAACATTTTTTTAATTTAAAAAAAAAAAATCAAAGGCAAAAGGCTCTCCTGAAACAGCAACAATAACTTTAGTGCTCAACTGAGATGCCTAAGCATTAGTTATCTTGGTTAGCAGTAGAACCTTTGAGTAACCAAGATATTCACACAAAGCTAGCAGACATAGCAGGACCTATTCCAGAGCACCAGATAGAAAGCAGGTAGGATATTCTCAGGTATTCAAAAGTCAAGTGCTCACAGTTATGGAGCTGGACTGCAGTCTACAACACATTTGTATTATTGGACAGCAGATTTCCCATTAAGCAGATTCAGCATCCAATACCTTAAGGACAATTAAATGGAACATTTTTAAAGCCTATTTAAATTAATGGAATTTTCTTTATTGTTTCTGTAAAATTGAAAGAAATAGTTAAATCACAAAGCATAAGGAAGAAGCCTTTCCATGCAGGGCTTTAAAAATCTTATACTGACAGTTGTTGATCCTGCCTCGAAGATCAGCGACTGTGCAAAGCATTTTGCCAAAAGCATGAACTCATGAGGTAGGCAAGAAATTAACTAGAAGAAAAAAGTTCAAGAACATTCTTTAGGAGAAGACAGCTTTAAACAGAAAGGAACCAAAGAATATAGAGTTCATGTTGTAAGGACAGCATCCCTCACTTTGAATTAGAGGAGCCTTCAAAAGTAGGAACTGTTAAACTGAGTAGAAGGATCACAGTGGGCACACTTGATGGTCACTTCAAAAAAAAAAGGGGTGGAAAAAGCTAAAAAAAGAAGCCATGAAAACCTACATGTACTATACATATTGTCCTCATGGTTGCTGATTATGTTTATTAGTGACAACTGACCGCAACAAAATGATTCTTCTAGTGGCCACAGAACAGATGCATAAGCTAGAAGCTTTTAAAATGAGTGAGCAAACTGTAAATCACAGAGAGTTTGTGATATGTGAGAATTGCGAAACTGGGTTTAGTGACAATAAAGATATAATCATCGTTTTATCCTGAGGGCAGAAAGTCTTCAGCCCTATCACATTAGTTCCTTTGTCATCACAAGCTTCTTGTGAAAGGCATGGTATTGTCTGTATATTCTGTGCCAGTAATTACAACATCAATGTGTCCTTTTTTTTTAAGGTCTGATGAAAACATCAAAGTTGCCTTAGAATATTAAAAATGTAACATTCCAGCACATACAGCAACACAGAACCACTATTAAACATGTGAGATTTGAGTATTCTCCATTTCACAGTATCGTCAATGTTAGCATTGCGAAGGAATAATCCGTAGTAAACTTATCAGCAGTCTGTGCAAGGTTAGGAGAGGCTAAGTCCTCTGACAAAACACAAACTGCAGCGAGATATCTCATAAGGAAGCAGTGGCAGATTACACCAAAGCTCTCTAAAAAGAGAGACATTCTCAGAGTTTGCAAAAATTTTCTCTTCAGTTGTCTGCACAGCTTGGTCTGAGCAGTAATAGGTCTGTCATCTCCTCAACAAAAGCACGGAATTGATTTGTTCCTTCACCCTCCTAAAAGGCTTACAGTGTTTCC
The DNA here is from genome assembly GCA_013396835.1 of Psilopogon haemacephalus. Lineage (NCBI taxonomy): Eukaryota > Metazoa > Chordata > Aves > Piciformes > Megalaimidae > Psilopogon > Psilopogon haemacephalus. The sequence continues at coordinate 795,536 of VWZI01015460.1, forward strand.
AGAGGAAGGATAGGTGTCTGCACATAAGTATAACTTCTATATTATCCTGGACGTGATTTACATGAACTCTGCCCAAAGTATAAGCTAGGAGGGCCAATTTATCAAGAAGTTCCAGCTGAACTTCAGACAGTTTTCATACAGTCCAGACTCACTGAGCTCTCTCTAGATCATCATTTTGGCATGCAGCCATCCAGCTATGTTGAACTAGAAGTTTCTGCACTTCAGTTTGTTGTCTCCCCTCCTCACTGCAAAACACAAAACAGACTTAGGCCTCTTCACTCTCTTGCCAGGCTGCCACAAAGGTTTCTGCTCCATCTCCTGAGAAAACAGTTCTCCAGTTCCCCTTTTTTTCCTCTCCTCAGTAAAAGCACAATAAAAACAAAAAACAACAAAGCTCTTCTTCTCCCTACTGGCCTCACCCCTAATCCTGCACAGGAGTGAGGGGAGGAAGAGAGAGTTTCTAGGAGCATACTACAACATGAACAAACTAACAAAAGGTTAGCACTGCAGATACTGCACCAAAACCTGAAGGTACTTTGAAATGCAAGGAGTCTCCTCTGCGCTGATGCACAGCAACACGACACAACACAACACAACCTACACAAGTAACATTTTCGAATGGACTGTCTTTTAGCAATCAGTTTCTGAAACTGCAACATCCACAAACCAACAACACCTATTACATTGTAAATAACATTAGTACATGCTGATGTTATCTGGTGAAACTACTTGGTAGTCTGTAAGATAGAATTAAATGTGTCTCTAGTGCGTCAACAATAATTATTTTAGTAATGCTTGTTCAGTTACAGGAATACATGAAAAGATGCAATTGCATTGGAGAAAACATGATTTGATGTTGTTTATAGGCAGACGCTTAGGTTTGTTTTCTCTCCTCAGACATCACTGAGGTTAAAAAACTTGCAGGCAATAACCATGAGAATAATTTTGTAAGTATAAGAATAATAATTTCCGTTTCATTCAGATTGTAAACTCCTAAGTACCGGCAAACTCAAGGTCAGCTGAAAGTTGCCAGAGCAGCTAGACTGCTTCATTAGCAACACAATGAAAAGCGGCAGCAAAACTTTAACGAATCCAGCAGACCACGGAGGCTGTGACACGCAGCTTCTGCACACGTCTTGACCTTCAAAGTGGTTCAAGAGAAGTGCACTGAAAGGATGTCAGGCAGCAGATGAAGCCAAGCCTCAAGGCAGCCAGAGTGAGAAGTTAAAAAAAAAAAAAAAAAAAAAAAAAGCCATCACAAACAGAAACTTGAAAGAGTACAAAAAAAACAAGCATATACTCCAGTATGAGTACAAGCACAACTGCTGGAGTGTTTGTGTCAACAGGAAGAGGAAGAAAATAAGTGGAAGCAAAAGTCATTGAGAGGGACCAGAACTCCTTGGTGCACAAAACTGTCAGGAAAAGACAAGCTTAGAAACTGCAGGCAAGGAAACCATTTTCTGCTCTATGGTTCTTCTTTATCCACAGAAACAAAACTTTGCTAGTTGAAAGGGAAGGGGGAAACAAAACACACCAACAGAAAGCAAACCATCCGAGCTTTTGTCAAAGAACTGTGTGACTCACTCATTGCCAGTATCTACTGTCCTGTATGTTTTGTGGTGTATTTACCTGTTCCACTGATAGAGCAATGTATTAGATACAGAAGAAGTGGCTGTGTCTATTCACAAATTGCTGGAGGAATGGAATAGAGCAACCTCAAGTGATCATGATGCAATGTTATTATTATCCATAGGTCTCCACACACTGGGTATATGGAGATACTAAACAAGAATTAAACAAAGACACTTCTCCACAGTATTATTACTGGTTAGCAACAGCCCTGTTCTCTTAGTTTGTGCAAGTGTATTTGTGTATGGAGAGTGTATGGAGGAACTATATATAGGTCTGTCTGGCCACTGCAGCAGGTTTTCCTGATGTCACCAGTCTAGATGGTCAGCCACCATCAGGCATACAGTTTTGTGGTGCCACAAATACTGACAGTTACTACATATTTCAGTTATTTTAATGAGGACTTTTAACCAAAAGGACATGGAGGAGCATTCAAATACTACTGGAGAAGTTCTTATTAATTTAAATTTTTTAAACATTTGATCTGGGGCATGTTTCATTTTAAATTTGAGGGGTGCATTCAACATCCTAAACAGATGATAAAACCACTCAGTGAGCAAGCTAAGTCCATGAGAACTACTGTAAGATGTCAACAAAGAAATGAAGAGAGAGAGGTCTTTGAGTCTAAAGATAGAAGGTAAAATTTTGTATGTTTGAATCACTGGGAAGCAGAAAACCCCAGGCACCAAAATTCACAGATTCAATTTTCTGCAACTAGCAAGAGTACACTTTCATCAGGAGAACAAGCAACTGAAATATTCTGCCAAGAAGTCTCTAGCTTTTTTTTTTTTTTGCACTGGGAGTAGATGTAAGTTAAGCTATGGTTTTGTCGGGACACAATCCACACAACCACAGGGAAGGAGCTTGACTCCACAACTGCAATCCCCACAGAAGAAAGCAGTGTCACCCCACCCTCACCGACCTCTGCTTGACCACATAACCTAAAAGTTTTCATAACCTGCTTGCCAGAAATAACCTCATGGCTACCTCTTAGTGACTGAAATACAGCTGGAGGCAAGCAGACAGCGCAACTGGAAAGCTAAAGCTTCTTGCCCCTAGCTCGCAGATGTATTAACACTAATTAGGGACCACCTAAAACCATACATTGTGCACAACTTCACAGTTTAGACCCAACAGAAACTGTTTATCATGTCTGCAAGGTCAGAACATGAAGACCAAGGGTCCTAGAATAAATGTGACTCACAAGAGCTGGTTACCACATACCATTCCTTCACAGTTCAGCAGCTTTCCTGGGTGTCACCAGGGCTTGCAGCTGAGTTGTATCTTCCAGTGGATCTCCAGATGTGTTCATAGCAAGAGCATTTATCTCTTGTGTACTTCAGGGAACTAAGGGTCAGAAACCAAACCCTTTCCTTTGACATTGTTCTAAAGCTATGATATAACTTATCACTCCTTCCTCAGGTCATGAGATTAGGTTGAAAAGAATCTGTCATGTGTTAGTTTGCCTCCAGCATTAAATGTTCAGATTGTCTTTTTCAAGCTTTCTCCATAACTATTTATTTGAAAGGAAGAGAAAGTAAGTTAGGATTCTTATGTGGTTAATGTACATCAAGCTGATGCTTTAAGAAAAACAGTAGCCATCATGAGAGTTGGCAACTCTCAAATCGCTGGTTATGGAGGAAAGAATATTAAACAGCCATCATCAATCTCTCTAGATCCAGGAAGTGAGCCATGAAATGCTGACAAAGGGGAATATCTGGTCTGACAATGATGGCATGTTTATCTTTTAAATGAAGAATGATGGGGTTACACCACAGAGACTCATTTTAACTTTACAATAGTAAAGTATCTATCTCATCACCTTAGGGTGATATCTGAGCACCTTAGAGTAAGAGAATTTATTCTATCAGCTCTTTTAAAGACCACTCTTTCACACAGTTACTCTATCCTCCAAAAAAAGCCACACGAGACTCACAAACAGAAGAAAGGGAATGTACAAACTGACCTGAACAGCATTAGCACAGCCTCTCTTCACAGCAGCAAGCCAGGTAGTCAGCTGCTTTTTCATCCTCAGCTTATTTTCTGCCAAACAGGGGTAAAATCACATTATCACAAGTATGTTGGGGTTTAGGAGTTTGTGGGGTTTTTGAGGATGACAACATCTTCACTTATTTTGTTTCTCAGCATGTCAGACCTTGTAACCAAGAGCACACACGTATGTACAGACCAGCACGTAGTAAAAGCGCAGCTGTGCACAGGGTCCACAACACAAGGGTACAGCTAACATTAAGCTGAACTCCTATCAGCCCTGGGGCTGCCCAACATATCAATCCAAACCCAGACTGAGATAGTTTTCTACAGACTGCTACCAAAATCCCAAACAAACAAGCAAAGAAAACCCCCAAACCATGACCACAAGGAAGGGATCACAGACACTGAACTGTGATTGAAACAGCAGGTTGCAGCTTGAGCTTGAAGGAAAATTCCAAGTACATTTATAATTAAAGAAGGCAGAGATATTCTGCGTTCCTGTACAAGTATGTATGATCAATACCATGCTAACCTTAGAACATTTAGGAATATGTAATCCTCATAGAATTTATCTGTTGTATAAACTAAGAAATTGTATCATAAGAACAATAAGAAATTGTAACTGTGAGCTTGAGAAATAAGAAGTTAAAACTCAGTGGTCAGTTTGTCTCATCAACCTTGGATAGCCTTAAGAGCATGTGCAAAGAAGTTCAGCTAAAGGCCACAGAGAGGAAGAGAATGGACACCCCAAGTTACCACCAGGGAACTCCCACAGCATGTAATGAGCAAATGTGCAGGAGATTTACATGTGTAACAAATTCTGTGAACGAATATGAATATGCTAACCACTTCTTAGAAAAATTATCATTATGTATGAGATGTAAGCAGATATTCTCTGAATTTTACTGGCTTGGGTACACTTAGGTGGAGTGAAGCCCTATGTGCCTGGCACTGACATGTCTCCTTCCTAACACCTCTTTCGTCTTGGGGAGTTTTCTCGCTGTATTCAGTAACAGCAATCACCTATATCTAAGCTAGCTACAGATGCCTTACTGAGATCTCTACCTCCTTTTTCTTCCCAGATTAAGACTGAAGCCCAGCCCACACAAAAATAGATTTTTTTTGTTGTTTTAAGCTAGTCATTGATTCATCATGCCATCTTTGTATCTTACCTACAACAATCCATTCTCCCATTAAGTTCTGATAAACTCACCTTTTTCCCTCATTGCATGTCCTGTCTTCTGACATCATAAGGAAAGCAGGTGAGGAAAAAACCTCAAACAGTACTAAGCAAAATCACTGATTACAGAGGGATAAAAAAATCCTCCCTGGACTTGAGTAGAAGTACTGAAGTCCTACACTCACAAGAAAATGAGTACCTACTGTAAAGAGACACAGCTTGTCCAAATTAACATTTTCTCCCACCCTACCCCCAAAACAGCACACGGCTGAAATAAGTCAGCCCAGCCTTCTTGTGCCTCAAAGAGCAGCAAAACAACTGAATGAGGCAATCAGTATAATGGATCACAGCTGAATGTGATCGCTGGGGAAGGTGCTACAGCTGCTGTAGTTTGATGCTACCTTACCCTTTTAGAAATCTGTGCTTGGATGGCCATGGGAGCCCTTCAGCACATACCTGTAGGTAGCAGAGCATTAGTCTTAGCAACCTGAGTAGCCAATAGACACCCTGTTCTCTCCTCCAGAAGCTCTGAAAAAATGTATTTATCTATTATTTTTACTACTAAGCAGAGTAGAGCTTTACCTTAACAACAGCCAAAAAAATATGCAGCAGCACATGGTAAATCTGCACTGTTAGCTGACTCACTTTAGTTTTACAAAATGATGTCTGAGGGTGAAATCAGACATCATGATCAGGCAGTCAGCCATGCTGAGGCCATAACATAGTCTGGCTGGAAGTATTTTTTCATCAAGCATGCAGTAGTGTGTGGTTCCTCATGCTGGGAGACTATGGGGTGTTATTTTCTGTTTGATGGTCCCTCCATGGCTGTGCTTGGCATGGAGGCTGTGAGAGCAGCAACCTCACACAATTTTGCAGCAGGCTAAGTGGACTTCAGTCTTCAGTAAGAGATCTGGCTTTGGTTCAGCTATGCATGGAGAGCGAGTGCCTATAGAGAGGAATTAGAGCTTGAACACAGAGCAAAACCAGAGCATAGCAAAACCTTCAAATCCTCAAATCACATGACTGAGCTTTCCTAACTACACAGCAAGCACACTACTGAACCAGAGACTTCATTCTGCTCAGAATGGCAAGTTCTTAAGTAATTTAAATCAATAAAACAGGAGCATACCATTTTAAAAATGACTCTACATTGAAGTGAAGCAGCTGATATTGAAAAACTATGCTGAGGTTTTAAGAATAAGCAAATCAAAGGCTATAAGAAAGAGAACTAGTGTCAAGGAAGCCACTTATCTTGATAACAAAGTCCTTACTGTTGGCCTACGTAAGGAAAGAATCACCAGTAATTTTGACAGGAAAATTCCTACTGTTTAATTCAGGTGGAAAGGAGGATTTAGAAGGAAATCCTTAGCTCTTCCAAGATGAACATGATTTATTTTTCTCCTGTACAGCAGGAGAAGCAGCAGCCTCCACAACCCTGCTGTAGTCTGGTTTTCAGAGAGCATAGATAACTCATTTCTGAAAAGTTAGCTGTCACCCCTGAAAATCTTGACCATTAAAATCATTATAGCTAGTAGAAAGTGTTCCAGGGGGGGCTGGAAATAGGCAACAGCAATTGCTACAGAATTTGTTGTTTCCAGCTTGTTTTTTTCCTCTGAGAGGTAGTGATCATATTCTAATGGTGGCTGTGATTCGGTTGGGTTCAACCTAGAAGAACAATATCCACTTTTTCTCTCACCTCCTGTGTCCTAGAGAGCAGCTGATCACGCATTAGCCAAATACCATTTATGCAAGAGACAAGAAGCGTTTAGAGGGATTAGATGCAATGAAGCAGTATTTTCCAGTCTGCACTTCTTTCTCACGACTTTAAAGCACCAGCCCAACACCTAAAAAAAAATTATTAGCAATAACATGGGCATAATGGGGTCAAAATGTTTGTGCAGACATGTCTCTAAGTGACTCACTGGAAACACAACTCCTTTTTTTTCCCCTCTGAGAAACCAGTGATTGAGGAGGAGTGGGGGGGAGACTTTACAAAGCCATCTTGCTAAAAGACTGCAGTTTACTACTTAATCCTCAATTACACACATGACTTCACTGTGGAAAGGTCACTAGACAAAGAAGTTCAGTGAACTGGGTCTGAAGGGAGGGACTGTGGTAGGGTTCCGCTTCGCTCTTGCCGAATCTTTCACCTAAACAGGATGAACATCTGCCCCGGCGAAAGGCGGCAGTGGTCTCGCACAACCCAGCACGCAACTCTGGCAGATCAGTGGGAATAAACAGACACTAACAGGGCACAAAATAAAGATGCCGAGGAGTAAGCTTAACCTAACTTTCTGCATCTTCAAACTCGCACGGCATCTGAGCGACGCCGTCTGCAGCTTGTGCCATAAGCGCACTCCTGATGGCCAAAACTTCGCGCCCTGCCCCAGACACGGAGCGGGAGATGGCGACAGTCAGAGAGCGGCACCCGGTCTGGCTCCTCGAGTAGGGGCCAGCCCCGTGAGGCTCTGCCTGCGGTGCCGGGAGCCGGAGGCGAAGGCTGCCCTGCCAGCCCCTCACCCAGCCTGCGCAGCCGG
>VWZI01015460.1:802884-832228 GCA_013396835.1 Psilopogon haemacephalus
CCCCACGTGCCCCTGCCGGCCCTATCGGCCGCCGCCGCCGCCCGCGCTCAGAGCCGCTCCGGGGCCGCCGAGATGCGCTGGGGAACGGGCGGGCGCCGGCGGACGGTGCTGCCGCTGCTGCTGCTCGCACTGGCGGCGTGGCAGCCACCGCCGCGGGGAACGAGGGCCCAGCGCCTCGCCGCGGACGCAGGTAAGGAGCCGTCCTGCCGGGCTTGGGGATCGTCCCGATGGGCTGCGGAGCCCAGCACCTGCGGTCAGCTGCCTCGCCCCGTTACCTCCTGGGGTGAGCAACGCTTGGATGACAGTGCTGCAAGCTGTCCTTGCCCCTAAACGAAACAGAACTATCCGAGGGGCAGAATCCACCGAAGCCGCTCGCCTTGTGTAGTTATAATCCACATTCTTCCTACAGCCTGGAACGTAGAAAGGTATGAGGATGTAACACCTTTGTACTCCATTTGCAGAAAACGAGACAAGTTGTGTCCTTTCCTCTTCATCAGAGTTTCCTGAAGGATTTTTTACACCACAGGAGAGAAAGGATGGAGGAATCGTTATCTACTTCTTAATCATACTTTACATGTTTTTGGCTGTATCTATCGTGTGCGATGATTACTTCCTACCTTCACTAGAGATCATCAGCGAATGTAAGTGAACATCGTGACCTTTTTCGTGTAAGCTGTGCAGTTTGGTGTTAGACACTCTTTTAAAAAGCTTCAAAGTTCTAGAGACAAAAGAAGTTTTAGAGACTCTGTGCACAGCCAGAGTTAGAAACATGGAAAGTACTTTGAGAGGATTTATCAATACTCTACTGAAACAGCATACCTGATTACACTCTTGTTTAGAATATTCTCTGAGTACGAGGAAAGCAACATCTTAAAACTTCCTCATTAATTAAACTGATGATACAACTTTAGGGTGAGCAGCTGTACGTGCAGTTTGCTAGCAGAAGTTAAAAAAGGAGGTGGAAGTCACCAAAATTCTCCCTACAGTGAAATGTTGGAATTAAGTACCTTGCTCAAGCTTCTGTATTTCTCTCAAAATAGTAAATAGTAGATCAGAATGATCTAATGTTGACATACTAGAGGTATGACAGAAGTGGGAAAAGGAGTACCATAATTACAACTGGTCTATAAAATCTAATACCCGTAATAACTGGATCAGCTTCAGCAGACCACAGAAGATAGAGATGGTTTAAGTTGAAAGTTCAGCTTTTCAAGAATGAAAAAAAGTTCGCTAGGGAAACTCCTCCCTGAACACTCAAACACTTCCCCCAGACCAAAACACCTACAAAAAAAAGTAAGCTTAAAACATTGCAGTAGAGCTGATTTGATGATAAACAAGCATTTGTCAGACTTTTGTTTACAGTTAATGGTATGTCCCAGTTTTTGGCATGCAGAACTTGATCCACAGATCAGAATCAGTCAACATACCAGAACAACAAAAAAATCTCACTTCATTCAAACAAGACTGTCCATGAAATGTGAAAATTTAAGTTTTAAGTTTGCAGCACTGGTTTGAATTGAAGTAGTATTTCTTGTATGTGAAGACACAGTAAGCATGGATTTCCTTACAAGATAAACTTCCCATGGATCAGGTAGGAGTATCACATCAGAGTCCATGAAATTTCCCTTCAGTTATGACCCACATAAAACAAAGTGAAAGCCCACACACATTGCCTGTTTTACATATTGAAATCATGGCCATATCTCTTGCAGGGCAAGTACTTTCCTGGCATATAAACTGTTTTCTATAACTTAACCCATTAAATGAGGATGTCATCAATGTACTGTTTTACCTGTTTCAAATAAACGCATTAAAAGCAGGCAAAGTTCATTTTATTAAACTATAGTAGCTTCTAACAATATTTACTAATGCAGGTAAAGTGAAGAGACTAAGTTTGATTTTGTTTTCCTTAAAGCAGTTCTTCTGCTCTATCCTCAGGCCTTGGTCTCTCTCAGGATGTTGCTGGAGCAACTTTTATGGCTGCTGGCAGCTCTGCTCCAGAGCTTGTCACTGCTTTTCTAGGTAAGACATATTTTCACTCCTCAATATCTGGAGTTCTTTTCCATGCATGCCAAACTGAAACGCACCAGAGTGTCATTCTGCTTACAGGAGTCTTCGTGACAAAGGGAGATATTGGTGTCAGTACCATTCTTGGATCAGCCATCTATAATCTTCTTGGTATTTCTGCAGCTTGTGGACTGTTTTCCAGCGTGGTATGTATCAACATTGATAGTTCTGCTTGTAAAAGCCAAATAGTTATCCTTTCTGATTTGCCAAAAAAGCCAAGAGACTTACTATGACAACTGCCAAGTTTATTATTTAGTAGCAAAAACAGCATATAACCAGTTTTCAGGTAACCTGCTAGGAAAGTTTTTAAAAACACTAACTTGTTAAATATCATACTTAAGTCATTCCTAAGAATCTTAGATTTTTACATAATATAGAAACAAGATATTGATGCAGCATTTACAGCACTTAGTGAAAGTATTACAGACAAGTTTATGAAAAGTAAATGAATCTGTGATCTGCAGGTTTCGAGGCTATCCTGTTGGCCTCTGTTCAGAGACTGTCTGGCATACACAGTTAGTGCAGCGGCGGTCCTTGCAATGATATCTGACAACAGAATTTACTGGTAAGAGCATAAGTAATGTTGAATTCATGTTGACTGGAGATTAGCAAGACAATGTTTTGAAAAACAACCCCCAAAACCCAAACTTTAAGCAGTCTGAACTGCCATTCACTAAATGAAATAAACATCCTGTTGGGTTTAAAAGAAAAGGTAGGAAGTCATAATGATTGTAAAGACTATTATCTAAACATTCAAACTCTGACTATTTATAAAGTTTGACCTGCATAGGTTTACAAAGTCTCTACTGACAATTTCTGTTTTCTATCAGGTTTAGCATAGCAAATAGTCTTCCTAGTTTACTCCCTTTAAGACTTTCATATGACAGCATCATTGTTATGGCACCTGCCAGTAGGTCGTGAGCTTCCAATGTTTTAACTCTCTTCTGTCAACAGAAACCCCTGTTGCCTCAAGTCAGGTCTGGCACTAAATCTCTGAGTTTCTAACTGAAATTAGCACATGCTATCCCTCTCTTTGACCATTATGTGGTGACTCAATTTCACAAACATAATTAAGATGTTCAATCAGCAAGACCCTGTAGGAAACATGCAGCTAAACAATACACAAAGAAGATTTTGCAGAGGAGAGGAATTAATCAAACTTCTGAAAAAACATAGCCATACAACTGCAAGTAGATGCTTTTGTGTTTTCCTTTTGGTATTCATGTACATTTTCTCTCTCCTCGCCTTACAGCAGCCATTTTAATAAGTTAGTGTGGGGTATTTTTGTATTACGTGCTATGTAAAAAAGAAAAAAAAAATCTTTTTTCATTCTAGGTATGAAAGTGCATCCTTATTATTGATATATGGGTGTTATATTCTGGTACTGTGTTTTGACATTAAAATCAACAAATACCTCATGAAAAAGTTCAGTCCCTGCTGTACATGTTTTACAAAAGCTATGGAAGAGAATGCTGAGCAGCAGCCACTGGTTGGATGGAGGGAAGAGGGTGGACCTCTAATTCGTCAGCAGTCAAGAACAGACAGTGGAATTTTTCAAGATGACCTAGACTACTCTCAGCTTTCATCAAGCTTGCATGGGCTCAATGAAATCTCTGAAGGTATACATGTATTATCTCTAGCACTCTGCATGCCTATCTGCAATAAAGACCAGATTCCAGGATACTGTTAATATTTTGTTCACCACAGATCTCCAGCCAAGTATTTAAGTCAATCATTATTCTTCCCTGGAATATAACAAAGCAAAATGAGTGTGGTGGTATTTATAAGACATTAGTGGCTAGAGGAATGCTAAGATAGTTCCTCATTTGTGCCCTATGAGAAAAGCCAACCTCCATCAATCTTCACTGTGCACATTTGAAACTTCCCAGCAACACTGCACATGAGATGCATTATCTGCTGAAAGACACACTGGCACTGTACCAATATATATGCTTCTCTTCTGACAATGGCAGTTCCACAGCCCAAAACACACATGACATCAGAAGTAAATGGTTACGAGATTCCCACAGATGATCAGTTTCCTTTTTACTTAGACAAAGCACAGCAGCTGGTACTTGCTTTCAGTAAATGTTTTGTGCAAGCCTTTATAGAAAAGTTCATTTTTTATTCATCTTAGTTTTCTCTTAGTGATGTGGTAACAAAGAATAATTGATTTCAGAATTTTGTACAGTGTGATGTAGGTACTGGGTAAGACTAAAGCTAGAACTTCAAGTATTTACCTTTTTTTTTTTGTGTTCCCCCAAGTAGAGGCCAGTAATATGCTTAACTTAATGCTACAATTCAAATAGTTCCTTTTTCTTCAAACAGATCATCCAAGTGTCTTCACCATGCCGGAAGCAGATATGAAGAGAATTTTGTGGGTGTTATCTCTTCCTATTATTACACTACTATATTTGACTATACCAGATTGCAGAAAACAGTTTTGGAGGAACTGGTTCATGGTGACATTTTTAATTTCAGCAGCATGGATTTCTGCAATAACTTACGTTCTTGTATGGATGATAACAATTGCAGGTAGGTACCTGAAGTGCTGCTGCTACACAGCATCAGCCAATTGGGAATCAGTGAAAAAAATATTTTCTCCCTGTGAAGAATTTTCCTTTCCACAATTAACAGCTTAGCAACACATACTTTGCTGTAGAAAACAAACAAAACCAACAGAAACTTATGTCTGACTGCTTAGTTTGCCACCTTCTTCCATCTAATGAAAACCACTTCAGCTGCTTCAGTCTGCTTACCATCGCACAGAAGAAGCTACAAAAAACCACAGGCCCCAGCCTTTATTTAAAAAGAGGCCTTTGCATTACACTGCTTAATGAAGTGAAACAATTTGGTAGACAGCCATAAACTTGTCAAGCTGAAATCTGACAAACACAGAATCCACCAAGACTAGGATGAAAGGTTCAGGGTTCTGTATAAAACTCCATTATTTCTATATTTTTCTTAACATTACACTATTATATTTGGCATAAAATTAACTAAAAAAAAAAAATCCAAATTTTTTTTACTATTTTATTCCAGTGTATTATAGTGTGATGTGCTTGTAAAACATGCTTAGCGTATGTATACCTCTTGCAAATCTATTAATTATCAAGTGAAACAGTAAAATTGCATGTAAGTGAGAAGGGGTATGAACCTGTGTGTAAAAAAATTCTCTTAAAAATAAGGTACTAAAGGTCTCCTCATTTTACTGCTTCTCCAGTCATCTTGAGAATAATCCAGTTTTTAATTTTAAGAGCAAGCAGAAAAACCACTAAACAAGGAAAAGTTACAAAGCTTGCCATTTTCACAGTATAGTTCACTAATCCTATCCAAGTATTCTGCTAGTTCAGCATCATAAACTTGTTTTTAATGTAAGTTCAATGAATAACTTCTTGTTCAGTGCAGAAACAGACCTCCACATTTGCTAAATCTTAGAGAAATTAGTAGATCACTGGATATAACACCCACCAGGTTCACTCCCTGGTCTAATAATTTTCCACTTTTACTTTAGATAAAAGTAAAGCAAGGGGTTACTCTCTGAATACTAGAAGTCTTTTGAAACAGGAATCAAATGAAAGTTATTGCTGTTTTACTACACAAAGCACTAATTCATATAAAAGCAGGTACACTGCAGATTCAAACAGTGTACTAGTGTTAGTCCATGTTGAAGAGTCATCATAAGAAGTAGTGGGGCCTTTGGGCCCACCACTTTAGGTCAAGTATGTTCTATTTACATGTTAAAACACTAAAAATTACACACGCACTATATTCAAGGCCAGGTCCTTTCATGAAGGACTCAAAGACTATCACTGCTTAAAGAGCCTACCAGAATGTGACAAGGGTATCGTAGCTGGGGACTATACTCTGATGGTCAAGAACAAGCCTAACTTAATACATGTTTCTGTTGCTAGCAAAGAAAACCTGACTACTTCTAGCATGATATTGCTACTGATACACAAAAATAAAGATAGAAAAAGAACACCATTTTCTTCTTATGGTCACTTACTAGGAAAAAAACAAACTAACAACAAACCCTCCCCCCCCCCCCCCCCCCCCCCCCCCCCCCCCCCCCCCCCCCCCCCCCCCCCCCCCCCCCCCCCCCCCCCCCCCCCCCCCCCCCCCCCCCCCAAAAAAAAACCCACAAAAGCAACAAACCCTACACATTAAATAGAAGATACATTTATTTACGAAAAACTGTATTTACCTGAGTTCAGATTCTATCTTACAACCTTCAGAGGACTAGAAAGTTACTGTTGGGTACATAAGGCTGGTTTCATTCATATTTCACCTCCTTTTGCTTGGCATGAACCATTCTTCTCCAGTCTAGATGGTTTATAGAAGCTGATCTTGCTAGTCCCTCATCCTGCAAATCTCTTACATTAGGAGTGATGGAAGTATAAATATCAGTACAAATGCTGTAGCAGGACCATGTTAGTTCATCTGAACCAACAGTTTCAAATGGAAATTCACTGGACTGATGTAGAGACCGAGCAGGTATGAATGAGCCAAGTACTGCTGGCCTGGCTTACAGAGTAGTTCCTCTTATTTTAAGAAAACCATTCTTATTAGCATCCAAATATTGCAACTAACAATTTGGATTTCAACAACAAAAATTCTGATATTTTAGTTAACAAAAATGTTGAATAAAAGTCTACTTAATAGTTTAAATATAAGTATCAAATACTTCAGTATACTGGTGCTTATGAATTGTGTAACTGATAGAACAGTTCTGAAGATCTGAATCCCAGTATTTTAAATTATAAACTAATACACTTCCCAGAGTTATGGAGCTAAAAAGAAAGTGGGGAGAAAAAACAAGTTACTGTTCAAGTAACAATTTAAAACTTTTTCTTAAATTAAACCAGTGTTTACCTGAAGGAACTCACACTTTCAAAGGATTACTTGCGCTTACAAATCATGCAGGAATTCTGCATTTTGATTCTTCCACATCCAAAAAAAGAATTAATTGGAATGAAATGGTAAAGCAATGTAGTTGAGATAGTATTTTAGGAATCATCTTAATGACCCTCCTCCCCAAGAAAATCATGTGCTTTTTTTCCTCCTTTAAAAGAGTGGGTGATTATGAGTTATTGCTGCATGACAATTTTGAGCACTAATAAGAAAATGCCCAAAGGTTCACTTATTTTTCCAGAAGTTAAGGGGAAAAAAAAAGGAGTAAATTTTAAGTACCTGAATTTCTACTATATCTTAAGATAAAAGTCATCATTAATATTGTCTTGACCACTGGAGACATTCCACTCTTAAGCAACTTGTTAAGAAAGATGGTTACTGCACTGCAATTCCTTTTTTATTTGATTGAAGAACAAGGACAGGACAAGACAGTATTTTCTTAGTTTTCGCTCTTTGTGATTTGTTCACTTCATATTTAGTCAAGTTAGCTGACAGATTCATTTTGAAATTACTGTTCAATTACTAAACCTCTCTCCACCTAAGCCCAAAGTGATTTCTTTGGATGACACTGACACTAAAAACATACTTGCATTTTCTACCGTTATTTATCAACTGCAGGTGAAACACTGGGAATTCCAGAGTCAGTAATGGGTCTCACATTACTAGCAGCAGGAACAAGCGTACCAGATACAGTTGCCAGTGTGCTGGTGGCTCGAAAAGGTAAAGATTTTAGTATTTAGACTCATTCCAATGAGGTACTATCAAAAAAGAAAGTTCCAGTCAACATTTCCAGAAATTCAAGGAGTAACTTCAAAATGTTTGCTCCATATTATAGAACCTAAGTTTACAACTAACAAATACCTTACCTGAAGAGGCTGTGGCTCAGACATTTAAAAACCTGTCAGAGTATCTCAGAGATATATTCTACATTGGTTTGATTTGCTGTTCATCAAGTGTTACAGTTTCATTGCGAGACACAACTGTAGATCTTGGTATTTTAACCATGACTGGATTTTAAAATAGCCTATCTAGCTGATTTTAGAGTGCAACTATGCAGATGCTGGTGATTTAGGGAAACCTTTTGTTTTAAGCTTGGGGTACCCAATACCATGTTCTGTAGAATCATGACTCTTTTAACAATAAGTCCAAAAATGGTGCTCGGTGAGTAGCGGAGGGCTGATGGTCTGTTCCTCCAAAACAGTTTGGCAATTTTTCGTACAATACAATTAATCAGACTTATCTATACTTTTTCTTTTATAGGAAATGGAGATATGGCTATGTCTAACATTGTAGGATCCAACGTATTTGATATGCTGTGTTTGGGCATACCCTGGTTTATAAGAACTGCCTTCATAAATACATCAGGACCTATAGAAGTGAACAGCAGTGGTCTGACATACACAGCTATTTCTCTCATCTGTTCTGTTGCTTTTATTTTTTTGGCAGTTCACCTGAATGGCTGGAAAATAGATAAAAAATTTGGAACAATTTCTCTCGTATTGTACTTAGTATTTACTATATTATCAGTTTTATACGAACTTGGCATCATAGGGAACAATCCTACAAGGGTCTGTGGTAACTAGTTTTAATCAGTAATTCATACTGATGAAAAAGCAAATAAAAGTAAGAGAGAAAGATCCGTTTCTTCATTTAGTCAAAATAAAAATTCGTAACTCCCATTGGGCTCTAAGTCTTATTTACAGAACTGAGTCATGTCATTTAAGTAATGCTAAATAGAACAAAAACATCACAGCCTAATTGGAGCCCTTTTTTTTTTAAGAGTCAAGAATTACAGTATGACTACAGCACACATATAAAACCAAAATTCTGGAGAAAATAAAAGAAGACATCTAGTTTTTACATTTCAACGTTGATACACGCTGGGAAGAAATAAAAATCAGAAAACACTAAACAAATCTCACTATGCAATTTTGAGATTAACAGAGAAAATGGCTTATTTTATTAAAAACAGTATAACCATTCATTTAAACTGAATGACTAGAGACACTTGGCCTAATTTTCCAAAGACGCTGAGCATCCAAAGTTTCTGCAGTCTACAGGGACCTGCAGGTGCTCAGTGCCTCTAAAAAAACAACAAAAATCAGGCAAATTGTCTTTAAAAACCAAACATAGTAAGATTCAGTTAACAAGTATCACAGTATATTAAACACTATACTGTTAAAGGCTGGTGGGATTTAAGAGTTCATTTTTACAGCTTTTGTAAGCATACAATGTTACTAAAAATGACTTACTAGGAGAGAGAAGCTAAACAGACATAGGAATGTTCCTGAACACACAGTTTTAAATTATGCATTGCGATCCAAACGTACATCAATTTCTCTGCCACTGATTTTTATGCCGTTCATTATCCTACAGGCCTTTTCAGCAGATTCTGGTGAGTCAAATCTGACTGTTCCACAGCCCTTTGATTTTCCATTCTCCATTTTTATTTCTGCAAACATTACATGACCTGAATAAATAAGTTAAACAGTGGTTATTTCAAGTTTTCAGTGCACTATCAACTTAAAGAACTCATCAGAAGTGATAAAAAAAAGGCATTTTGAAAGATGGTCTAGGGAGATGTGCAATTAGCACTTTCAGACTGATGGTATATTCATTCACTCAGGGAAAGTGGCAGAGGTCAAAACAACAGTGAAGAAGCCAAATTAAGGTCCACTGTGTCAGACCTTTCCTTCACATTAGCATACGATAAGCACGCCTGCATTTGATCTCAAGTTTGAAACCACAGGCCCTCCACAAGGCTGAGGGAAAGTTATGTGTTTCACTTATCAACACTGACAGATGCACAACTACTGACAGGCATTAACTGAATTACAGTTCAGTTCAGGCCACCACGTTCATCACAGCAATGTGTCAAGCAATCACAGCAATCAAGCAAGCTGCAGAGCAAAATCAGGGCCTTTAAAAACAGTAAAGTTAACAGGTTTGGAGTGGTGGAAAAGCAGCTTGTGGTATTCAGTTCTTTCAGTGCTTCCTTAAGGCTGGACACCAGATTCATAGGGCAACATTTTTATGCACGTCTTGGTAACTCAGAGAATGTTCCATGCCTGAAGCTAGTGACTTTTTGCTTATGGTATGTTGTAGCACACCACTCCTGAGCCCCCAGATGGCACCCAGAACAGGAAACTTTTCCTTAAAATACAGAGCTTTTTATTTTCAAGTATCATATAACAGAAGACCAGCCCTTTACTGAAAGAAGCTGAACATAGGGAGACATGACATTTATGTTTCCTTAAAAGGACTCTTGCTTATACTTATGTTTTTAAGAATTAAAACAAATTCAATCTAGCTACTGCATAACAACATACCTATTGTAGTTGCTGAGGAGATAATGACCAAAAAACTCCTGAACTATCTGAAAGTTGCCCAGGCATTTAAGATTTAAAACAAAAAAATAGCAGAGAAGCTGTTTTGCTATATCCTCCAGCTATGACAAAAACATTTGAACAGCTGAAAATTTTTTGTACCTCAACAAGTTCTCTTTTATATCATATCTGTGAATAGCTGTATGAAGACTGTCTTAGGTATCAGTACTACATTTTAAATTAGGTCTTTTCCAAAATAAGAAAAGCCATTCTGTAATTCAGTTAAAGCTTTCCATTCCGAAAGTGCGTTTTCCAAACAATTTTGCATTTCTATTCCCAAGCTTCATTTGCCATTCACTTCGGCAAAAATGCAACTGTTCTGAGTTATAGAAAAAGAACTGTTGGATATTTGTAGCAAATTTTTATGTTCCATAAAAAGGGCCTTTATTTTTTAATGTAAAGGAGCACCATTACGGCCTGCAAATATGCTAATCAGAACCACCTATTTGCATGAACACCAAATCTGCCACTTCAGCAAATTCACTACACTTTGATTTGATGTAGCACCATTTCTGAAGTAATGAATAACCAGGAAAGGCCCCTGCCCTTGTATGCATTTGCCATAAAATAAATGCTACAATATATACTCTGTGTTGGCCAGAGGATACATAATACCTGCTGCCCCTCCCTCCACTCCACTGAGAAAATTTTAAAACAAATTAAAAAACCCAAAGAGTAATTGTATTAATGGAATAAGTTAAAGTATACAGCAGATGAGCACTTGGAGACAATACTGCCTATGTTTCATGTGTTATGTCATGGCTAAAAATTACTTACATATCTTAAGAAATGTGGGGGAAAGTTAATAAAGATTAGGCTAGACAGACTCTTCTTCAGGATAAAGCAAAAACTTTCATCTTCCTGGTCTTATCTTGCATCATATAAAACATTAAAAGTTGATGAGAAGGAGTAAGATTCATGTACATACCACATTGACTGAATTTCTCCTTTAGCTTCTGCCAGGTCAAGTCAAAAGGAAGCTAGAATGAAAAAGACATACCACCACACACCACATTATTAACAACAACATATTACAAAAATAAAAAGATCATGTCAAACATGCACACAAAATAAACTCACAATTTCTCTGTATTCGAATGCTTACATTTCTCACAAATATCTGGTTGCCTTTAGAGCCTAATCTCTCTCTCATGGCACCTCCCATTGGGCCAGGCATAAATCCTCGATCAATATCGATGCTCCTCTCCAGACCTCCACCCATAGCTGGTCCTACTCGATCAAAACCAGAACTCATCCGATCCATCCCCATTCCCATTCCTCCAGGCATACTGTTCATACCACCCATTCCACCACCTACACAAAGAAAGAAAACAAGGATAATAAAAAATATCTTTTTTTTTATTAGTAAATGCAGAAGCATTTTGTTAAAATAAATTATTTTGTGTCAAGAAAAAGAAAACCCAAGCTTTAATAAACCTACTGCAATACAAAACATATCATACATGCACAGTAATCTATCCAGTAGCAGAGCTATT
Organism: Psilopogon haemacephalus; assembly: GCA_013396835.1. Taxonomy (NCBI): domain Eukaryota; kingdom Metazoa; phylum Chordata; class Aves; order Piciformes; family Megalaimidae; genus Psilopogon; species Psilopogon haemacephalus. Next base: position 814,748 of record VWZI01015460.1, read on the forward strand.
ATTTTAAGTCAAACTATTAGAAGATATAAAGTGTCATTTCTAAAACAGAAGTAAAGAACTGACTGAATCAAGCTATCAGTCACACCATCTAATGCTGTGAAATGTAGAAAACAAGGGAAGAATTGAGATTTAAAGGCTGTCCAGTTCAATTAACAGAAATCTCATACCGTGTACCAAAGAGTAACTGTGGCAATGTTAAGATACAGACAATTTGACCATATGCACTATTGTTTATTTTGCTTTCTAGGTTCACATTCAGCTTTACTTAATGCAGCCACACTTAATAGCACTATTTTCTAGAGAAATCATATTTTGCAGAGAACAGTTGTTACGAGTACAGTGCAGAGCATGGATCTTCCCATGATACATATAATTCAATATATTAACGTATGTTATTTAAAGAACTAAGATCAATGGCATTCAGATAGCCTATTACAGTCATTCTGGATTCATAATTAAAAATTAATGTAAAGCAAAACTATCAAGATATTCACAAGGGATCTTCTCTTTAAGCCTTATGCCTCTCAAGGCTGCCACTAGTAAGACTTTAGTTTCTCATTCGCTCCAGCCTGAGGAACTCAGGTGTTTGCTGCAATACAATATCAGTATTAGAGCTCTGCACAAAACTGAACTGAAATTCAGGGATGATTTTTAAAATTTCAGTTATGAGAGATTACTGAAGTTCAGCTTCATGAAGTTCACACAAACAACAGTATCCATTTGTCTTTATTCTGGAACACAATTTTATTTGAATCCCTCCACAATAGATGTTAAAACCATTTCAAAACTATGATTAAGGGAAAGGCTGCACTAGCCAGTTACCCTCTGAACTTTTACCTCAACAAAATACCTTTAAAAACTGTTATATTTGCAGTCACATGCAACAGAATTCTAACTTCTTCAAACACTGGCAAGACACTACACTGCAATGCAACTCTTTGATATGGTTACACGTACACAGTATCATCATGTGGCCTAGTCATTACATTCTATTGAAACAAGTTAACCTACTCATTCCAGATCTTACTGGGCCCATGCTAGGTGCTCCCATTCCTCCTGCAAAAACACCAATCATTGCACCACCTAAACAGAAGAAGAACGAAATGACATACACTGAAACCACGAGTCAGTGACCACAATAAAGCACATCCTGATGAAGTGTACTGATCTCAACGTTACCTGGCAATTCTCTACTGCAGAAGCTTTCAACTTGTGCCTTTATTATTCAAACTTCATAGTAAACATATAGTAAGTAACATTCATGACTCCTCCTCTATTAAGAGATTTTTACGCTACTCTGATTTCTACCTAGATTTTTTTCCCTTCTGACAGCAAAATAAGCATCTTAAAACTAAAAGAGCCATTTCCCACATTGGGAAGAACAGTCTCAAAATTGAAATGTTCATCTTACTTGAATTTCACAGTACAGAAATGCCCTAGTTTCTTGTCAGGAAACAAATGCAAAAGCTAGGCACATCTCTTTCAATGTCTTTCTTTGCTGCATATGAAGAGTGAATTACTAGACTTTGGTGGGAAAAAGCAAGAATGAAAGGAAATCAACACTTAATAAATGCTATTTGGCAGAATCTCCAGAACGGTATCAGAAACCGATTCTAGAGTGGGGTAAAAACAGTTCTTTTCATTGAAGTGTTTTGTAATATTCAAGCAAGTAATCCCAAAGGAGCTCCTAGAATTGTAGAAATTCAAAATAACTACATTCCTGTCACTGCACAACTGTCAACTACAGTTTTCTCACTTGATTTTCAGACCAGGTTTTGCTTATGGCAAAATAGACCAGTAACTGTTGTCTTTAGGTTAGGTAGCAATTTTCTTTTTTTTTTTTTTTTAAGTCACTGCTGAGTCTTTCCATTAGATTAATTTTCTCCATACAGTTCGAAACAGCAATAATTTTTCCCTGCCAGACTCTTGTGGGAAATTTTTGTCTCCTCTCAGACAAGGGGCTGTCATAGCCATACCAAGACTCAAAAAATATTAACTAGCCTGTTAAAAAAAAAACCTATCAATTTTCAACACCAGCAGGATTACTTCCAGTACTTCAGCTAAAAGTTTACACGCGAGGAATATATTAATACTTACTCATTAGGCCAGAGATGGTCTTGTAATGAAACACTAAGTCAAAAGTTGAGATTGCTGTCAACATGATATGTTTTACCCTTAAAAAGACTCCAACAGTGTAACATGCACTAAAAATCCCGAAACAAAAAAATACCCAGCCCTAAAACACGACCTGAAAACTCAGTTAATCATAGTAAGATATATTTTTGCCTATTTCTAACCTTTCACCTGTACTTCAGCTACCACTGGCTTTTCGCCAACAAAAAAAATCATATGCTCAGATATGCTTTGACAAGACCGACCTTTGACATTCTGGAGACTTCAAATTTTTTTAGCAGTTTAAATAATTTAAATTTTAGAAACTCAAACAATTCTGATGTAAACAAAACATCCTTATTTTCACCAATTGATGCCATAGCCCAAAGACTGTCCTAAGTTACTCTCCTTGAAACTGGCAGGGTACTAAACCAAATACACTCACAGCATTTCCTTTTGAGATACCATTAACCTAAATGTTATAACAGGAGTACACTAGGGTCTTCCCTGATTACACACAATACCTATTAACTATTATATTTGTAAATACCTATGATTTCCTTTCATTATTTAAGGATAAATTGGGAGACTCTTGTCCTGGTTCTCAGAACAGTATTTAAAATACAAGACTGATAACAGGTTGTAAGCTGAAGCTTGCTAAATTCTACTGAATGAATGATTCCTATATTAGTTCCTCACAGTGGCCATGTTCATGTGTTTCAAAACCAATGTGTGGTACTAGAAGAGTCAGAAATGTATTGCTTGCTTGAACAATTATAACTGAAGTGGCTTTGGATTATCATCCAGGAAACAAATGTTTATCCTATGTCACAAATGACAGAAAGCATACACTTGGCTTCTAAGACATCAATTCCAAGACATAACTACACTACTACCAGTGCTCAAAGAGAAGCACTCAAGAGTTTACCCTTTGTTATGAATTGCCCAAAGTAAAAGAAAAAAAAATTTTAAAACACTACTTTTAGACCAAATTAACCTCATGCTCTTAGCAGCTCTTCTCTTTCGTAGCAGGAAATGAAGGAAAGGGTAAAAAACAGAGGAAGGGAAAGAAAATCTGTGACTTATCATGTGTTCATCTAGGTAACAGCATAGTAACAAAGCACAAGAAGGCTTTACTGTTAAGCACTTCCAATAAAGTACCTCATTTGAGAGAGCCTAGAAGTAGCAAAATCAACTGTCAACAAGACATTGTCCAGAAACGAACCAAAGCTGACTCAGTTCCAGAAGAGGCCAATAAATGTCATTAAGCTGCTTGAACTCATAAGGCAGGGAAAAATAGAGGGCACTAAAATACACCTTTCCAATGCAGTACTATCTAATTTGCAGTAAAAACTCTATCAGCATGGAAGCTAAAGGTGGTACATGGGTAGCTTGCTCAGGATCACCAGAAGCATATATTTTAATAGCCAAAAAACTTAAAACCCTGCAGTACGAAGCTAAATGCTTTCCTCAAATCCTTACTTTGTTTCTGCTTTAGAGACAGGCACAAACTCTAGACACATTAACTTCCTCCTAAGTGATGGCTATAAGCAGTGCTCAGAATTCATCCTTATAGCAATGACCAAGTGAGAGGAGTCAGGGAAAACTGACAAAAAGAAACCAGGTCTCCTTTTCTTCTTTTATAGCTCTAATACTGTGTTGCCATTGCCACAAGAAATTGAAGTTACCATACCCATTCTTCCAAAAGACTCTCCAAAACCACGGTTCAGTGCCATGTCACTACGAGCAAAATCTCGGTCAATGTTTCCTCCCATACCACCACGGAACATTTCTGTAGAGACCAAAGCAAAAAATCCATTGTTATTCTATTATATACATCTAAACTGATGTTCATAGAAGCCTTTTTTCCACAGGTGGTTGTTTAAACACAAATGGGTTTAACACAAAAATCAGAGTCACTTAAATACAGTTCTTATTATGCCTTCATTCATGCCACTGATTGTATTTCCTCTCATCTACATAACCCATCCTTAAAGGAAGAGCTTTTAATAAATCAACATTAGTTAACTTAATTCCACTTAATGGGAACAGTCTTCACGCACCTCCCATTCGATTGACTCCAAATCCTCCCATATTAGGCATTCCTTCAATTCCACGAAATCCAGGAAGTCCTGTAAAATAAGGAAAAGTGCTTTCTATACAGTATTTTAAAAAAACTTAATGCAAAGAACTTCACCCCACCTACCGCCTCCCATTCTATTCATTCCACCGAAGCCTGGACCGTCTATTCCCATACCTGTAAACCAAGAAGACAAAAACACCTTTTAGCAGACAAGCAAGAAATCCCAATGGAATTTTTTAAATGGAGAGACAATTAACATCTCAAAAGCACACTACACAAGACTTGCTTTCTCAAGGGTATGTAATTCTTCCAAACACAAAAATCACAATTTCAAACTTAAAGCTCTGCAAAATTTAAAAATTAAGAACAAAGGTTTACCTCCTGGACCCATGCTCCCCATTCCACCACCCATGCTCAACTGTGTTGCACTGATGGGCTGTCCACCTGGTCCAAGTCCCATACCAATGCCACCAAGACCACCTTGAAAAGAAAAAATAAGTATCACCAGAAGATAAACTTCAGTCTGTTACCACAAAGAGAGCAGAGCAAGCTAGGGTACCACTAAATGGTTTCAAGACTCTGTATCAACACACACCAAGTGCAAGGAGTAAAAAACAGAGCATGCACTCACGAGGTAATTGTGAGGTTTTGCTGTCTGCAACACGGAAATCTTCATGAGGAACAGATTTGTCATCCTGAAAAAAACAGGGATGTTATGATAGAATAGAATAGGCCAGGTTGGAAGAAACCTCCAAGATCATCCAGTCCAACCTAACACTCAGCCCTAGCCAATGGCACTAAGTGCTCCATCCAGTCTTTTCTTGAACACCTCCAGGGATGGTGGCTCCACCACTTCCCTGGGCAGCCCATTCCAACAGCAAATCACTCTCTGTGAAGAACTTCCTCCTAATATCCAGACTATACCTTCCCCAGCACAACTTGAGACTGTGTCCCCTTGTTCTGTTGCTGCTTGCTTGGAAGAAGAGACCAACCACCTGGCTACAACCTCCCTTCAGGTAGTTGTAGACAGCAATGATGTCCCCCTGAGCCTCCTCCTCTCCAGACTAAACAACCCCAGCTCCCTCAACCTCTCCTCATAGGCCTCGTGCTCCAGGCCCCTCGCCAGCTTCATAGCCCTTCTCTGGACATGCTGCAGTACCTCAATATCTCTCTTGAACTGAGGGGACCAGAACTGGACACAGTACTCAAGATGTGGCCTGAGCAGTGCCAAGTATAGGGGAAGGACAACCTCCCTTTTCTTGCTGACCACGCTATTCCTGATATAGGCCAGAATGCCATTGGCTCTCCTGGCCACCTGGGCACACTGCTGGCTCATTTTCAGCCTACTATCTACCAGCACCCCCAGGTCCCTCTCAGCCACTCTGTCCCCAGACTGTAGCACTGCCTGGGGTTTTTGTGGCCAAAGTGTAGAACCCTACACTTCGTTAAATCTCATCCCGTTGGTCTCTGCCCACCCACCCAGCCTATCCAGGTCTCTGCAGGGTCCTCCTATATTGAACAGGATTTGGTCCAGCACTGATCCCTGGTGACATCCCAACTGGATGTGGCACCATTCTCCACCACTCTCTGGGCCTGGCCCTCCAGCCAGTTCCTGACCCATTTCAGAGTGGGTCTGTCCAAGCCACAAGCTGCCAGCTTTGCCAGGAGTTTGTTGTGGCAGAGTGTCAAAGGCTTTACTGAGGTCCAGACAGACTACAACCACAGCCTTCCCTGCATTCACCAGGCAGGTAACCTAATTGTAAAAGGTGATCAGGTTGGTAAGGCAGGATCTGCCCTTCCTAAACCCATGCTGGCTGGGCCTGATCCCTTGGTCATCCTGTAAGTGCTGTGTAATTGCACTCAAGATGACCTGTTCCATAACCTTGCCTGGCACTGAGATCAGGCTGACAGGTCTGGAATTTCCCAGTTCCTCCTTCCAGCCCTTCTTGTGCATGGGCACCACACTGGCAGCTTCCAGTCTTCAGGGACCTCTCCAGTGAGCCAAGACTGTTGATAGATGATAGAGAGCAGCTTGGCCACCTCATCTGCCAGCTCTCTCAGCACCCTAGGATGGATCCCATCTGGTCCCATGGACTTGTGAGGATCCAAGTGCCTCAGCAGGTCCCTTACTGCTTCCTCATGGATTACAGGGGGACAATACTGGTCCCTGGCTCCATCTGCCTGTTTGGGAGGCCATTTGTCCTGAAGACAACCTGTCCCACTATTGAAGACTGAGGCAAAAAAGGTGTTGAGTACCTCTGCCTCTTCCTCATCTTTCACTATATTCCCCTTCGCATCCAGTAAAGAGTGGAGGTTGTCCTTGCCCCTTCTTTCAGTGATTCTTTCAGTGTTTAGGCAGAGATGTAAGGCAGAAACGTAAGAAACTTACCATTTTTACATGCATAGGTCTATCAAACAAGAACTGTCCGTTGAACATAGCTGAAGAAATGCAAATTAAGGAAGCTAACTACAGAAGACAATTTAACTATCTCAGAAGAATCTCTACTTTATTTCGTAATCATTTTTATGAGTCTTATCTTTCTGTGCCCAATCTTTAGAATGCCAAATCAAAGGGCAGAAGAGGCTACACAGGCTGTTACATCTACACTGAAGTTTCACACATCACATTCCCAAATAATCTAAGATTCTTCGACATTATTAGGAACACCTTTTCAGACTCTAGCAGTAAATTCAGTCAGTATTAAACATGTAAAATCTGCAAAATATTACTCTACTTCCTACATAGTATCTACAAGGCATTTGGAAAATGATGCTGAAAAGCCTTAAAGACTAAACCATATTTGATTCATTTTTTTCAAAATCAAGGATACATATTGCTTGAACAGCTTCAATTGCTTGTTCAAAGGTAACTGTTCCCATTCCACGACTCTTGCCATCTTTATCTTCTTTGATGTCTGCACGCTTTACAGTTCCAGCAATGCTGAATACCTCTTTGAGTTTCTTCCAGCCAACTTTAAAGTCAAGCTTACACAAAGAAATACAATTTCAGTTCACATTTCTGTTCTGCCATTACATTTGGAAGAAATTTTCTGCACTGTTACAACTCTTCAGCTTCACAAAACGCTTGTAATACACACTGCAACTCAGTACAAAAGGTCGACTAACAGCAATAATTTATACTACGTATGTTTACTTTACTTAACATACTAAGAAATAGATGGATATTGATCAAAAAGCAGTTATACTAAAGTTCCCTTGCCAACATAGCAGAAGAAGCACCTCCAACAAATATAAGTTGAAGTAACTAGCAAGATAAACTGAAGTGTACATTTAAGTAAAAGAAATTTACTTGTAAATAGTGAGAAGTTGTATAAAAACACTTCTGAATCAACAGACAGCTGTGTAACAATTAGAAGTGTGTCAGTTTCGAGAGCTTAACATCTCTTTCATGTCCAAAATCTGAACACATATCCAGCATTCCAGCTGAATATACTAACTGTAAACTATCATTTCCAATTCACTCTCTATGTTAAAACAGAATTATGCATGAATAGAAGATATTTTAAGATCAAATATTATAGATATAAAATACAGTTTTAAACTTACATTAGCAACAAAAATAGTGGACCCAAGCCTGCCTGCCTGCAAGTTACTGATAACCTCAGGAGGAATGTTTGGATTATTGAGAATAGAAGGTGGTAAATTCACTATTCCAGGTGCCACATCAGGTCCATGTCCTCCTGGAAACTGTCCTCCTCCACGCTGTAATGCCCTACGAGCATGTTCACCTTCAGGATCCTGCAACATGGGCAAAAATAAAGCCAACTTACTAATCAATGAGAGGACTGGAAACAAAAAAAGTTACTATTTTAAATTCTACATAAACCCATTATCAACTAATATCCTTGTCCATGTCAGAGGGATCAAGAACTGAATTAGCATGGAGACCTAATTCCCTCACCTCTAGAGGTGGGTCCTTTCAGATGAGGGTTGAGGCATATTGGCAAAGCACTTGTTGAGGAAGCGTGCACTGCCACTTCACATGCTGTACCTAGCCTATGGACAAGTAGAAAAGATTTCAATCTAAAGGACTGTCAATCTAGCACCTTCTTCCAAGAACTGAATTAATGTAATCAGGTTTTTAAATTTATCAATACCATTATTAAAGTTGTAATAGGATAAAAAGACGTGCATCAGACACCACCACATACTACAACACTATGACAGAAATGTTATTAATTTCCCTTTATAGTCAGTTCTCTACTTCCAGACCCATTTTTCCACAGGTAGTAGTAGTCCAATACTTAGGTCATTCTGCATTGTATTTTGCAGCAGGTAAGAAATGTAAACATAGAATCCAACATAGGCTGGAAAAGATTTGATGACACTTAAGTGCGAATACGAAGTTAAAAGTTGTTTTAAAGAAAAACAGAATATTTTTACTTTAGGACACATGTTTTGTCAGTTCACTTGGCATAGTACCTTCCACAAGTCAACATGTAGTTTAGCCCGTTAAGAAAATGTTATAAAAATATAAAACTGAAAATTGCACAGCTAAGATGCTCATAACACTGTATTGTCATCTCTGTAGTTATAGTATCTTCACTCTTTCAAATTCAAAACAGCAGCAATAATCATACCTCTTTAATATTCAGGGGTCTTCCACTAAGATCATACTTGTTCATAGTTTCTAATGCTTTCTTAACAAATTCTTCATCTTTGAATTCAACCACACTTAGAGAAAAGAAAACATTTAGAGTATTAAAATAAAGTTCAAACTGTTACAATTAATAGAATGTTTGGATAGCACTGTGTTTCTACACACACAAAATAAAATTAAAAAAAAAAAAAACAAACAACCAAAAACAACAAAAAGAAACTTACCCACAACCCTACATCCATGATGATTTGTCAACACATGTAAAAAAGAGGAGACAAAAAAAAAAGCCAATCAGCACATGTGACACCTTGGGCATTTAAGATTCCAGCTCACTGTTAAATAACTACTGAAGTTATATTAAGCTTCAAAATCCATTATATATGCTCTTTACTGATAGTCAGGCTGTATTTCTTCTACTTTCTCAACATACATACCATTCAAATGCAAGAGAACATATTAACTTTTATTCTCTTTGAGCCAAACTAGAATTGGAAAAATGCCACACAGATCCCTGTAAGGACAACTGGGGAGAGGAGGTGGGGAGAAAGGGTGGAAAGAAAAAATAAGGAAAAACAAAACACAACCCAAAAATATAACCAAAAACCAATCACAACACTCATTTCACTAAAAGCTGCCCACTACAACATTCAAATCTACCTACAAGCATAACAGTACAGTGAACAAACAGCCTGTGTACCTCTTCAGTATTACTACTGAGAATTACTTTGTAAGAAAATAACCCTATTGACTGCACCGGAATCCTTCTAATAAAGCAAAGAATTGAGGATTGCTTTAAGCAAAGCAAAGCTGAAAGCATGTTTCAGTTTTAACAAGCATTGAAGAAAATAATTTACAACAATTGATACAACCTCAGTTAAGACTCAAACCTGCATTCCTCACGTTCTCACTGCAGGTTCAGAGCTACTGTTGGCCAAACTTTTGACTATTTTTAAGACAACAAAGGAGCTTTAACAATCTTCACTCTTAGCGCCTCATTGCTGGCACTCTGCTGGCTACCAACCATCTCCATACATTTTGTTTTAAGAAAGCAGATACATTAATCCAGTGTTCAGAACACCAACCCTTCAAAGCTGTCAAATCATGCACTTCAAGCAGTATATTCTTCACTAACATTTTATACTCATTGGTCCCCAGAAGAGAATACTGCACTATCAGGATTTAAATATGATCAGTGGGTTATTGAATGTCCTGTACACGAAAGAGATTTGTACCAAAACAAAGATGTTGTCTAAAAAGCAAAATTAAGTAAATGCCATCTGTTAACATTTACAGAAGTATTTTGTCCTTTATAGCCAGCTAGTTTGTGTGAAAAGTGTCAGACTACTAACACAAAATCCTCAAGGCCATCTTATTGAAAATCAGAGTAAAAATGAAACTTACTTTCCAAAACTGGTACAGGTATTATACAAAAATAAAGCTGCTGAGGAACTTTTAAACCTCCAGCAGATTGTTGCCCACGGCACTTACCCTTGATTTTCCTTCAGCATCCTTAAACAGCTCCACGTATGTAACCTCACCAACTACATAAGACATACAAAGGGAAAATACCAAGAGACAATGCATTTAAACACCAGTATCTTTCTTTACTGTGCCCCTGTGCACAACTCTACAGAAAAGCACCTATTATTCACCAACAATCAAAACCAGACCAACTGTACCTCCTGTCAATGGCTATATAATTTAGCTAATTTTCAGAAATATGCAGCAGCCACATTCTCAAAAGCTAAAAACAAACAACTATATTTGACCTAATTCATACTACAGATCACATTTTGGCCAGTATGATATAGTTGGTGAACAAATTCAGATATACACAGTCCCTTACCCTAACAAATGAAACATCAACTTTCACTGAAAAGAGTTACATTTGTCATCCTACTCACAACACCTGTTTTAAGGTGACTTTCTACCTGAATGTCTTCAATCGTGTTTGCCTTCAATAATAACCAAATTTACACATCAAATATTTCACAGCAAGCCACTCACTTTCTAAAGTAGGAAGTTTCAGTAAATAAACCAATCAAATAGTCACGTCACCTTACAACAGATAAACCAGCAGTTACACAAGGGAGGGGTGGCATTCTTCACAGCCTAAAAGCCAAGTGTGCTTTGCATTACTTTCGAAGAATCAATTTTTTCAAGAAAAACACAGAACTAACTTTTGACAGAATTCATATATTAGCATTAGGGTACCCCAAACTTGAAATAAAACATCTGGGGTAGTAAGATGACTCTATCAGAACTGCAACAATAGTAACAAGCTTTTAATACAAATCTCCAAACAATCATGGCAGTAGTGACAATGCAGACAAAGTTAATTCCACAGCCAGATTCCACCAAAGAAATACAAAACAACTTTTGAGCAACATCCTTTATTATTCAAGTTAACACACTAAACGTGTTGCTTAAATACCACAGCCCTTAAAAAAACTGCTAAGACTACAACTAGACAAAACAAAATCTCTTTAAGAAGTCATGAAGTCATGCATGTACTCTCTACTGTCACAGTAGAATGGCAGAAGACTGTAAGCACTTCATTACCCATCCTGCCCTGCAATGCAATTGTCTCAGATGAAAGAGGGGGGGAAGTGAGATAGATGTACCAAGCAAAGGCCAAAAAAAAAGTTGTCAGATCAAATCTGTGTGGCTCAAAGGACATACACATTGCATTTAAATTCTGGCCCTGTCTGTGAAGTGTATTACAAAAAATAAGTTACCTTTCTCTCTCATAAGGTCTTTAATAGCTTGCCATTTCATGTCGTATGGGATGTTGCTAATAAAAACTCTATTACGATTAATTGTCTTCTTCTCTACAGTGCCTGCATTCTTGTCCTTTGAATAGGGGTGGAATCTGTTCTTATTCCCAAGAGAAGGGATTGCTTTTGGTTTTGCAACATACTTCTCCTTCACAGGTGTTTTCTCTTCTTTTGCTGTCTCGTCATTATCCCTACATTAAAACAAACAAATATTAGTCTTGTGTTGGATCATCAGACTACTAGACCTCCTCTGCTACTAAAATTCCTGCTTTTCAAATTAGGAAAAATAAATTCATGTCACCAGTCTAATTCTATAATGTCTTTATCTAGAATAAAAACAAATGTTGTAATAGATTAATTCACTGCTGTAAATGAAACGAGTACATCTTGCTACGTAGGTTACAATCCACTTCCATTACGTCTGTCAAGATTCAGCAAGATGATACTATGAACTACTACAAATACCAAAACAAAGTAACTAGGATGAAAAATAAGCAAGTGCCCGTGCTTTGGTACTTCAATAATTTTCACATTGGACTTAGCTAAGTTATATGATATTAACCACAGAAGTGAGAGCTTTAAGTGGTCTAACTTATGGAACAGCTTCGTATACTTCATTCAATGTAATTTTAAAATAAAATAAAATTAAATTTAAAAAAAAAACAAACTTGAATAGGTTTTAAATAAAATTACATTTTATTTGCCACATATCTAATTTTTAGTCGCAATTTGTGCCAGACTTCTTTTAGGTAGAAAATGAAACTCAGTTAGTAACAACAAAACTTTTGCTTTTATTGCTTAACACTACTAGAATTTGAAAACTTTCTAAATGCATAGGAAACAGCTGCATTAAGACATGCTCAGCAGCTAAGAATAATTACATCACCAGGCATTATCCAATATAAACAATACTCCTTGCCCTCAGTCTTTCAAAAAGTTAGCACTCAGCTTTCCTTTTATTTTTAGATGTAAACAGGAAATTTTGATTCTTCTCTTTTAAAGCAGCCCCAATCTCAACTTCAATAAAACTATACACTTTCAACAGAACTTGATGAAATACTCAGAACTCTTTAGTACGCTTAATAAGCGGAACTATCACAAGGTGATTTAGGCTGCTAATAGAGGATGAAGGTGCCCAAACTGTTGCTTCAAAAAAAAAAAAAGATGAGCCTCTGAACTGCAACAATCCAATAACATCACACAAATGTGATCCCCTAAACAGATGTTGTTTAAAGGTACACATCAATGTCTAGTTCAAACTTCACCACAGCTACTGAAAATATTAAAAGTACTTTCACTCAAATGTTTATTTTAAAAAACCAGCATTGGTCACTCAATCTTGGGCACTTTACAGGGAGAAATAAATTCAAATATGTTCATATTTCTCCCATGACTTTTTCCCAGATTTTGAAGTACTCACATGATATAAACTTCACAGTCCTTGTGTTTACAACTGGATTAGAAAAGGATTAGCAACTCAGAAATGCATGGACACTCCTCTAAGCTAAGCATTTATAAAATTTAAAATATTCCAAGCTAATAACATTATCTGATTCAAGCATCCTCCAGCTTTCCTCTGCATCACCCCTTCTCCACACCATCTTGCCTGTTGTGACAACATAATTCTTTAATGGCTGTGTAATGAAGTGAAATGAAGAGAACAAGGCAGAGAACTGGAAGAAGCTGAAGGGAAAGGGGAGGGAAAGAGCAGAATAGCAGGCTTTTCAGTCAGATCAGTTCCTTGCAATCCAGTCCCATTTGAGAATGCAAAACTCATGCCCAATAAGACTCCTAATAAAATCTGAGTTCTTCCTTAAGTTTTAGGATTAGAGCAATGGATTCTTTTTAGCCTTTGAGGCTCTTTCCTGATTAAAGGATTATGGAACAGTCCCTGGGTGCTTGATGCAGCGTACATGAAAAACCAGAGCTGCAAATATGGAATCCACAGGCTCTACAAGACGTGGCTGCTTAAGAGTATGTGAGTCTAGCACAAGCTCTTAATTTGAGAGACAAGATGATGTTCCACTTAAGTCTGGGGATGACAGCCAGTCTCCTAAAAATCAAGGATTAATTATAAAAACAAACGCTGCAAAACTCATCTGCCAAAACAAACACGGGCCAGTGAACAAGCTGAAGGCAGAGAACCTTTTGTGGAGGTAGCTCTTACCTTCCTCCTTGAGTATTAAAAGGAATTTCAAACAATACATTCAAATAAATGCTATGTTAGTCACCTTAAGACCACAGCAAAGTCTCAGAAATCATGAATTAACTTTTTTTTTTGGAGGGGGGGAGGAAACAACACTAGTTTCCACCCTTTACCTTCTGTAAGAACAAATAATTTAATAAATATAATTAGCATTTGCATATGAAATCATTAGCAGACTGAGGGATGTATAACGAGATATCTACATTCATTCCTTTAAAAAAAAAAAAAAAAAAACAAAAAAAAAATCACCAAAACACCAAGTCCTCATTGATCAGAATGAGCAATTTTTACCTTCTGAAAAATAATGACTTTGAACTTCCATAAAATTTTGGAAACAAAAGACAAAGTTTCCATACACAAAACTAGAAGCCTAAAAGATAACAAGCACAAGATAAATCAACATGAAAATCCTAAAAGCTGAGTTGTTGTCTTTTTTAAAAATAAACTTCTACTCCTCTGCCCACAAGTATCCATACAAATCATACAACCAGCAGTGGCACGAATGCAAGCAGTACACAGTGTGTGACTCTAAAGCACACAGATCAGTTTAGCTTTGTTGCACTGAAAAGCTCCACTGCTCAATACAACAAACTTACTCGAGTGTCCAAATTGAGATGAGGGTCCCTCTCCCAGTGTAATCTGAGTGCTAAGCAAGCCTGGCTAATTAAATTCTTTAAGTAACACAGTTTACCTCTACACTGATAGCTCAGTCCTTTGTAGAGGTGTTTTGGGTAAGACCGGAAACTGCATGTGAAGTGAACAAGTAAGACTTGAAACTGTTACCAAGATTTTTGTATTGTTTTCCTACTTAAAGGTGTGATTTCTACCATACAGAACAACTCGCTGCTTGTGATTAGTTGTGGAGGGAAAACAAAAAAATTGCTGACAGAATGCTCATGCAGAAAAATAAAGTCATTACCTTAGCAGCAGCAACCACAAAAGACAACAAAATCTTTAATGACTCAGAGACGCAAAAAGGTCACAATCTTCCTATGAAAAGTCAATCATAATTTACATAGATTGGAAGTTGAGGGTCAGGCTCACTAAAAAAAAGTATCTGCTGTTTTATGGTAATTTAAAATTTATAAATTTTAATCTATTTGAACTTCACAGGGAGTCAAGTAAAGGCATGAAGTATGCCTTTATTCTAGCAGCTTTATATTGAACTTGATCCCACGTGCATTTTTCAAATACAGCAGCATCAGACTGCTTAGAACATGTCAAGACTTCACAGATCTCAACACCTTTCATGTACTGCAACAGTAAGACTACTAGAAATATCTTTTCCCTCCAAGATGCAAGATTAGAAGATACAGCAAAATTCCAATGATTTGAGGCCAAAACCTAGTTCACGTAAAGAATTACAATCTCAAAGCCTGACATCAAGAACAACCAAATCCATAAACGTTTATGCACAATACTGTTCTACAGAGTTAGTACTTCTGGCCCACTTACACTATGTTTCTTTTAGACCTCATACATAAGGCAGAATTCCATATATGATTACGCTGATACTTACAAGTAAGATTTGTGCATGTACGTGGGAGGTTTGTTTTCAAAAAGTAAATCCCTACAGGGCTGCCTTACCATTCCCACGTAAACAAAGAATAGTTCAAAGGCTTTACAAAACATACTATGACGGTATAAAGATGAAACCTAAACCAACTCAGCAACGACAAAGAACACTTCTAGAAACGGATCCTAAGAGAACCGGCCTGAACAGAGCCCGTTAGGCAGCTCGGAGGCTCACAGCGGCGGAGCCGCCTGAGCTCAGCCTCCCGCCCCCGGGGCGGCTCCCCGTGCACAACCCAGTCCTGAGTGACTGAGTTCACCGAGAATCTTCCCCTTCCCTCGGGCCGGGGCTGCGGCCTCCTCCGGGCACTCCGGAGGAGCTTACGAGGCAGAGAGATGCCGCAGATCCGGTAGCCTCTCATCACTCCTCCCGCCAGCACACACCGGGACTCCGCGCTCGGGCCGCGCCGGAGCGCCTCCATCCCCCGGCGGGGGAGGAGCCCGGCAGGCCGCAGGGGAGGAGGGAGCCGGCCGCCGTCCCCTTGCCGCGGCCTAGGCGGACCTGCCGCACCCCGAGCTCCCCTGGCCGCACTGCCCACCCTGCGCCCGGCCCGGCCTAGCCCCTCACACACATTTTGACGCCATTAGTGCTGCCCCCGCCGCTCTCGGTTGCTGCCGCTCCCGCCGCCTCCTCATCCCGCGGTGGCTGTTGTGGCGGCAGTGGCTGTTGCTGCTGTTGCGGCGGCGGCGGCTGGCTAACGGCGGCAGCCTCCTCAGCTGTGCACTGCGGCGCAGAGGCCGCAGCCTCCGGCCTGTCGTTCTCTGCCATTTCGTGGCGGGCCGCGGCCCCGCTACCGCCGCGTTTGAAAAAGGCCCGGAGCGCCTCGGCCTCGCCGCGCCGGGCCGGCCAAGTCTCGCGAGAACAGGGCTTGCGGCAGCAGCGAGGGGAGGGGAGGGACGCGCCGGGAGGCTTTACGGGTTGCCATGGCGACGCCGGTGGCAGCGGGTCTGGCGCTCACCACGTCCGCCCCGCAGCTGCGTTTCTCCCGCCGGGGCAGCACAGCACGGCTCTGCCCTGGCCGCCACCCGGGGGCTCTGCCAGAGCGGAGATCGAGCCTCCAGATGCTTCCCGTGCCCCACCGGACAACTCCCAGAAGCTGAGGCCTGTTCCCCGGCACCGACCCACGGCCTCTCCAGGCAGGCTGTGTCCAGCCACGGCGCTACCTGTCACCTGCAAAACCCCCTAGTATGAAACCATGCATCTCTTTGGTGGCCAGTAACCCCCCGCCCAGGCAGGCTAACAGAGCCTTGGAATAGCAGTGGCCATGACCTAGCAGTGTTAGGTTAATGGTTGGACTTGATGACTTTAAAGGTCTCCTCCAACCAAAGAAATTCTGTGATTCCAAGACAGGCACTGGGCAGGAGCACAGGTACCTCACAAAAGGCAACTTCATAAGGCATACAAACACCTGCAAAGCCGTAGGGCGCTAATGATAAATGAGCTATTGCATGTTCTCAGCTCTTCTTCACCGTTACATTTCTAGTAACGTCATCCAACCCAGCAAATGGCTGTTGACCCTTAATTTAATTGAGGTGCATCATGCCTGTTGTTTGGGGACCATCTGCATTCCAAAGCAAATACGTGCAAGTCACAGCTTTCTCCCTACTTCAGAAAACAGACTGTAACTTATTATTAAAATTTTATGCTAGGAATACTCAATGAATTGGAAGTCATGATCTCTTAAACAAAAATTGCCTTGCGTTTTCCCTGCAAGTATAACCTCCTTGTTCCTTCAAAAATCTGCACAGGCACAACTAAAGTACCTCTCTGCCTAAAAAAAAAAAGTATGGTCTTTATCTGAATATTTCAGTACCTCTAGCATTAGGAAGATCTCTACATTCATAAGGAAGGCTTCTGAATTCTGTGGACCCAGAAGACCTCTTAACCTGTGCTGAGTTAGCTCGCAGGCCAAATATAAGGAAAATCCTTATACCTATCCTGTTCAGAGGTGCTGAGACACACTTTGTACTGGTTAAAAAGTTCTACCCCAGCTGCAGACAACAGAATATTTATAGAATAGAATAGAATAGAATAGAATAGAATAGAATAGAATAGAATAGAATAGAATAGAATAGAATAGAATAGAATAGAATAGAATAGAATAGAATA
>VWZI01015460.1:832439-877949 GCA_013396835.1 Psilopogon haemacephalus
TGGCGACTCCACCACCTCCCTGGGGGACCCATTCCAATGGCAAATCAGTCTCTCTGTGAAGAACTTCCTCCTAATATCCAGCCTATACCTCCCCCAGCACAACTTGAGACTGTGTCCCCTTGTTCTGTTGCTGGTTGCTTGGGAGAAGAGACCAACCACCTGGCTACAACCTCCCTTCAGGTAGTTGTAGACGGCAATGAGGTCCCCCATAAGCCTTCTCTTCTCCAGGCTAAACAACCCCAGCTCCCTCAGCCTCTCCTCATAGGGCTGTGCTCCAGGCTCCTCACCAGCTTTGTAGCCCTTCTCAGGACACACTCCAGTACCTCAATATCTCTCTTGAATTGAAGGGACCAGAACTGGACACATTACTCAAGATGTGGCCTATATAATCATATAAATCTACTGGGCAGGTTAAGCTGCAAGCTTAGTTAGAGCACTGGAAGCTTATAGGCAGGCATTTGGTTTATTCTTAAATATTAGTAACAAGTATGAATAGTTGTGATTCTGCTATAAAATTTCAAAATTATATAGGTCCATGCCACATACACAGTATTATGCAATTTGCATTCCCTACTACCCATCCTGGAAGAAGTTAATTTACTTACAAGGTAGAATTTGCAACTTAGTCCTCTCAACTTCCCTTGGCTGCTTCGATTCAAATTTCTATCACTTGAGGGGGAAATAGGCTTTAAGCAATATTTTCAAAAGAAAAGGAGAATTTCTATCATTTGGACAAAGTTTAATCACCACAGTAACCACAAGTATGGAAGAATATTTAAAGGGTTCATCAAATGATATATCAACATGTATTGTATAAGGAAAACCATTCAGACCTCTGCAGTGAATTCAGACCTGTGGCTTCTAGTTAAAAATCGCTGACCTGGACAACTGTGGAAGTAAACTCCTTATGAGCTGCTGGGATTCTCTTTAGTCCATTTCTTCTCATCACTGTATTACCAAGGATTGGTAACACCTGAGTTTTTGGAGAAAGCTCATAGATATTATGAAACACCCTAATAACCCACATGCCAGATGAAGGTAGAAAGGCAGAGGTCTGATAAGAGATATAATTCTGTTCACATATTAACAACAATTCAATAAATAATCTGGGATCTACAATAATATTCATCACTTAAATAGTTAATGTTTACTTGAAGTTGCTGTCATCACACTTTACAGCTCTCACTTCTACAAAATGAAAGGAAGTAATTCATGTTTGAATTACAAAACTCTTCTACCAGACCTCAGTCTCAAGTGTTGGAATCCCATACTGCCTAACCCACTATTAGGACACCAAGCAGCTGACACTGAATTCCTATGCCCATGGGCCTGTGGATGCTAGTAACAGAGAGAATTATTGTCTTTCTTACACACCTATGGGCTATATCAACTGCTACCTTCCTAAGTTTGTATGCCATTTAGGCCCATCATACACACAGTTTTGTACTTGTAAAATTAGTTGTCACTCAATGTGTTCTGCAACAAATAATGACAATTGTACATATGGTGAAATCCATACAGTCAAACACATCTATAAATGTAGAAATATTTGTACTAAAGTTGCACAGGGGAATAATATTGCTTAAAGCCTGGAGGAGTGCCACAAGCTTTGTCATGTCCCTCTCGGACCACAACTCCTATTTATAGCATTTTGTTTACCTCAGTTGCCTGTTTCAGGATTTTTACGGGAGTCTTGCATCCTTTTCTCAGTATTTGTGTTTTTAAAGAACAATAACAAAAATGGGAGAACGATGCCACAAAGAGCTGTAAGGGAGCTGACGATTGGATTTGAATTAAAAAGTAGGATTTCCATGATCTACAGAACTGTGTTGAAAAAATATTATGTTTTTCCCTAGGAAGATTTCTGATTATAAAACAATAGCTTTTTTTTTTTTTTAATCTGTTTACATATTAGGTGGAAGAAAGGGGAAGCAGTATCCTTTTCTGCTTGTATTGGTGCTGAGAAAGTCTCACACTACCAAATCCCTCCCAGTAATATTTTTTAATTATATTTTGATACACAGCCTTCCAAGATCTCTTCCACCTCTGTTCATGTCCTTACAAGAGACAGGTGTGGTCTCTGAGGAATATTCTTGTTACAAGGAGATCCCTCATTTAGTACAAGACCACTAAAAGTGTTTTTTATCTGCTCTCCTGTCAAATTTCTCTTGTCATCCTCTGAAGGAAGCAGTGCTTCTCAGTTATTGGTAGAGTGGTGGCATTATAGCTGCATATTCTTGGCAAAGCAGAGCTGACAGCACTACATTGCAAATGTAGTTGAGGACAGTGGAATGGCATTAGCGTCCTTGCATACATCTGCAAATATAAGCAACGGTAAAGGAACTACTTTTGGAAGTCTCTTGTACAAGAGACTGAGACTGGAGCTGTGATAATTACATCTGCTCTAACTATCAGCATTCCTTTCAATGCAGCAACTCTGGCAAATTCAAGTCTCAAATTAACACTGATGTTAACTTGTTGCTCTCAACTTGCTAATGACCAAACATTTATCACCACTCTTTTAGAAAGTATCATTTTAATCAGTCTTCATCTCAATATTGGGGTTTTTAAAAATTTGATTTCCAGTCAAATTATGATCAAAAGCAGCTTGCCACCACTTTCATTGGTTTAGACTTGTGAAAAAGTTCTGTCTTCCTAAAAGTCAGTTTGTGTGGAACTTGAAAGAACAGGGCTTTTAAACCACACGTTTTAAATCCTTTTGGTTTTGGTTTGGTTTGGGTTTTTTTTGGGGGGGTGGTGTTTGTTTGTTTAGTAAATGCCCGATTTCACTTAGAAGTTCTTCTTGCCTGTGTGGAAACTCATATGGTGGATGTATTGCATGCATTGTTATTTCGTTTGCTATGGTATCTAAATATGCTTAGCATTTTCTAGACCCTATCCCTTCTCTGGAAAGCCCTGAGCGCAGCTGGAGCAGAATTGCTTTAACAACAGATTTGTTTTGTAAATAATCTGACCTGTGCAGCTCATTTAAAGATTCCCTTTTTTTCCCCAGCCACAAGTGTTTCCAAACCAGTCTACAATGCCTACCTCTGCACCCAACCTCCACTGCTTTACTTAGTGGTAAAAAAGTATTAACCGTACTCTACAACTGACACCTTTTTCTCCATAGCTGTAACGTACCTAAGTAAAGCAAATTTTATCCTACCCACTCTTTTAACAATTAAACACTGTCTTTCCGGTCTGAGAAACGTGGTGTTGTTTTTTTTAACTAGAAAACAAAACATTTTACATTTCAAAAGGGCAACCTCTTAAGTGCAGCAGCCTGGACCGGCAGTCGTCTTGCAGACTTGCCGCTAGCAGAGCACAGCCATTTCGCAACCGGAGCCCACCCAGTGCAAGGGACCTTGAGACCTGCAGCCCCTGTGCCGATTCCTGCTGCCAGCACTCCCAGAGCCTTTCTAGTTTGCCTTCTCTTTCTTGTTCTCCGTCCCCCACCCCAAACAAGCCTTCAACAGCACTAACTGGATCAGACATCAACCGTCCCTCTCAGATAAAAAAAATTGTACAGATGCCTGCTACAGCAATGCAACTGTGAACTGTCTTGAGGGTTTTGTTCTCATTGTATATTTATAACCAGAAAAACTTTGCAGTATCATACACCTGCAGCATGGGATCAGTCACACAAGAGATCTGGCCTACTTGATCTGCAGGGATCAAACTCCTTCTCCCACTGAAGGCTTAAATATCCCTAATTACCTCTCCCTCCTCATTGTTATGCAACTCTTGACCACAGTTTAAGGGCCTAAGTCTTAATAATGTATTTTTTACCCATAAAAAAACCTGAATAACACCAGGCTTTTGGTAGCATTTCTACTGGTCCTATGTTGAAACATTTTCCTCTCTTCCCCTAAATCATTGCTCTTGCTGCTGAAGTTAAAAAAGAAAAAAAAACTGAGCAATTTGCTTGCACTTTGGTCGTTCCTTCCACAACACATTGTCCTCGATGAAAGTCTGAGTGTCCCTAATATAGCCATCACCTCCCGCTTCACAGTGAGGCAATAAACACCTACCTCCTAAAGCTATAAAGAGACCCATCCCACTTAAGGCCTTAGAAGCCTTTTGTCCTCTCCTAACTGGGCAAGGGCTACCCAATCACAAGGTGGAGGAGCTGGGAACATTTGCCCTCCTCATGACCAACTCTCCTGTCCCGCTCACAGCAGATGGCACTGTTGGTTTTCATGGTAGACACTCGTTCTTTCACCTTTCCCAACACTAACACTGATGTGTGCTGTAAAGTCATCACTCCTCAGTTTCTGAACCCCTAAGATTCGCCTATTTGAAGAGTGGTCCTATTCAGATATTCTCTGTATATAGGGAGACTGCTCTGTAGAACTTGTTTTTCTACCTTATTCCTAGCAGCCATGAGAAGAGCACCTTCTAGACCCCCAGGACTGCAGACCACATGTTTAAGACACTGGTGAAACCAGTACCTAGTAAAAGCATGGCCTTTGGACAAGCACAAAGAGAGATTCAGATACCTTTTAAGACTACAGAAAATACAATCTTCATAGAATGGAGGTGGTTATACTTTTAAAAATATTACTCTGAATTAAATTACATTAAATAATTCCTACTTGCAACTCTGATCAATATATACATTAACATGTAATCCTCCCTCTTTCATTGTGCCCTTTTATTACTGCTTTTAACACCACCACCCTCCCCCCCCCCATATACTATTGCCTTCTGATGATGCATGTTCTCATAGACTTGCTTAGAGTTGATAAAATTTGCTTAGGTGGGGAGTTTCAACTTGATCTCTTTCTTCTGTGAACAATATTCTTCACTGACTCTACTCTCATCAGCCCATTTGATTTTCTAGCAAGTGAAGGCAGTTTGTTTGCTTGTGAAACAACACTGACACAGCTTTTTAAAGCTAAACTGAAAAGCAAGTTACAGTAGAATTATTTATCCTTCAAAATAGTTACATTTCCTTGATACTTATACCATTCAAATGATCCTTAAACCTCAGAACATATTAACCAGCTAATAGGTCCAGTGGTTCCCTAATGATCCTTAAACCTCAGAACGTATTAACCAGCTAATAGGTCCAGGGGTTCCCTATTGCCTTTCACTCATCAGCACCCACTTGCTTTCAAGTGTCTCACCCAACCTTAAATTAGGCCATCTGAATTTGCAAGATCAAGGTACCAACTTACAAGGTGATTACAAAAATCTCTATTTTCAAGGGCTCGTCTTTCAGAACTCAAAACACTTCCTAAAATAAGGATCAGATCCACTGCAAATATGATTGAAGTCAGCTGGAGATAATAGCTACTGTTCTGCTGAATACAAAGAACATGGAGCCAGACAAAGAAATAGAAAGAGAGCAGTGAACATTGCATTTGTCCACGAATCCAGAATGGTTGTGCACACACTGCTATCCCATTTGCCTTACAAAAACATCACTGTTCCTGTGCAAGAGCAAAACTAGTGACTTCCAAGAGGGAAAAAAAAAAAAAAAAAAAAGACTGTCATTCCATCATTTTTCCATTTTAGAATGGAGCATCTTGTACAGAAACAGTGTTACTTGTGTGCTGACAACATGTAGCTGAAGGAGACTCATTCCCTGTTGCTGGCTGCCACTTTCTTCTCCAGTTCCACGTCCATGAAAATTTGATCTTCAACACATAAACCCAAATGCAGTCTTAAAAATGGAACATGAGTGTCCAGTTTGTAGAAATAATCATATGGTTTCAGCAACCTCTACCATGACACAGTACAAGATGTTTTTCACAGTTAAAAAAAAAAAAAATCTCTTAACATCCACTCCTACAAGAACAATGAAAGAAAACAAGAATGTATCTATAGGGAGGAATAAAATCTTTTGCAGGAAAAATGATAGTGAAAAACTCAGCATTCATGCCCAAAATCTGACAGAAGAAGCAAAGGTGCACCCATCAGAGATTATGTATTTCTGCTGTCAATACTGCTCCTCTTTCCCAGCCAGGGAAGGCATAGCAGCCCTGGCTACTCCCAAGACTTAGCTACAGTAAGGTTCTCCAACTGCAAATCCTGGATTTATGTCACTGTTCCAAAACAGTTGTGCTGAGTTGAGGGGGCATCATGGAATTATGAGCCCTTGTGTGTTTGTTAATCCCAAAATCCCAAATTATTACTGTTACCTTCTAGCAAGAGACCTTCATGAGGCCTCAAATAAATCAGGGACAAGGCTAAAAAAGAAAACTAGAGCTCCTGAGGAATAGAAGCAGCTCCTTGTATATGTATTCTGAAAGTGGAATCTCATACTATTTAAAACAATCTATTTATAAAGTCTTCATGGGTCTTTAAATATGAGAAGCACTTCAAAATTATCTTGATCTATAATTTCAGCAACACACATGACTGATGCTGCAACGTTAGAAGATCAAGCTAATAACCATTGGTGAGCACATAGTTAACCCTGAGCTTAACCATTAGTTCTACTAGCAGGAGACTATCCTGATGTTAGAAGCCCATCACAGGCACAGCAGAAGAATCACACATTAAAATGAGAGGCAAAACCCTTTCCCCATCTTGCATTAGAAATTGAAAGGTTTAACCTGTCATGGTGTTACTCCATTCAGCAAGAAATATGGAGCTGTTAAATTATTTTCTACAGAACAAATTCTGCCCATAGCTCTATAGTAAGCTTCAGCAACTGTCGTATGATGCATAAAACTCTGATGACACAGTCCCATTACACTGACCCATGAACAGCCCTGTTGGGATGCATTCACCAAGGTGACATACAAATACGGAATTACTATCGCTTAAAACAGACTTGCTGTTTATTAGTACAGTATACAGAGCCAGCTTTGGGGAAAATAAATCCTCTTTCCTTATCCACCTTAAACACCTGCTGTTGTGGCAAACTGAAGCCTCTCAAGTACACAGTCATGATCAGGTAAACAAAGCTAGTGAAAGCGTAGAAGTGGGATCTGGCTTCTGTAGCAGCAACTCCCACCCGTGTCATGGTTCCTTCTATGCTTTAATCTTTGTTACTGTTAAAGCTGCCGGGAGGAGCCGAGGCCACGCTGCAGGTGCAACCTAAGAGGCTTTTAGCTCAGCAGGCAAAGCAGCTCGGCATCAGTGTAAAATTGCACTCGCTGGCTGCGCGCTGCCCGTTTCTCGGCGAGCAGAACGGTCCCGCTACACGGAGCGCGGCTCCACAGGTCCCGCTCCTTGGCGGCCGGCTCCAGGAAGGCGGCAGCCTCTCCCGCGGCGACCAGCCTGTCTGTGCGGCCCCGGCAGCCGGTATGGGCGCAGGGGGAGCGGGAGGAGGAAGCTCCCCGCGGCCGGCCCTTACCGATGCGCCGCACGTACTGTTTTGCAGGAAGTTTCCACGCTGCTCGGCTTAATCCGCGCACAGGGGGACTGAGAGGAGCGCGGCTGGAGAGCGATGGAAAGGGGCGGGCGGGTAGGAGGAGGCGGCAGCAAGAGCGGCCGTGTTTGATTTTTTAATGAGGGCGGTTTGAGCATCTCCTGGAGGGGTCGCATCGCCAGGCGGCGAGGGAAGCCCAGGAGAGCAACCCCCGCCGCCCGGGACCGGAGCCGGGTGAGCCGTCGGGGCTCCATCCCGGGCGAACCAGGAGAGGCGGAGAAGCGGGCCCGGAACCGCGGAAAGGTCCGCGCTCCGCCACCATGGGCAGCACGGAGGAGAATGGTTCGTAGCGCGGGAAGCGCGGCGGGCCAGGGAGGGGGGCCTGACCTTGCGGCACTGCCTGGACGGGCAGGAGGCGCGCAGCCGGGTGCGGGGGGCGAACGGTCGAAGGCAGAGAGAAGGTAAACGCATAAAGGCGCCCTCCCGGGGAATTGGAGCCGGTAGCAGTGCGGGCTGTGCTTCCAGCCCTGCAGCAACAATTGCTCTGCAGGTGCTCGGTGTTTCGCAGCCGCCATCCCCGGGGAAACGGCAGCGCTTCTCCACGCTCACAAGTTAAGGATGTTGCTACTGACCGCTATATTGCTGTGCCGCTCTGTATTACCCAAATCTAGACCACAGATAGGAATTCACAGCACGGGAGCTCTTGTCCAGTGGACACTCCAGGCGTGTGTATTTTACTGCATTGCTTATCTGAAGGCTGGAAGTGCCCCTGTCTGACTGCTGCTCCTTTGCAGGGGAATGCCGTTTGTGGGGGAAAACTGTTACCTCCACCCTGAGTTACCTTGCTGCAAACCCTGCCTGTTTTGGTGGCGCTTTTCTCTCTTTGCAGAACAGTAAGCCATGCCTTCATTTGCTGGACATCCATATCCTGGCCTTCCTAGCTCACACCTCTATGTATTGTCTTAGCATTTAGAGAATCCAGGCTGGCAGTGTGCACTTGAGCTTTACACGTTGGCTGTGTGGTCACTGAGCCGTTTTGCGGCATTTCTGACCATGCGTTGTTAACTTGGATAACTTGGACCCTTTGAAAAATTTCAGATTAATGCTGATTTTTATCTCATTAGGTCTTTGCCATTGCTAATGATTTCACCCTGCTACCTCCTACACCAAATTGACATAACAGCATTCCTGGAATACAGTTCAGTTTCCTTGACCAGTTAAGTGCAAATGAGATGGTTCTGAAACTCCCAGAGGATGCCTGTTTATATCCCTAATCATACCAACACCTTTTAAAATCAGATTTGCTGTCACTCAAACACAAAGCCAGGACTGAAACTATTTGAAGTACGTTTAAAATGACCAGACCCATGAACCAGCAGCTGGCCTGCAGACATCCAAGGGGAGAACAGATGGCCACTGATAACAGTCCATTTTGTTACACACTATCATTTATGAAGTTGAGTTTTCAGGCACCTGAGGCTTAATCATGCCCAGACGATGAATGCTCCCAGCTTGAGCAGACATAAAAGGCGCTCATTTCCAGCACTGAGCAAAACCAACCAAACAAGCCAAATAATTTAAAAAACCCCAAACAAAACAACAACAAAAATCACAAAGACCTCAAACCTGTAAGATTTCTGTGAAGGACTGAAACCCAAACTGCAAGGAAGATTATTGAAAAAGTCTTTACTTAACACTTGCTGGCTACTTTTTTAATAATCTCAACCCTGAAAACATGAGGGTTAAAGCAAAGTCTGAAAAAAAGTGATACATAAACAATCAAAAGGCCTGGGCTGGGATCTTGACACCAAATACTGGTACAGTTGGGCTGGTGACACTGCTAGAATAGGAATATCAGTATCTTTCTTCCACCTGCCACACAATGCTTAGTGCCCATGGTGTTCTACTTCACTCCCCATAGGTGCAGCCAGCACCCCCAGCTTATCTCTTCTCCTTACCTCAGTGATCTAAGTGCTAAGTATTTTTCTCATTCCTACTTTGTCTAGGATTCAATTTTTTTTTCTTTTGATCTCACAAAGGCCTCCAATGGCCTTTTGTTTCACAGCAGGACATTAAGGAGCCTTTCTTTATGCCAGTATTTTTAATATGGGCAGTGATTCAAATGATGAGTAGAGTCCTGACCTACAGAAAAAAAAAAAAAAAGTTGAGGTACATCAGTCTGAGGCTGGCCCCTACAAAATGACTCTGCAGATTCTAGCTGATATAATGCCTGTCCCTATCATACTGCTCTGCAAGTTATCTTCAAGGTTTTTTGGATCCAGGCCACACTAGTTGGTATTCAGTTTTCTGACTCATGACTTGACACGTAGACTGGAGCTAAAGAGCTTATATCTGACTAACTGGGAGAGGACATCTAACTTGTGTGCAGCACTGAAATGTGAAAGCAATAAAATAACACTCAAGGTCAGTCTTATTACCACAGTTGGTAATACATAATTAGAACAAAATGTTCGGTGAAGTTTAAGGCTTCAATTACAATTTCTGAAATTCAGGACAGAGAAGAGGAAAACACAAAGCTGCATACTACAGTTTCCCCTTACCAACTGCTCCACAAGCAAAATGCCCACTGTTTTCTCATGCAGCTGTTCAGCCACACTCTTGCTAAATAAAGACTAAGATATCAGTCTCCTACCTCTCCATGTTTCAGCATCAGTTAGACTTTGCACACAGGTCTGTCCTATGATGTCTTCTGACAAGCACGTAATGTACAAACATCCCATTAATTCCAGAGTGTAACCTGCAAAATTAGTAAGACTGGAAGTCACATTCAAGGCATATTATTCTCTGCAGTGAAGAAATAGTGCCTCAAACAAATACTTCCCTGGACTCAGCTAAAATGCAGGGTTCTCCAGGGCCAGCCTAACTGCAAAATTTCTCTCCACATCTTTCAAGTTTCCATCTTTTTGGGTCTGGCTTTCCCAGGTGGTGTCTACGTATCATTCTCCTGTGTAAGCCTTCAATTGAATTTTTATTACCCAGTGTTCTAGGACTTTTTAAAGGTATTTTTTTATCTTGACTGGCTCATGTTCAATTCAACTAATTTTTCACATAAATTTGTGATATTGAACTTCCTGTGATTTTTTTTCCCCCATACAGAAGGTCAAACTTAATAGAAAATTTGGAAGCATGCCCAATGAAAATCCATGCAGCAGGTGGGATTTATCTATGATATATTTTCAGAAAATAAATATTGACTGTTGTTGACATTACTACTAATTCCCATAGGCTCTGTCTGGATCTTTTCTCCAACTTAACAGGAATTAAAACAGCATGACCCAAACAGCAGGATATTACTCAAAACAGAAGGCTGTCATACACAGCTGTATAGAATGTTGGGTTTTACACTCCAGCAAGTGTGTAAAGACTGTAATACAGGGAACTATATTATTTAATGCCTGCTTTTGAGGGTTATTGCAAAAAGTGCCTTGCTCTTTTAATCCTTGTTTTAAAATTGCCATTCTTTAGGATAACACTTAAGCTCACAAATTCTGAAGTGAGGAAGGAGATACCAAACAAAATTAAAGTTCTGTACATTTCTATCTTTTCAGGAATACCAAATCTTAGTTTTACTTTTTCCGTTATTAATTGTAGGCTGATTCAGTTATGGCCACTTTCAGCCAGGAATACAGTATAGCACAGATACTGCAGTTTTCTATACGCTGACTAGCAGAGCCAGGTAGCTGAAGCAGTGTAGTCATGGCAGCACAGAGCTCTGAGTGGCCTAATTACTCTGCCCAAAACTAAAAGGATACTGGGAATTCCGTTTCCCCCTGAGGTGTGTTAGTTAAATAGGTGTTAATATGAGCCAGAAACCCTCAAGCTCCAACCTTAGAATAAAAATACCTTTGTCCTTTGGCACTACTGATGTCCCATCTTTCCAGTTCTCCTGCTGTTACAGAGACAAAAGAAAGATGTGATTCCAGTGTCTAACGGAAACCCTAGAATAAAGCAACATCCAACTAAGATCTATACATAAGATCTCATTGAAAAGACAAAAATAAGTCTCTCCTGGCTGGAAACACAGAGCTCTTCTGGTGGCAATGGCAGGGTAGAGATGTGCAAGCATCCTGCCTCCACAGGACAAGCATCAGGATTAGTCTTCTGAGTTCTGTGAGAAGCACAGTTTAGACCCGGTGGTTACTATGCCTGTAAGAATGTCAGGATATGTATGTATTTAATGGGGAATACCAAGGAGAAGAAACAAATGAAATGAAAGCAAGACTTAGGGGAAAGGAATTAACTTCTGTTATCTCTGCTTCTATTTCCTACCCATCTTTCCACATATCCAAGAGTGGATGTGATTAGAAGGTAAAGGGGTGGTTTTACCAATAAGCTCACTTTCTTACAACCTCAAAATGCACACAGCATTTTTCTGAAAATGGAGTGCAAGACTTCACTAAAATTGCACATACAATGTTCTGTTTTACAAGCTGGATCTACTTATTTCATAAACTAAATCACATGAGAAAAATCCACATTATTTGACTGAAATTCCATTTGCAGTCAATGTGAGTTAAACCAGCTTAGGGACTGAGGTGTAAAGCCATTTCAGAAAACATACTGGTTTCTCCAGGTGGAGACTTTGGAAAGCATTGCTGAATCAGTATGTGTAGGCTTGTGCCCAGTCTGACAAAACTGTTTGCAACAGCCATGTGTTGTAATTGCTCTGTTCTGAGGAGACGGAAAGCCAGAAAAAATGTGGATTTGCTGTATCCAAACAGATGCTAGTAAATGAATGGTGTGTAGAGGCTGAAAGTTGCAACTTTATCACATTAATATAAATTGAAATAAACAGGACACTACTAAAATCCAAGCTGTTTTTCAATCCCAAATGTTCATACACTACATCTCAGATATTCATAACCAAACTGATTCTACTTTTCTATGCAGGCAAAGAAGCGAGAGAGGTGAAAATCCCACAGAGTCACCAGGATGTGATGGCCAATGATGAGCAGTAATTACTGCAGCAACACTTCAGCCAGCATGAGTGTCAACGAAATGTCTGCTTTCCCTCTGACTTTAGAGCAAAAAACTGGCTTTGCCTTTGTGGGGATTTTGTGTATTTTCTTGGGACTTCTAATTATCAGGTGTTTCAAAATCTTGCTAGACCCCTACAGCAGTATGCCTTCTTCTACGTGGGAAGACGAAGTTGAGGGGTTGGATAAAGGAACATTTGAATATGCTCTTGCATGAAAACTAACAGAATATCCTGCCTTAAACTTGATGTTGATTTCATTTTGGAAACCAACTGTTGTAACATTTGTTATATGTACCTGCATTTTGAAGATACGTTGGTGGCATCCATTTTGTTAAATAAATATTTGTTGCATATTCAAAAGGCACTTTGTGGTGCTTTTATTTGAGGAAGAGTGGAATGGTAGATAAGAAATGGTTAACATCAAAGTACTATAATAAACATGTCACTAATAAAGTTATCATGGCCAAAAAGTGTTTTAAGAATTGGATAATACCTGCCTCTTCAGAGGAGGATCTCATTTCTACTGTGTCATGATAGGCTGGAGAGAAAGGCAAAGGACAAAAGACAGGCTCATGAATGGTGAACACTGTGGTGTTAAGTCACTTCCTTGTTCATTGATACAACTTTCTGAAGCTTAGAGACTGTGCTTGCATATTGAGAATACAAAAGTGGACACCAAATAGTTGTGGCTTAGAGGAGGTGCCCACAAGAGGTGTGTGGCCGTATTGCTGAGATGAGGAACAAGGTTTAGTCCACATACAGCCAATAAAGAACTAACAGTAAGAGATAACTTACCTCTCACCTTCCAAGAAAAGCAGATGCTGTGCTATTGAATGCTTATAAGGAAAGTGTATGTTGGTTCACTTGTGTTACACCCGGTGTAGTCCTCCACAAACAGTGTATAGCTCACAGGAGAGTAATTTTTTTAATAGGTCTCCCTTCTTCTCTACAACAAGAGGAAGTTAAACAGAATAAGTAGAAGGAAAACAAGCATCATTGAAGAAGTTTGGATTCTACAAATATTCAGCAATACAAAAGATGTGACCTGCCCAGAACTCCAGTGTCTACCATATTGTATAAAAAAAAAAAAAAAAAAAAAAAAAAAAAGAAAAAAAAAAAAAAAAAAAAAAAAAAAAAAAAAAGGTAAAAGAGAAGAAGTGAATGTTAAGTAACTAATCCTACAGTCCAGCAGAACAGGTCAAGATAAGCCATTTTTTAAACTCCACAGGGTTACAGAAGGTGATTCAGTTTAAACTGCAACTTAAACTGTCTGCTTAACAGCTCCCAGCAGCAATTACACCAGTTTGACAAGGCCAAAGTAGAGATAATCCCTTTTGAGGGCTGGGTACATATGGGTATGCAGCATGGCTGTCACAGCTCTGAGCTGACTGAAAGTCTCTGTTCTCTCCAGCCCTCTTCCACAGCTGGTTCTTCTCTTTGTGCTCCTACAACTGTACATAGTGTATGATCTGGACCGTCAAGCTGAAGAATTGGTCATAGGAGATCCTATCAAGGCAGAACTGAGAGTGAAAGCAGAAACTCAAATCTGGGGATTCAAGGTCACCTTCATACACACAGCTGTTTAGCAAGTGTGACAGTACTTGAGAAAAATTCAATACAGTTTTTAAGACGGTTGACATTAGAATTTTAAGCACTGCCACTTTCACTGAGTAGCTCTGTTTGCAGTGAGGAGCAAAGACAAGGAGATCAGTTCCAGCAGTTGGTTTCTTTGGCATGCATTCTGAAAACCACATAGTAGTGTCCATTTTGCCCCATATTCTGGGCAGAGGCAGGGGCAGAACAGCAGTCGTCCAGTGCTGTTTGGAACATGAAATACTTGATCATACAAGGAAGGACATGAATCTCTTGTTTGATGAACAGAGGAACAGCCAACAGCAACCCACACTGGTCTATTAAAATGCTAAAATATGAATGATTTTGTGAACCAGGTTCTGCACAATAAAAAATGCCAAACCTTCAGAGGTTCAGTATATTGCATTTATCCTAGTTAATTTATACATGAAAACAAAGGCAGAAATCAGTACACTGAAGCACTGTTAATGCTAGGTAGGATCATCCACTGCAGAGACATGACACTGCTATTCTTTTTACATACACCTAATCAGCACAGCAGAGCTCTGTGCTGTCAGGTTAGAGTGCTGAAGGTACTTAGGTTATCTGAGTTAAGTATAGTTTGGTTATCTCTAAACCACACAGCAAACATGCCCAAATAACCCTAATATTGTTTTATTACTTTTCTCCTCAATGCAATCTATTGCTGGAAGCAATTATTAAATTCTCTTATGATCACAAAGCTTCATTTCCTTCTCACCGTTCTCTGCACCCTCAACAGACAAGAGACTTGGCCTTGCCAGAAAGAATACACAGAATGTAATTTTTCAAAGGTAAAACTGAGAATGGGGTTAGAGGAAAATGGGTCAAAAACACATGTAGGGGACAAGGAGACCCGTTGATGGCTGATCCTGCTGACTTCAATGGAATAACTTCTACGTGAAACGTGCTGAGCAGAAGCCTGAACTCATTATTTCCATTACTATATATGCAGAACTGAAAAATAGCGAGGTTGTGGTCTGTGCTCAGAATCAGGCACAGCTGGGAGGGGACTGAAGATAACAAAAGTATTTTCACCCCCTCCCCCCCTTAGAAATTTTGCAATATCATCAACCCAGTAATTGTAATGGATAGGTGCATTTGCTAGTTAAAAGTTAACAAGCTAGAATGCCTTTCTAAATTCCCATTGAGAAATGTTTTGAAAGAGAGGGATTGGATGGTCTATTCCATATATCAAGCAGGAGAAAATTCTGGCCAATGAGGCAGAGTCTGTAATGCCCCAAAGGAAGGGACACATTATATTCTTGAATAAAAGAGGCAGACTGTCCTTCCCTAAAAACACAGGACTGGCTGGTAAGTTAAACTATCCTGGATAAGGTAAACTTGATTATTTGTGGGCAATGCTAGAATACTAAATACAAAATTAATGGCAAATAATAGTTGAGAGACCTCTGGAAATACATTGTGAAAATCAAAGTATTGTTTTCAAGAACAGCAGAAAGGTAAGAGACTTTTTTTTTTTTTACTATCAAAAGAGTAATATTATGAAAATAAATCAGTGAAATTACAGAATCATTTTACTTGGTAGCAAAAGTCTCATTGTCATCAACGAATCAAGAGCTCATTCAGTCATGGAGATGAAAACAAACCTAGTTTCACTGACCTTAATGACAGAAGGTTTGCTCTTGCTCCTTCATGCCTGAAGATTAGACACTTCTTTACAACTGTAAAAGACTAAAAGAAGCAGAATACTATCAGTGATCAGAAATGAGTAGTAGTAATAATAATGTTGATCACCCAAGACCAGCAGAAGTAAACTGAACTAAATAAATGTAACATGTTGCTGTGAGGCTTACAAAACATTAAGCTTCAAAACCAATATAAATGAGCGGGGATTATAAAGTGGTTATAAGAGCAGAGAGGTGACAGCAGAATATTATCTATAGCTGATGCAAGGAGTGAGAAAATATGTTTTAACTATAGCTCATACTGAAGATGGAGGACATTTGATTATCAGTTCTTAAAATGATAACTTTTGTATGTGCTTTTGGAGAAAATTTATATTGCTGAGGTATAAATATTGATGCAGCATTTCATCTTTCAGTGCCAAAGGGACAAATGCATTTCACAAAATTACCAGGAAATTTAAATTGGAAAAAAAAAAGTCTCTAGAGGTCATCTAGTCCAACTTCTTGTGAAAGCACACAGCCTTTAAAAAAATCCCTCTAATGGGCTTATTTACCCAGATTCTTAGTTCACACATTCCTTTACAGAGATAGAATTTGTTTCTAAAACTTTCTGGGTTTATTCTGCACTTGCAGAGTTTCAGCGGCTAAGCATGCTCTGTTTTAATCAGTTTGAATGGACCTGGATTCCTACTCAATTATACAGATCTATATAATCACACTTCCTTATCTTACCTAAAGGTATGTTTCAAGACATTTGGATTGCCATTGTTTCAGTAGCTACTTTTAGGGTCAGCTGAGCAATCCTATAAATTGCTGCAAGGGTCCTACACCCACTAAAGTCTTTAAATGTAAGTATCCCTTTTGCTCTTGGGGTTTTTGTTTGCTTGCTTGTTTTTTCAAGCGATTGGTATAAGGAAAGTGGAGGTAAGAAGCATATTGTACAGCTGTCATATGTTCACCTTTCTATGGGCTGCCACTCAGAGTCACCTAGACAGGCTGGAGGAATGGGACAGCAAGAAATATCATGACATTTAGCAAGGACAAATGCAAATCCTGTACCTCAGACAGACTAAACCCCTGCTTCGTATAGGCTGGCGCGTCACTGGCAGGGACAATCTCTTTTGCAAGGGGCCTGGTGAGCAGCAGGCTATAGAGCAGTCAGCACCGTGGCCTGGGAGAAATGAAGGTGAGCAATGCTCTGGTCTGTGTTAACAGGAACCCTAACCAGTAGATCAAGCAACGCAATCATTCTTCTCTACTTAGCACTCATCAGACTGTGCCTGGAACCCAGTTTCTGTCTACCCGTCCCCCTGCCCCTGCCACCTGGCCATGTAAGAAAGATGTTGATGAGCTTATGTCTGATGGAGGGCCACTAAGATGGCAAGGGTTAGAAGTACTGGCCTACAAGGAAAAGGGAATTTAACCAGAGAAGGAAAAGATACTAGGGGAAACTAAGCAGCCTTTTGATACTTACGAGTAGGTTAGTGATAAGGCAGAACTATGCCCTTTACTAGGGGTGCATGGCAGGAAAGTGAGAGTAGAGTGACACATGGAAGATTCCAGCTGGATATACAGGGAAAACAAAGTGAACAAAACCAAAGCAACAAACCAACCAACAAACATTTTGAGTACCATAAAGTATTAGAACAGGCTGGCAAGGCAGGTTGTGGAATCTGTCCTTGGAAGATGTTGATACTCCTAGTAAATAGGCCTAAGTAATCTTATTTACATTCAGTGCTCCCTCTGCTTTGAGTGGGAGGCTGGACTAGATAAGCTCCCAATGTCCCTTCTAACCTGTATGATTCAATGACTTGTTATTTCTTTGAAATACTTTTAAATGGTGTTTTGAGTGTACAAAGGCAAAATTAAATGTATAATTCTAGGAACTTTACAATGTCTAGGACTTCTACTAGTAGTTCCCAATAATTACTATTTTACCATGGCTATTTATTTTCTCCATTATAATTTAGGAAACTCAGTGCTGGTTTTGGATTGGTTTCAGTTGTCTATTTACTCCTCCATATCACATTGATTTTATTCACATCAGAAATTAACAATTTGCTGTATCTTAATTGCCTGGTCATAAATTGTCACCGTACTGGAACTACTGAAAAGTCAAAGCCTAGCTTTCATAGTTAAAAAATACATTTGATTCAAGCTTTTCCTGATAATTTAATGCTAGAATATGGGGGAAATATATATGGTATCATAATATTTATGGAATATAAACAGCAAATGGACATCATGGAATCTTGTGTCATTTCCCTTATACTGCCTACACGTCCACTGATTTCAGTCAAACATTGCCTTATTAAAAGGAACACTATATTTGAAAATCAATTTTGGAGACTCAGGATCTGATCCAAAGCCCATTTTATGTCACACATCCTGATTTATGACCCTGCTGACTATGCCAGCTTGTCACAAATGAGTGATTTAGGTCACTTAAAGAATCACCATAAAAGGTATTAGCAAAAGTGGCTTTAATGGGATGTTGTAAAGGTGTGACTTCCCAGAGTTTGATGGCAAGGTTCACTATATTACTGTACAGCACCATCTTTTGAACAATGATTCAAAACTACCAAGCCACAAATCAAAGTTTTCAAGACAAAATCAAAGTTACCATATTAGAAAGTTATGCATTATATTGATCAGTTACTTACCAAAGATCTGCTGTTAGTAAAAGGTGTTTTTGCCTTAAGGAGCAGTCTTGAGGGGCATCTCAGCTCAAGTGGAGTTCATAGCCATGCAGCCAGGTTGCTTAACCAGCAGAGCTCAAAGAAAGGTCACTTAGGCTGTCATATTCATGGAATAAAGTGCTTGTAGTCAAATTGCATGTAATGAAAGTGGTGTGCATGATACTCATTGTATCCACAACTTACTCTCTTCCTTGGAAAAGGAGTTTTGGATAAGTCACTATTCGTGTGTTAATCACACAAACTGTGTCCCGAGCTCGTATGCATTGATGGTCACTGTGTTGCTCTGTTCTTTTGTGGGTTTGCAGAGAACAGATTGAAACTAGAAGAGTTCTTGGCCTCTTTGCAGCTTAGGCCTGTACCAGACCACCGTGGTCAAGTGCACAAACTCAGTCTGCCTCAAATATTTTTCTGTGCCACGAGTCACAGGATGACAGTTTCGTGGATATTTGGTGAGGCAGGGGCAAGTTTATGGTAGAAAATTTACCAATCTATGCAAGTTAATAGAAATGT
Organism: Psilopogon haemacephalus; assembly: GCA_013396835.1. Lineage (NCBI taxonomy): Eukaryota > Metazoa > Chordata > Aves > Piciformes > Megalaimidae > Psilopogon > Psilopogon haemacephalus. The sequence goes on from VWZI01015460.1 coordinate 851,232, forward strand.
TTTATTTATATTTCTTATGGCAGAAGCACAGTGGACAATGTTAAGGAAGACTGCTTAGAGATTTCATTTCTCAGAACTTTGCTACTCAAAGAACAAAGTTTACATATGCAACTACACTAAACCCTTCATTGTAGCCACAACTGTCTTGCTACAGCCACAGAAGAGTAACCAGATCCTGACCTAAGTCCATAGCTTCGCTGAAGATGTCAATGAATAATCCACCAAATGTGTTCTTGGATCCAAATGCAAACCGGTTTCAAGTTAACATCATTAATGAAAGCCAAGACAACACCGAAACATCCCAAGAGGATGTGGGCTCTGACCCACCACATTATGAAGAAACATCTTTTACTGATGAAGCACATAACAGACTGAGAATCAGTTACAGACCAGGAAAAAGAGAATTATATGACAATTTCCTTCAAAATGGGGAGAAAACAGAAGCCAGTTTACATCCCTATGATACTCACACTAAAATGTATTATCTACAGACTTTTGGCCATAACACAGTGGACCCAGTTCCCAAAATTGATTATTATAGGAACACTGGCAGCGTCAGTGGGAATAAGCTCAACAGACCAAGCTTATTAGAAATTCACGAACAACTGGCAAAGGTAAGTGAAGAGGAAAGATACAAATTTTCTCTATTCCATTTCCAGACTGTTAATTCTGTTTATTAATATGAGAAAGTCCTTAAATTCATGAACCTTGCCCAAGAGAAAAAGTACAAGTAATAACAATATTTCCTTTGGTAGCTGCAGTATATTTTCTCCCCTGTACCCTGCTCAAAGCAAATATTTTTTATTAAAAGGTGATAGCAACATACTTGATTAACAGAAAAATATAGCTTAATCTTGCCATTAAATTATAGTACTACTGAATCTCTTCTGTTTCACTTCAAAGTTAGGATAGCACACAATGAATATCAATTTGTAATTTAGCCACACTACACAACTGACACATTTCAAATTTCAAACTAACACCAATGCATAACTACATTTCACTGATGCCTCTGTTGTATTTCTTTTTATACATACAAGTATGATAAAAAATATTATGTGTAACAAATGTAATTTCAACTGATCAGAAACTCAAAGCACTACCTGTTCATTGTTGTAACAAACTGTTCAAACTGCAAGAAAGAACCCAGACCAAGGGTGCTGAGGTTAAAAGTGTTTGCTCAGAAGAGGGATAGCAGACAAATTTTCAGGTACTGACTCAGTGAATTAGTTTAGCCCTTCATGCTCATTATATCAATGAATTTGGTGAGAATCTGAAGAGCCTCTTGAATTACTACATAGAAAGCATTTATGGAGGAGCAGTTTGGCTACATTCCTCCTTATCTATCACATAGAAGAGCTGTTTAGACTTTGCTCACGTAATAGATGGGACTACGTCCATGTAAAACACACTTATAGAGAAAGCTACTGAACCAGATACAACCAGCTAACCTGCCTTTGAAAGATTTTCTAAAGCTATTTCTCCTCTTCCTTTCTGAGTGGACCTGCCTTTGGTTAACACAGTATAGGAGTTTACTCTCAATACATATGACCAACAGATTTTATAGAAAAAAATTCCCCTTAGCAGACTCTTCCCATTTCCTCCATTTTTTTTCCACATGTGCAGTACAGTAAATAAAAAATGAAATACCAAAACTTGCCCCTTTTGGCGATAATCCTCACTTTTGTCACTCTCTATGGCTGACTGCCAGAAGAATATACATTGGTCAGGTGTCATCCTTGGGGGATTGCACGCCCTAAACTTCCACAAGAAAAAACTGGTAAATTGATAATAGTCAAACATCAGATTTTCACTAACTTCGGTGTCAGTGCCTTAGATAGGCGGGTAGGTAAATTTTGCTGTCTATTCACCTGTTTGGGCCTTTTAAGACTTGATTTCCCTGTGTGTAAGAAATACTGACATGCAAAATAAATAGCTTGGAAAGTTCTAATGAGAGCTTCTGGGGACAAGAACAACTAGATTAAGCACTTGGCAACAGTTAAACTATTTTTAAAACTATTGTGAAACAGTGGAATCTGATATCCTATTGACTCTGGTAAAATCAGGCTCTTCTCCTTTAAGCCACAATACCAAGTTCTCTGTAAATTGCAGAGGAGAGACACAGGATACTTCTACTTACAGAATTAAAATCAAACTTTTTTTTTTTTAATTAAGGGTTTTTCAGTTTTGACCATTACCAGAAAAGTCAGAGGGTTTGTTTTTTTTTTTTTTTTGCTGTTGTGCCTCTCAACAGTTTGCTTACTTTAAATAAAATCAGGTAATTTTCTTCAGCATGTTTTAAAAGAAGATTAAAAAGAAAGCAGATTCCTTCCCAGAATCAAATGAAGGGACTGCTGGCATCTAGCTTGGCAGTTTTCAGACCTTTTCCAGTATCTACCTTACAGAAGTGTAACTGAAATAGGAATCTGATTATCTCTCAATATAAGAAGGTGAATGTCAGAGGTAAGGGGATTTTTGCTACGCTGGCAACTCACTGTGCCCTTATGTGAGTTGGAGGCCTGGTCCGGGAGCCACTAATCACAGCACTGGAACAAATGATCTGCCATTAGCATGGTTGGAGTCTATTCCTGCCTGTCCCATGGGCTCACTTTGTGACCTTGGACAAATCACGTTGGCCTACAGAGCTTATTCTGAAGAAAGAACAAACACGAGGTCATCAAACAATAGATTAGTGTGGGGGGGAATTGAGATGGTATGAAAAGGCTGAGCTTCTGTCAGGAGGTACAAGCAGTATAGCAGCTGGGTGGGGTGCCTAACCATCAGCCTCAGCCTGTAGCAGGCTCTCTAGCCACCACTGAGGAGATGAAATGCAACATTGAGTGTCTACAGGGGTTAGGGTGATAGCAAAAAAAAACAAAAAACCCCCACAAACAAACAAAAAAACCCCCCAGTTTTGGAGAAGATGCTTTATTTCTTTAACACTAAAATTTGGGCTTACCTCACCAGATTTCAAGGCAATCTAACAGCAGTCACCCCTGGCTTTTTTGAAACTCAAATTGTTGTTGACACCTGTCCTGTTAAAGTCTATTGCCAGGTTCTGATAAGAACTGACAGATGCTTGACTTCAGATTACTAAACATCACATAAGCATTCCCATTGTGCTTTGATTCTGGGCTTTACATCAGAAGATAAAGATTAATATTTAATATACTTTTTTAATATGCACTTTAAAAAAATGTCAGAATGTAAGCCAGGCTGAAAGGGACTTCAAATATCTGATTCCCACACTCCAAGAGTCAGATATTTGGCATCTTTTAGCAAGACATGTCAGTTTTTGCACACATTAAGCCAGAAATCACCAATTAAATCTCTAAAAAATACTCTAAGTGCTATTTCACAGCTGATGGCTGGTGATAATTACTTAGGCTTAATATTTACCCTACATAAGAAATCATCTGACCTTTCTTTATCTTGGCTGTTCTCCACACTTGTTACAGAGACTCGATGAGCTCATCATCCTTAGCCCCAGGAGAGATGAAGACTAAACTCTTCTAAAACAAGGACAGGAAAATAATTTGGGTTGGTTTTGTTGGATTTTTTGTTTAGGGGGAAAAATACGTTAACTTTTAATTTTGATAGCTTTTCAAAATGTTCTGTCACTTTTTATTCTACATTCTTAATGCATGAGTAGCACAGGTAGAGCTGCCTGGTAAATAACCAATCATTCACTAAAGCACACCAATTTAAAATGCATTTATGGAAGGTTTAAGGCCATAATTTATGATAATGGCATTGAGAGCACATATTAATTCAAAGTACATAGGAAACAACTTGTTTCAAGTACAAAGACTAAACTGTTGATTTTTTTCCCCTTTGAAATTCTAAGCACTGTGGAAAAAATACCCTTCACATTATTTTGCTAATCTTCCTTAACTCACTTTAATTTACTGTCATTTGAGCAAACACAGACATTATTATTTTAGGGTACAAACTGTCAAACTCTCTGGAGTTGAGTGACAGGCTTTCAGTAGATCTTGTATGCCCATTTCACATGGGGCCAAAGCACCACGGACAACAAGTTTAACCCACATTGAAATTGAATATTTCTCATTTGTGAGCACTATCCTGGATTCAGCATGTCAAAAGCATTCTACAACATTCAATCATAGTGTTTAGTGGGTCCGTCAATGACGGGGGAGTACAAACATGAGCATAAGCATCATATACAGTTGGCCTTTGTGGCTGTTTGTTTGATGGGTTTTCTAAAGTCTGTGGTGAAAATACAGAAATAGCTTTGAATCTTAAGCAAGAGGGAAAAAACTCACATGTTTAGCAGAATCACAGATGTTTCCCCTCCTTGACCTGTTTAGTTAATCTGGAAATATTTCAAATTCCCTCCAAATCATAAAACCATCTTGATCCCTCTCCAGAAGTGACACATGCTCCTGCCTCTCTTCTGCATTTTGGCAAGCTACATGGTCTTTTCTGAAAGCCTTTGCAGAGGAACAAGACACTACCTGGCAATAGTTAACCTAATACCAGTTCTTTGCAAAACTAAAAACCAAAGTAGGAATTTTGTTTTTAAAAAAATTAAGATAAATAATAGAGCAATGACAGTGAGTATAAACCTCAGCATCATGACTAATTCCTATTCAAGCCACGAGAAAAACAGCATGATCCTAAACTGCCTCAAAGATTCTGAGGTGGAAGAGCTGTAGAGATAAAAGACAGGTTTATGTTTGTAACTCCTCCATGTGGACAATACAAAATTCTGGGCTATCTATTCTGGTTACACCACAAACATGGCAACTCCTAATCTTATCTACTATGATTATATCAGAGGTGGTTAAACCATAGAAAAGATTATTCATTTACTGCATTATTTACTACATTTCACTGGCATTTCTCTGACTGTTTTCAAGAATATGCTACTTCTTTTCTGCTGCGACAACAGAAAACACCAGAGCTCACCACATAGCTTTGCCATGCAGTACTGAGCTAGGTCTCTTTTCACTAGTGAGCAATTATTCCTGTTTTGCATTTAGCATTATTCATAAATTGTTGCAGCAGCACGTAGGCACCAATCACAAGATCCTCATTAAGTTAGATGCTCTACTAACACACCAACACAAAATATATGCTGAATATAATTTATAATAAAAATAATCTAGTATGAGATAACATCTTTAATCTGCTTAAGTGATTCTTTCATCTTTTCTCTCTGTTAGCAAGTTCACCTGCTGATGCCTGTTGTGAGCAGAATATCGCACTCTAGAGAGAGTAAAACCTGATCCTGATATTCCTTTATTCCATATCTCTCTTATGCAGCCAGGTTTCCTCTGCTTGCATAAAAAACATATTTGTTTTCTGTGTGATCCTTCAGAACATAGTTGTGAGCACTGGCTCAGTTGAGAGAGTGGCTAATGGAGAAGGCACCAGTGGAGAAGAGACAGCAGTCAGTAAGGAAGAAGAAAACAAGACAGGATTCGTCAAGTTTGGATGGGTGAAGGGTGTGCTGGTGAGAAACTTTTCTGCATTTCTTAAAAAAACCCAACAAACAGAAAAAAAAAAAGACAAAACAACCAAACCTAAACAAACAAAAAAAAACCCCATCCCAAAACAAATAAAAGAAATTTTATGATAAGTTCTGCAACATGAGTGCCTTTTAAGTAAGAGAAGAAGGCAGGTTTGGGGTGGTTTTTAAAAGCCTGCAAATGCACTCTATCACCTGTTTGGCTGTTCACTCCACTTTCAACATTGCACTAATGCAGTATATTTTGTTTAAAACCTAGGTAAGATGCATGCTTAATATTTGGGGTGTGATGCTTTTCATTCGACTTTCCTGGATTGTAGGTCAAGCAGGAATTGGTACGTATCTTATTTAATATCATTTTCAACATTGAAAGGAAAAAAAAGGATAAACTGTACATGAGCATGATTAATATATAATCTGAGATGTGCATTTGCATATTGAACTAAATAATGTTTTCAAATGCTTGCCAGTGCAAAAGATGTTAATCCTCCAAACCGTTGGAATTTTCCAGACTCACAGCCAAATTACTGCTTAGAGGCATAGATCTGTTAACTATGCATAAGATCGTCACATTTGAGTATTTCTAAGCTATAGTGAAATTTGTATTTAGATCCTGCAACAGATGTAAACTTCATGACTTGAGCCAATTTCTATTATGTGTGTACAGAGTTAACCTTTAAGAGTTCACACTTTGCTTATCTGTGAATCTTGAACCTTGTCATCTACATATTAAAAACAACACTTCTTCACACTTCTCTGCAAAGATGAAAACAGAACTGGAAGGAGGTCTCATCTCATCAGGATTCTGTTATTTTTAGCTATAGCACAGCGCTGGATGCTAGTGTACTATGAAACTAAGTTTTTTAAAATGCTGTCGCTTTCACATATATTAACTAAGCACGCCTCATTGTGTGCTGTATCTTTGCTTCCTCATTGTGCAATTTAATTGATTCTAAATCCCAGATCCCAGTTTCTGGGAGACTGGGCCCCAGGCCTCCATCTAGCATGTTGGATTCAATAAAGCCAAGAAAGTACCCACAACATTGTAAGAATCTCCAGAAACTAGAAGAGTAGCTCAGTAAGGTGCAACGTATCAGGAGTTGTATGGTACAACTTCCTTTTTAAATCTGCTGCTCTGAACTGTGGTGGCAGTGTCACTGTGTTTCATAATCATACAATCTAGAATAACAAGGCCCTCATCTTTGACTGGCACCCAGCTGTCATTAAAAAAAAAACATCAATCCAAAGGGTGGATAGCAGTTATTCCAGTTTGGATTGCCATGAGATGGAAACATTCAGTAAACATGAGCTGGAGTCCAAAACTCTGGTCGCTGGGTGTCGACTCTCCTGATCTCAGTTAAAACTTAGTGCTCAAATTCAGATTGAATATAAATTTCGTTTGCTTCCTTGTTAATGGAAGTGAAATAAAACATGGGGAAAAAACCCAACCAAAAACAAAAGAACAACAACAAAAAAACAAACAAAAAAACCAAACCTCTCCAAAATTTTGCATGGCTGAAGTCTAATTTCCAGCAAAATACAGTAACTTCACAGAAGTTTCACTTGAGCAAGACTGACCTTTTAAAAAGAGAGAAACACATTAAATGCACTTTAAGAGAAAAGAATCCAGCCAAATTTCAGAGACACAAATAGAAAAAAACAAACCAACCTACCAACCAACAAAAAATCCCACAACCAAACAAAAACCACCCCAACAAGCAAAGATCCAGAATGAAGCGGAAGAACTTAACAACTTTTGCAGTGCTCCACACAGCTCCAGCACTGTGCCTGACAAAGGGGTGCTTGCTGATTTTATGATGCATACCAAATGAGAGCATACAGCCCAGGGCACTCATAAGTATATGCCTTGCCATGAAAATTCTGCATCTTAATATTGCCAAGACTTTGCTCTAGGGTTTCATGCAAAATTAGTTTTTAAGGGCAGTTTAGTAACTTATTGAGATCATCAAGAAGTATTACTTTGTTTTGAGGTGTGAGAATAGCCATAGGCAAGAGTAATTCATTTTAGAACAACTTACTTAGCAGCCATATGCCTAGTTTTCAATCTAAACTTTAATCAGGTTTTAACATTAATTTGCACCAACATCAGTTACAACCTTTCTGCTTTTACATTTCATTTTACCATTTTAAGTCATTGATAAGCTGACTCTCCTTTCTTATGCTTTATTGCTCTGTTTTTCCTTTTAAAAATTGCCTGCCTTCTGTAAGGAGGTTAATTTTACTTCTGAAAATGAGACATCAAATTCTATTTGAATAATTTCTCAGTGTATTTGCTGAATGTCTTATAAGCAATGAGCTTTAAGTCCCTAACCAAGCTGTTTAAGGAGAGCAATGATGGAAGCTCATCATCACCAAGGCTCAGGGATTTCACTGGGTACTGCTACTAACATGGAAATTAAATGAGTCAGTTAAACTGCCATCTGGGCACCATTTATATCGCCATCATTAGAGGGCCAAAGAGAGAAAACCCAATCAGTTTTCTATATTGATAGGACATCTTGGGCAAAAGCTCTTACACTGTAGAGCCAAATAATGTTCAAACAAGGTTGTCTGCTGATCATCAGCTGGTAAAAATGAGACAGTATGGTCCTGGCAAGGTTCCAGGTCCAAAACCCAGTCTAACATTTGGGGATTCTATGAAGTCTGTATTTGTACCTATACATGGAATGATTAGTAAAAGGTAGGGAAAAACACAAAGCTTATGTTAACTGAATATCTGGCCCAAAACATTACCATTATGTTACATTGCATTATATTGCAATGATGCTTTGGTTGAGTAGCTATATTTTTATGCAGTTTTCTTCTCAAATTTTTTTTATTTCTTTTTTTTTTTAATTAGCATTAAAGCCTTCCTAAGCAGATATTATTCATGGAATTAGCAAAACATTTGACTGCATTTATCATATATATATGTCAGTAACATGAATCGTGAAATGCAATACAAAATCCTGGAAAAACAGGATGTACATGCATTTACCAAATAACTTTTTAATTACTTAAATTGAATAAGCAAGGCTCACGATTCTTAACTGTTAACAGCTGATTAAAAGTCATATTCAGCCACTTCTCAGATATAAGATTTGCATGGTTTAGCAATATCCTTCTGTGTAACGGTAGTTGACCAAAAGGAATGACCATTTGGATTTATTTTTTATTTATAGGGACCTGCATACAAAATAGGTGCATGACTACTTACAGTAAGGGTTCATAAATCAATGGGATAAACATGGGCTAGTAGAGGTTCAAATGACTCTAAATAGCCTACATTATTTTACATCTCACACGTTACATTGCTCTATCTTAAAGGACTGTGATAACATTACTATAATTTAAGGTAGCAAAGAACAGGGACTGTAGGTCCATAACCATCCAGTATATGAAGTGAAGTGAGGAATCTGGTCTGGAAGCCAGAAGGTGAAAACACAGCAAATAAATCAATATGTTTGTAGTACATCTAGCTGGATGCCAGTTGTAGATCCAAGTTTCAATTTGGGTGAGCCCTGATCAATAAACTTTGCTATAAGCAATGTATAATCTTCAGTTTCACAATGAAGACCTATGTACCATACAGAACAAGAGAGCAGAAGTGCCAGCAAGTTCAAATAAAAGTAAGAACTGATGTCATGTTTGGCAACTAACTTTAATTGTTTGGATTGTTTGAGGTGTTTTTTTGGGGTGGGTTTTTTTTTTTTTCTCCTTCCCATTTTTCATTGTCTCCTCTTCTAGATACAAATGGGAATAGAGACAATAAAGTTGAGAGGCAAATGTCATATTATTTCTTCACATGTCTTAAAACAAGAAAGGATTCTGGAACTACAAAGCCAAACTCTTCTTGGTAGTGCCAGAAAACATAACAGAATCCATGGCTGCAATTGTAGCTTTGGAGCTCCAGTCTATACACAAAGAAGAACTTTTTCACTGAGCAGGTAGTCTATCCCTGGATCATGTAATTCAAAGAGGCCATGGTGGTTTTCAAGATTTAGCTAGCCAAGGCCATGACTGATGTAATCCTGTGTGGGCAATAGTTCTGCTATGATTGGGAGGCTGAACTACAGACCTTCAGAAGTCACTTCCAACAAATGTCTCCCTGATTCTAAATCTTATTAAGCACTTCCTACTCGTATAGTTTCTCGCACAGTTTCACCAAGTTAACAGAAACCCGATCATATACCCAAATACTGGAAACACTCAGATTTCAGTCTTCCTCAAATTGAAACCCAGTTCACCTAGAACTAAATCACCTATCACTGATCTTCAGATGTTGATTATTTCTGCTTAATTATCTGATTTTATTATAGCAGCTAAAACCAGAAAATATTCCAGGTTCTGTAAGATGATATGTTGCAGGTCACCTGTTAAAGTTAATGGCATCTAAAAAGCAGTATTTTCATTTTCAAAAGATTGTTTTGTGTTAAGAGTGAAACTACTTTTTGCAGGGAAAGGTTGAGATGAGGAGAGGCTGGGGGAGCACAGTACTTGATAACTTGACAAGCAATGATAGAGAAGGCTTGCACTTAGGTCTTGTCTCTCTACCTGATAGACTCTTTATTCTGGTGCATTATGAAACTACACAGTCTTTCTCTGATCAGTGTTTAATTAACCAACGAAAGACAGCACCATTCTTGTAAGAGCTCTGGTAAATGTAGTAATCTCATAATTTGAACAGTCAGGACATATATTTAAGGTAGATATAAGCATCCATGTCAAGGGGACATTTGTTTGCTCATTCCCTCCAGCCCTTGAAAATCATTATAGGGTACTACTATCAAAATCACTGCTTGATAACTGATGGGAATAATTTACTATTGTGACATGGACGCCTTGGAAGTGTTCTACAAACCGCAAGTGGACAACAAACCATCTTTTCTGTTTACTGTTCTGATTCCAGCCTGAAAACTCAATTTAAAGAAAGAATGATTTGTAGGAATCACGGAACACAAGTAAAATGTTTTATCTTCTTGTTACTGACAGGTCTTGGAGTAATCATAATTCTTCTCGCCACGATGGTAACCTCAATTACTGGGTTGTCAACTTCTGCAATAGCAACTAATGGGTTTGTCCGTGGAGGTAAAATTCTTAGGGTCACTAGTGATTTCAAGTCCCAAAAGGTCTTTGTTTTATTTTCATATGAAGCCATGCAGAGGGACGGTTAACCACAACGGTACATCTAAAGGAACTGGCAGGTAACAATTCTAGCCACCTCTAATCACAATTTATGGCAACTTTGAGTTGTCACTTTTAATAAATCCCAGTTTTCAGTTCAGTCTGTGAAGCACATTTCAGATGTTCCTGCTCTCTCCTGACCAAGGGATGGCTTCTAGTTTTTCATGGAGTTCTTCTGCTACCTTTCAGCAGGTCTTTCTTGTTCAGAACGTTTCAGGTTGGAGATCCTTGGACAGACTAAGCCGTTTCTTCTCATTTTAAAGACTGATGCAGATCAGTGGATATCTTCAATTTAATACCTTCTCTATAAAGCTCCTTATATTTCAGCTACTCCTTGGAAGATGAGTAAATTTTACTGGAAAAGTGCACATCAGGTATTTCATGAAACAAAGTTTCAGTGCATTTCAGAGCCTTAATAAGTGGTCTGCTCTACCTTCTGTGGAAAATGGCAAATTCTTACCACATCATTCAAGCACAAGAGGTATTTGAATATACTTTCTTTTTCGGATCTTTCAGGTCTTGGAATCATAGTTATTGCTCTGAGTGTAGTAGTAACAACATTAACAGGTATCTCCATGTCTGCCATTTGCACTAATGGAGTGGTAAGAGGAGGTAAGTGAACACAATCTCATTTAAAAATACCCAAAAAGCAGCAGATTTGGATTAGAAAAAAATTGAATTAACTGCATCATAAAAACAAACAAATAAATAGGTAGATAGATAAATAAATAAATAAATATGGAATGGTCTCTCTAAATGGTTCAACAGTAAACAAAAATGTATATAATCTTAAAGACTTCCTGTGAATAAATATTAAGTGCCAGTGAGATAAGAGGAAATCATTAGCTGACATAGTTGTATGTTCCATAAAGATTAAAGATCCATTGCATCACTACGCAGGAGTTTTATCAATGTATCACTGAAAATTAGCTCTTGTGCTAACATGAGAATAGATCCAAGTAAGTTAGAACCCATCTGGAAGTGAGGTTGTCTCTGCTCTGTGTTACTGTATTATGTATCATGTAAAATTATTCAGTGGTCCAGTTTTGCATGCTAATCTGCACTAAAAAGATTTATGCAGTATAAAGACATACAAAAGAATGAAGGCACAAGCAGTACAAAGCACATTTTTTTTCCTTAAGTGTCTATTAATATAGGGCAAATATTGATAATTTTTGTCAGGCTAAAAGCAGAGATTGCTGTAGTATTATTTAGATGAGAAATCTGAGGAAAACCTAAGAATTTAGTTGTGATGAAATAACAGCCATTTCTGTCTGCAGGTGGAGCATACTATCTTATCTCAAGAAGTCTAGGTCCGGAGTTTGGTGGATCCATAGGGCTTATCTTTGCTTTTGCCAATGCAGTGGCAGTGGCTATGTATGTAGTCGGATTTGCTGAAACGGTCGTAGAACTTCTTAAGGTAAATGTAGATGTTTCATGTGCATGATTCCATTGTTTTGCAAAGGGTTTTTTGTTTTGTCTTGTGGGGCTTTTTTTGTTATGAGTTTTGTAGGTTTGGGTCTTGATCATTTTTTGGTGGGTTTTTGTTGGGATTTTTTATAGTTTTACGTTTGTTGGGTTTATATAATACATTTGTTTAAGTGGTGATGCTTTTTAGATAGGGTTTGAGGGTCATTTTTAGCAGGAAAGAAGCTGGTCTGGCTAAACATGCCATAGAATTCTCATTATTTCTACCTCACATATATACTTCATTAATTTCTCAACAAGTATCTCAAAATCTGAAAAGGAACAGACATCTAACCAGAAAACCAAATAACCCTAACTACAAAGAGACAGCTGGAATATGAAATACAAACACTTGGTCTCAAAAAAAAAAATCTCTGAAACTTTGACAGCTCACTTCTTTCTATTTCACCTTTTTCTGTTTCACCTTGCTACCTGATCCCACCACCAGCTGGGGAGAGAAAGACTGGTTCTAATAATACTTCTTACTGCTTTCAGGAGAGTGATACACTGATGGTAGATGAGTCCAATGACATCAGAATAATAGGTACCATAACTGTTGTATGTCTTCTCGGCATCTCCGTTGCTGGCATGGAATGGGAAGCAAAGGTAAATGTTTAAAGGCACTTGAAAGTAAGCACTATATTAGACTACAATGAGTAGACTTTTCAAAGCATTCAATTTCAGTTTGTGCGTCATCTTCCTAAAAGCAATAGCAATTTAATCATTACATCCAATGAAAGCAAAATTACTCCATGCTCTTCCTTGAACGTGCATTGAAAAGCAAATATGAAGTTTGTGTTCTGCAGACAACTTGATAATATTGATTTTTTTTTATAACTGATGGCATCATTTACAGCCTTGGCTAAGTGCCCCTTTTACCCTTATTTTTGATGCAGTTTGACAGAATGAACAGTAGTAAAAACAATATATGCTTTTATCACTGTACTCTTTCAAGTCTTACTTGGCAGAGCAACTTTATTTGGATATCCCTTAATCTCTACTGCTTTCCACTACTCATTCACCTGTTGAAAAAAAGTTTAAAATGGAAATCCAAATACATACAGCTATTCAAATCAGGTCCAGAATAGCATTTTATGTTTACATTCTGCTGTGATGGAGACTAGAACTTCTTGTAAAAGAGATCAGAAAAACAATTAGTTATTATAACCTTTGAAGTTACAACTCACTGCAAATAAACAAACGGAATATACAAATGTCTTATACTTGATATCAATAGAGAATTCATTTTGTCTTTTCTTGCAAAGACACTAACATTTATTAAATTGTAACTATATATTTAATAATCACCTTTGTAAAAACTGTCTGCTATTGTCATTAGCTGATTTGGCTATCTGGATTCCTGATATTTTAAAAATACTAAATAAATCAGTAAGTTATCACAAGGAACACATACAGATAACTTACTATGTGGTCATCTTCACTGCCAATGCAAATTAAAATTATCAGGAAAATATTTTTGTTTCTATTAACAGGCTCAAGTTATTCTTCTAATTGTTCTCCTTATTGCCATTGCAAACTTCTTTATTGGAACAGTCATCCCTGTAAACAATGAAAAGAAAGCAAAAGGCTTTTTTAATTACCAAGGCAAGTAACCTTGATACCTACCATGAAATAGTAAACCTAATTTTTGGGGTTCAAACTGAGTTAAGGATTCCCCTGAAAAAGGCCACAAGATCAGAATCTTCTGCCCAAGTTTAAGGTTGCAGTCCACAGGAATTTATTTAATCTTTGAGTCTATCTCTCTGTTGCTGAAGCTGACAGCACAGTTAGCTGTTGCTTGAGTCATTTATATATCAGTAGAGCACAGACACACTTTTATACTGAGCTAAGTGAATATGCTGTCGTGACACTCTTGTCACTTCAATATGGATATGTGGCTCTGAGATGCAGACAAGTACATCCTACTGGGGGCCAGACTAAAGAAATCAAATTCACATTGCTAATGGTATGAGACAGATTTAAATCCAGTCAGCCAGATATGAAAGAGTAGTTTATTCACTTCCTTCATTAAGTACCTTTGGAGCCAGGACCTGATTGTAGGTTTTATTTTCACCTGTATTTGCAGCATCAATATTTGCAGAAAACTTCGGACCAGATTTCAGAAGTGGAGAAGGATTTTTCTCAGTGTTTGCCATTTTTTTCCCAGCTGCCACTGGCATTCTTGCAGGAGCTAATATCTCAGGAGACCTGAAAGTACGTATTTCATTATCTTCATAATACTAGCTGTAGGCTGAAAAGAACCCCAAGAAAACAAATTACTAATCAACACTGTATTCAAATTTAAACCATTTCATATTTTGGGATGCAAAACTCTTACTTCAAAGTATGTTTTACTATTTAAAATAATCAATTTGTATTTTCTCTCATAATGCATTATGGCTATTTACAGAAATTACTGTATTTAGATTTGGGTTGATATATAATTTAAAAGTATGTTTCAATAACCTGTAATAATATATCATTAATGGTCCATTAGTTGCACATGGCATAAGAGAAATTACATCTGTATCTCTTGGTGTTTATCCCAAAAAGCATACCTGTAAAGCTCTCAATCAATCACGGTCATGTTGGTACTCACTGATTCAGGGTTTGTATTCAGAATCAATGCAGACTGGCTTTTTCAATTCAGGGTCACAGCAAGGGCAGAGCAAACAGAGCATTTAATGAAAGTAAGTATGTCCCAGTCCCATGTCACTACTGATACTTGAAGGAAAAGCTGCAGGTTTGCAACTGTGACAGAAGAAAGGCATGTGAAGAGAAAGGGAAAGCATATCCAAGTGTCCAGTTGTCTTGCTGTGACCATTCTGTCAGGTCCTCGTTCTCCTCAAGCAGTGCAGCAGTTGTACAGGATTGTATATCTAGTATCTAAACCTACTGGTAAATCAGAGACAGCAACTTGGTTTTCACTTTGAGCATCCTCTACTTTTCATAGCTTTACACAGTGTATTTCAAGAGTGTTTCAAGGTACAGTAACTCAAAGCTCAGAAAAGCATTCACTAAAACATCTCTGCTAAATCTAGAGTAACACAATGCCTCAAAATATTACAAGAAATTCATAAGTGCACCAAGGTATCCATAACTCAGGTCTTGAAATTTAATACTAAAATCCAATAAAACAGAACCCCATAAAAAATGAAATTAAAAACCCCAAACAAACAAACAAAAACACCCCACAAACCCAAAAAGCTGTGGCACACACCTTGATAAATCCAGGATGTCAAATGAAGTTATCTAGATTTACCATATAAACCCATTGTCTTGTCTACGACATTCCAATTTTAATTAAAAACCCACAAACAAAACAAAACAAAACAAAAACCACAAACCCTGTTGTAATCCTATCCAGTGGGACTGAATCAGTCTCACACAATCTCATCCTTTTATCAAACAAAAATCATTCTTTTGCCATGTATGATGTACTCTATACAAGGCAAGATCCCAAAGCAGTAGCACTTCTTTCATAAGCTATTTGTGAGAGTCTGAGTAGACCAATGGAAGCAGTTCTCCTGTTGGCTGTCAGCAGTTGTTTCAGTCTGGCAATAAATGGATTTCAAAAACCAAATCCTGCAGGCTGAAGATTCCCCACTGAGCATGTTTAGATGCATTAGACAGGTCTAATTAAATGAACCAGTCTCTCCAGAAGTCTAAAAGAGAAACTAAGAAGTATTTCAAAAGTGTAAAAATGACCAATCAAATTTTGTTTAGAATTTGTTGCAAACACCTCAGTTCTTGCTTCTGTAGATGCTACAACCTCTAGTAGTGGTCTAGTCCACAGCCTACTTACAGAAACAGCTCATCCTTTTAGTGACTTCAGCAGGTTTGGGAACAGCTCCCGAAGTGCTAATAGCTTATTAAGTATGTATTTAATTGTTGCTAGCATTTAAAAGTTGTAAAGCTGTAAGAAGCTTTACAACCTCACCAGACACACCCCAATTGTGATCAGAGGGCAAAAGGTCTCCTGCAGCTGGAGTGACATTGCAATTATTTCTCAGCTCAATAAATCCTCACCTCACTTTAAAATTACATTAATTATTAACACAGTTAAGTAATTTATCCAGTTTTCATGTGAAACTGAATTTGAATTTTGTTTGCTTTTTTTCTCCCACATGCAACAATCATAGCTATAAAAGCACAAAAGTCTATAGCTTAAAATGCATCTCACATGTCTTTGACTTTAAAAAACCCTTGCCAAACTAGCTTAAGAAGGCAATTCATAAGAAGTGCTTCTTTGCATAATGAAAATGGACAGGATTTTGTGAGTCTGGCTAGTATTAAAATCCCCTTTAAATTTACAATGCATGATGCAGATTTTTTTGCTTTCTTACCATTGCATGATCAAAGCCAATATTGCTGTAAGACACTCTGTAAGGATTATAAACCAGTCTTAAATTACCTAAATTAGAAGTCAAATCAGTGAAAGGAAATAGCCTGTTGTCAAACAGAACTAACAATTCTAGTTGCTAACCACATAAGTACTTCATCCTGTACAGAGTGACTATCTGCATCTTCCTTTTTCATTAACCAGAAATGGTCCTATCCTGTCATCCACGGGAGTTTGATGGTTAGTTCAGCAACTATTGAAACATTAAAATAAATCCCATTGCAGTATAGTTTGGCACTCCTGCTGCTAAAGAACTGACCTCTGGTCCTTCAGTATAGGAGCACTGCACCACAGGACTGCTTCACATCTACATGCCGAGACAGGAAATGTTGGAGCAGATCTAACTAATAAAAATCTGCCCTCTATAGATACCTTCACATCACAATGTGGCAGGACTCTCTAGCATGCATTTGCAATCAGACTGCAGCACACAAACTCACAGCGTTTTTTGGGGTCACTGCTTTGTTTTAAGGATCCACAAAGTGCGATACCCAAAGGAACCATGCTGGCCATCGTGATCACAACAATTGCCTACATTGCTGTTGCAATATGTGCAGGTAAGTACAGAACCTCTGCTTTATGTCCTCATTTATAGTTAAAAATCTGAAAGACTGGTATGCAAATGAATGTTTAATCTCACCACTTTTTCATCCGGTGGATTTATGATGTAGAGAAAGAGTTGTTTTGCTTTCACTGTGGGCAAAAGCAGTGGAGAAAAAAACTCCAGCAATCAGCAGAAGCAAAAGTTTGGCAGATGAGGCGTTCATATAATTCATATGATTACTTATGTAGTTGATCCAGTGACAAAAACCCCTAGCACAGAGTACCCAAGAGCATAGTAAAGATTAAAAGAACCTCTGATTAATCTGCCATCTTTTGTTCTTCATTCACATTTAAATTTAACATGGCTTTTACTTGCCTTCACTAGTTGTACTGAGCACTCACGAGTAACAGGGTAATATACAGATTTGTATATTGAAGACAGAAATCAATTGCTTGTCTTAAAAATATACTGCTTGCCTAAATGCAATATTGGAATGTGAAGTAACAAAACAGAAACGAGTAAAAAGGAGACCTGTACTGAAGCCATGAACTGTATTGGAGGTATATGCATTGAAATTCTTATTACAAGGGTATAATAAATCTCTGTTCAACAGAATTATTTTTATTTTCCTATTTTAATAGTACTGTAAGAAAGAGTGCTGTAAATTACACTCTTCTTCATGAACAAATACCTTGAATACTGCATGAAAGTCCTGCAGGGTACTTCCTTTCCTGAGAGACAAATCTCAAGTATTCTTGACTTCTGTGATTCTTGTACTTCACGCAGAAGTAGAATACTTAAGCTGCAGCTCAGGTTATTACATTATTTGGATCTAAACTGCCACTGCAATTAAATGGAATTAGTCATTCTTCACTTTCTGTTATAAATCTCTCTTAACACATTGTTCTATTCTCACAAGCAATAGCTGTATTTCAACCTCAGAGGTGTCTGTTTTGCAGTGCAATACTTTTTGTCCCCTCCATTTTTCTTTCTTTCTGTTCTAATATTGATTTGCTAAATAGATAATGGTTACTTTAGGAGTCTTAATAACAACGGTTTTATATGTATGAAGATGCATATAACTTGCATTTTGGCCAATAAAATGTGAAGATCAGCACTCTAAGTTAAGTCTGTATGTTTCTTCCCATTTATGATGGTAAGCAGAAAAACTCACCAAACCCAAAACAAATAAATACACACCCACTCCCAAACCCAGCATAAATATTAATAAAAGCAGAAAGAATACAGGCAATTTCTCCATTTTAAAGTTTTCCCTCATCATATTGGTATAATTAGGGCTATGACAATTCAAATAGCTGAGTATTTGGGTCTCTAAAGTAATTAAGTGTCCTCAGTAAACAACTGTATGCCTAGACCTAAGATGCTCACAGACCTGCTTCCTTTGAGTACTAGCACTTGTAAAAGTGGTCACTGGCAAAGAATTTGCTTCTGAGTTAGCTAATTCACTGTTGATGTCTGTCTGGTTCTCTACTCTTAAAAATATACTAGTCCTCAGAAGTCAACTTTTCTCTTAAAAGTAAGAGAAATAAACATTTTTTTACAGATAACATGAGAAACTAAGATTACAGAGAAGTAATCTCTGCCCAACACGAAACATTGCTCTTTGGGATGAGACAAAAGCAGCAGTTGTACAAATTGGGTGCAGAGTAACAAAGTGCATCAAGAACACTCTTTTGCTGTCTCAAGGAAAGAAAATAACATTATCTCATTGTTTCCACAGCCTCCTGTGTTGTGCGAGATGCTACTGGAAACATCAATGACACAGTTGTACCTGGGATGAGCTGCAATGGATCTGCCTGCAGCCTAGGATATGATTTTTCCAGATGTGCAAATCAGCCATGTGATTATGGGCTGATGAATAATTTTCAGGTTTTAATGAGATATATATATTAATCATAATCAATACATGAATACATAACTATGAACCTTCCAAGCCATTATTTGCCGACAACTAAATGCAAGAGGGCATGGTCTTCTTCTCTGAAGGCTTTCAAAACTCACCTGGATGTACTCCTCTACACACTGATCTAAGCCTACCCATGTTAGCAGTGGGGTTGGACTAGATCATCTTCAGATGTTCCTTCCAACCCCTGCCATTCTATGGTTCTATGATTCTATGCCATCCACTTTTACCTTAAAACGTGAAAAACCACTGGAATCAAAGGGAGAAGTCCCCTGCATTCCACATTACCTTCATACTGCCTGCAGCCTTCTCAGCACTCTAATAGGGTCTTCACTTCTGCTTTCGACAAGTATCATGAAGCAGTATATGTTGTAACATCTTCAAACTCAAAATCTAGACTTAATAGAGACCTCAGGAACTCCTGTTAGATGAGTTGTTATCTCACTCTCTTTACAAATGGATGTGATTTTACCTCAGGGGTGCTGTGGTGACTGTTTAAGTTTTGTGCCACTGTACAAAAACCAGAGTTCTGACTTCTTAAAAAGAAAGTATCCAAAAATAGACAAGGGAAATACCAAGTTAGAAGCAATGGGGTCTTTCTCCTAGGCCAAAGAGAGACTGCCTGCCACTTTTACTCTTCAAAATAAAGCTTAGGCAAAGCTTCAAAGTAAAGAAGTTCTGCCGCCTAACAACCACAGCTCCCAGATGTCTGTTCAGCCCCTGTGCTTCACGGTCTCTGAGAGGAGCTCACCACCCACCTGCACTTGCTTTTCAACTAGACATTTGTAGCTTTTAAAGTCACTTGCTTTTTTCCCAGCTTGCTCAGCTAAATGACAGAGCTGGATAACCACCTTACAAAGGATATGCTGTCCTTGTCACAGATTACTTTTCATTCCTTTCTTGATAAGTTGCCATCCACACTCCCACATCAGTTTCGGTCAGACCCAGGGCAACCTCTGAAACGAGCTATAAACAGAGTTTAATTTCTTAGTGTGAGCACTCCTGAGTAACAGGGTAATTACACAGATGATGTACGCTATATGTTAAAGACAAAAATCAATTGCCTGTCTTTATAGTATTTATCTTTGCCAGAATAAAGTCAGAAAACAGTGTCTTCATCTGACAAATCTCCAGGATTAAATTATTTATTTCCTAAATTACTTCCTACACACCAAAAAGCATCTAGCAATCATATCTGTTTACTTCGTCTTTTAGCTTCCTTGTTTTTTTTGCTTCAGTGGTCACAGAGGCCAGTGAAGCCCCTAAAGAAGGGACTTGACAGTAGCCATCAGTGCTGTTGTTAAGCCAGGGCAATCAGGAATTCTGCTTCTTTTTTAGCCATACTAAACAACCAATTAAAAACAAACAAGCAGAAACAAAAACCCCAAAATCCAAACCAAAGAAAGCACCTCCAACCACATTTTACACTTCAGTGCTTTTTCCTGTTATTTCTGTATTGTCTTCTTGCTACAAGCAGACTGTTTACCCATCAAGCAGAGGCTGCTGCTTAAAGCAACTAGTTAGTAAAGGAGGTGAGAAAATCTCACAGAGCACTCATCAGGCTCAGCAGACAGCTGCATGCTTGTATAGAAATTTAGCTATGCCTCCATTGCTTTTCACTAAACCAAGAATAATAGCATTTCCCTGCTTCACAGTTGGTTTGTAGTATATTTGATTTAGAAGCATGAAAAGCAGAAACATGTTGCAGCAGCGTACTCAAATGGGTCTGTGAACAAAAAAAAAGTGTATCCAAATGCAAGCCCGATTTTTTTTTTTTTTCCTCTTTTTTCCTCCTGAAGGTGATGAGCATGGTGTCTGGCTTTGGTCCTCTCATCACAGCTGGCATCTTTTCTGCTACTCTGTCATCAGCTCTAGCATCTCTTGTAAGCGCACCCAAAGTCTTCCAGGTAAAACTAAACTATCCATATCCTTATACTCTGGTTTTACTTCAAAGACACAAAATTTAGTTGAATTCTACGTGCCAAATGTTATATATATTTAAATAACAGAGACACTTGGGAGGAAGAAGAAAGGAAAACTGTTCAACTTAGACTAGGCCACTGATTTGTGCTTTGGTTTCCTCCAAATTAGAGTCTGTTTGGTTAATCCCTTTTAAAAACACTCAGTAAGTATTATATGCCTGTGATTCCATTTCTCCTGTGTAGTGGGATATGGACTCACAATATAGTAGGATATTGGCTTAATAACATGTTTAAATGTTTGTAAGCCATGCTGGCTTATTACCGTAGTTGAATGTTTATGTGTCATAGCAGTAGATGTGCATGAAGTATTAAGACAGATTTAATTTTTGTTTAGCAAAAGCCTAGCAAGCAGTCACTCACAGGCAGCAAATTTCTGATGCAACAAACCACTGCTTAAAGTTCTGATTTGTCTGCCAGGCTCTTTGCAAGGACAATGTCTACAAAGGGCTCCACTTCTTTGCCAAAGGATATGGAAAAAACAACGAACCCATCAGGGGATATGTTCTCACTTTCGTGATTGCTATGGCGTTCATTTTGATTGGTTTGTATATCATTACACAACTGCTAAAATCTCATGTTCTGAAATCATATCAACTGTCATTTTAATGCAATTATTAGCTACGGTTAGAAAAATTTCCAGTCAGAAAACTCTAACATAAGCCCAAGCAATTCCATTACTCCTAAAGATGACAAAACTAGACCAGAAGGCAAAAAGAGACCAACAAGGACTCTGGTAACATCTCAAGGCCATCACAGCCTCTTTATCAAAGATGAAAAGTAGGCACAATTCCCATTCTCTCTGCTGGAAGACAGCAGTACTTAGAACTATACCTAACATGGCAAAGTCATCACTTTGAAAATGGTTTTCCAATTTCTATTACACGTAGCTCTGAGGCAACTCTGAGATAATTAGGAAGCCTACTCTGCCAGGCATTCCCCATGGTCAGCTCCGAAGCAAATCCCAGCTTGCCAGCAGTGGTGGTAGAAAATCCCAGCTATCATATATAGGGATACTGGAATTTTTTAATTAGTTTTTCCAAGATCTTAAGTTCAAACTGTGTGACATTAAGTAAATAGGTAATTTAATAGAAAATTCAGATTGCCATTTAAAAGGCAGAACAGTATGGGTTTAGTGTATTTAGAATTCTGAAATTTACACCAGATCTACATCATTAAGAGCCAGTCTGTAAAATCAGAGTATGGAGTAGAACGCTGCATAGCACACAGTGTTATTAAAATCAGCATCAGCAGACGCTACTTAACATGAATGAAGCTATGTCAGGGTGGCCTTAAAAGAGTACCACAGGAAAATACCCAAGGTCTCCCCAAATGACAAATTCAGACAACATCCAGATTTAATGCTTCATCAGCAAAAAGTTATCCAATAATGTAGGAAACTGGTGCCTATTCTAACTTGTTTGTGTGTGTCTTGCAGCTGAACTGAATACCATTGCTCCCATCATCTCCAATTTCTTCCTGGCTTCATATGCTTTGATTAATTTCTCCTGCTTTCATGCCTCATATGCAAAATCCCCAGGTGAGTCTGCATTTGCCAGTGATTTAAATGTGGGCTTCACAGTCTGATCTCTGCAAGTTTTTTTACTGTATGTCAGAGAAAACTGCAGAACCTGTAAAACATCTAAGCTATGTCCCCTGAGGCATTACTGCTTTTATTGAATATGATGACATTTTATTTATCTCCAAAAGATAAAAATAATGGCTCTAGTCCTTACATTCCCTACAGTTGTACAGGATGAAAAATGCTTTGGTGGATCCTCTGGGTGTTTGTTTCCCCTCACCACCACATGACATGAGTGGATAAAAACCTATGCCAACTCTAGCCACGTAAAGCCAGCAGGGCGTAGTGGGGAGCCCTTATGCCTTTCTCCTCCAAATGTAATGAAATTTCCAGAAAAGTTCATAAGAACTTAATTGCACTAGAAATTATACTGCTTGGAACAGAACATGTAGAACAAGAACAGGTCCACCCAACAGCACCATCGCAGCTCTTTAGTGGCTAGTAGCAGAATTGTAACGTGAAATACAATGGGGGGCAACTTGAAAGTCCCTCTACATTTGTGCAGCAAAGGAACATACTACTGGCTTTCAAGCTTGTGCATAGCCACAGCGGAATAATTCTCATCATCCCCATAAAGGGGTGACACCTTATGGACTAAAGTCAATCAGCTGAACAACACTGGTTTTGTCACACAGGAAAGACAATTTCCTGCTGCTGTGAATCAATTATTCAATTCAAGGAGCGAGGAATGAATTTTTGATTTCCAGTGTGAGGAAACTGCAACAGTGACATAAATGCCTACATGAACTTCCTTCCTATAGATCTGCATGGTGCCATTTGTTCAGAGGGCAGAAAAGATTAGCATTGCTACTAATTATCTGCACAGCTGAACAAATGCAGATCTGCTCTACATGGCCTCAGATCCAAGTAAAAATTACCTCTATAGACTTCATGTGCGTGCATCTGACTCTACTCTGCCACTACTTAACATTTCATGTTGAACTACAGCCATTTTTCTTTTCTCATTTCCTCCAGTTAATTTCTACCAATTCACAATGACAGATTACAATAATTGCAAGGCTGCAGGACAGCAAATTTCTTCACAGCAGGACTTTCCCACGCCCTAGTTACAAACATGATCCAAGACAGGGCTGCTCAGCCTCTTCTTGTATTTTCCATGTTTGTTTTCCATCTCCAAAGAGTCTGCTCTGTAGAACACCTGGCAGAGACCAGCAAACCATGAAGTCTCTCTGCTTGCCTCATCATTTTCATTGCTAGCAGGGGATGGATTCAGTACCACAGCTGAAGAGCAGCAGGAATCATCTCTTTTTGAAGTCAGTTGCAAATGATTTTATTTTTCTGCAGTGAGACAAGGCAATTTCCAAGTTTCAGACAGGTGCACTCACATCATTGGGATAAACTCTCCTCTCAGCAAGTGTTTAGCTCCCATTAATGAGTTCTATGCATATGGATCAAAAGGACACAGTAGCCAATTACCTGGAGTTACAGGAAAATCAATTTTCAGTTGTGAATCAGTAAGCTTTAATTTGGCAAAAAATACATATAAACAAAATGGCTACTCAAAGACCCACTGGACAAAGTGGGTCCACTGAAAAGGGTTTGTAGAAAAAAGTTTGTAAGACACAAACTTTAGAACACATACATATAGAAATATGTCACCTAAACATCTAAGTATCTGCTGAGAATCACAATGGTACCCACACCTTCCGACAGTCTGAAACAAATTTCACATGGGTTTGTACGCACAAAATCAGTGGCTCACAGTCTGGTCAATGTACTTCATGATCTTTCAGTTTCCTCTATTCTTTCTAAACAGGTTGGAGACCTGCATTCAGATATTATAACATGTGGGTGTCACTTTTTGGAGCCCTTTTGTGCTGCGGTGTCATGTTTGTCATCAACTGGTGGGCAGCCCTCATCACTTACGCCATTGAGCTCTTTCTCTATATTTATGTAACATATAAGAAACCAGGTAAGGCAAAAAACACTTATTTTGTGCACAAGTTATGTAGCCAGCCTGAATTTTACAGTAATTAATTCTGCTAACAGAACTAGACTTTTATCTTTTCTTGATTTTTTTTTTTCCCCGAGAGGTCTAAAGCATCCAATTCAGTCTCACTTTACGTAATAAAGATGATAATCTGGAAAATTTTTGCCTGTTTAACAAACACTACAATTATGGTTCAGGGCTCTGTGTAAACATTCCAGCACACCGCTTTATTCCCATCATGTCTTTACTACATTTGCAAAGCACAAGCAAAACCTTGCCTGAATTTTGTTATGCTCTTAGCTGGCTCATCTGGGGTCCTCACGCAAGATGTAAACCTGCTGCCCGTTATACAACAGAAACACAAACTGAACTACACTCATGAACTGATCATCCTTCAGCACCTCAATACAATTCCTCAGCAAGCCAAGAAAGATGAGCACACTTTACTGCCAGGAAAAAAAATGCTGAGTAGCTCAGCAAATCACAGGACCTACCCTCAGAAATCAGTGCAATACAATACAGCACCATTACTAGACTAGACAAAGGATGAAACTGACCCAGGTCCCGATTTTAGTGCTAACCATCTGAATTTTCCCTAGACCTTCTACACAAGATCTTCAAACAAACCTACACTTAATTGCACAAAGTGTTAACTTTGTATCTTGGTAAAATGGAACTTGATTTGCATTCATGTAGATCTCAAAGCACTGAAAGCTTTTTTTTCTTTTTAAAGTCTGTCTCCATCCACCAAACAGCTGCACAATAATGAGAAAAGCTGTATATGCCAAAAATTGGCTTTTGAGAACAACTTTTGACCTAAATAATAGAACAGAGCTAATTGGAGCTAGCAGTGTTGCTTCCTGATGGTTTAAATTGAACTTCCTGATATTCCACACAAAATACATGACTCAGGGCTGCCCGTCTTACACACAGGAGAAGGACACAGAGTTAATGGAAGAAAAAAAATTGTAACCAAAGGAAGAATATTCTTTACAATTTATTTTTTAATCACACAAGCAAAACCCATTCTATTATGAAGCATAAAGAACGATAGCTCTGTATCTATGAAGCATGAGAGTATACCTTGTTTTGGCTCATAGATAACATGGCTGCTGACCTTTGCAATAAAACACAGGGAAAAGCCCATAGTTTAATATACATTATTTATCTTTTCATACACAGAAGTAAACTGGGGCTCTTCTACACAGGCTCTTTACTATGTTAATGCCTTGGACAGCGCTCTGGCATTAACTACAGTGGAAGACCACGTGAAAAACTTCAGGTAAGATTTTCAGTGAATTTTAGTAGAATGGCTTATTTTGAATAAGTACATGGCTCAAACACAACCTTTTTTTCTCTTCTAACAGACCGCAGTGCATAGCATTAACAGGAGCTCCTATGATCAGGCCTGCTCTGCTAGACATCACACATGCTTTCACAAAGAACAATGGGCTGTGCATCTGTTGTGAAGTGTACATGGTAAGGTCAACTTCTACAAATCTGAAAGTTCAGCACCAGTGCTGCAAATCTCCATTACGCATTCTACTCTCACTCAGCACACAATGTTCCCATTGGTGCTGATGGGTGTCTATGCAAGCCATGAAAGAGTTTCGCACTGAGAATGAATTTTGTCATAAGTCTTGACAAGAAAGCCATCGGCTGATATAGAGCCTGCTGGTAAATGCCTCATTGATATGCATTTCAGAGTTCACAGTAGATGGACCAAAAAGTAGTTCAGGGAAAAAAAAGAAAAAAAGCATTATGAGGATTTTTTTTTTTTTTATGAACACAGTAAGGCTTTAAAAAAAAAAAAAAAAAACCACACCAAAAAACTCACCAGAACCAAAGAACCAAAACTTGAAGGATTAGAGTGCAAATGTCATATTACCCAGGCTCTATTTCCAGCTTTATCACTGATCTGCACTGCTAGGGCTTGGCAAGTATTTCAGCTCTCTTTGCAGTGGTTTCTCCAAAGCTGTAACAATGCTAATTTTGAGGATAAACAGGCCCCTCTGAGATATAAAGAGAAGACCAAACTATATTTCTAGTTATAAATACATAGGAAATGATGTAACTTAAAGGATAAAGATCTAGTCTCTCATTAGGACAGAATAAAAATAGATGGGTTTGTAATGTAGAGGATGAAAGGTATTTAAAATATTACAATGACCTTTTAATTTTGTAAAAAAAA
>VWZI01015460.1:877962-922709 GCA_013396835.1 Psilopogon haemacephalus
CTCATTGCAGAATCGAACAAGTAGAGTCAGCCCAGGCAAGATAATATGTTTCTCTACAGAAGAGTAAGAATAATTCATTTGAGGTTGCCACACTGCAGAAAGGGAGTACAGAAGATCTAAGTGCAATTGTTCTCAAATCAAATGAATCAATAAAGATTGAATGGTCCTAATTATTCTGTACTGTAATTGTTAGCTTTCCAACTGCAGTCAGTAAGCACAGAACCAATTCCAACAAGATATTGAGACTATGCAGCTTTCTGAAGTTGTTTCAGCAAGTTTTCTGTATTCTTAGGCACGTTTCTCTAATATTAGTATTTTCTATGGAGAACTGAGATTTTATTCCTGTCTATGCAAAAACTCTATATCTATTTTGCTAGAGTAAGCATTTTTCCATTTTAAAAAACTAATTTCTTCAACTTCAGCTAAATTTAATTTGGTTAATAATAAAAACACGACATAATGAACCTTTGTGATTTATAAAATTGCAGTAAAAAGTGGATTATAAAACCCCTCAGGAGTATGTTGAAGAGCAGCCTACAATATACATCAAACACAGCAGGACTACTTAGCCATAAATGTAACACCCAGTATATTTTGCTTCAAAAACTGACATGCTGATAGCTATGCATGAAGTTTTCAGACACGATGCTAGGCAGAACATCTCCCACTCCTTGTTTTCCAAAGAGCAGCAAGAAAGTTCTCAGGAACACGGTTATAGATGGTTCAGAGATAGGTAAAACAAATATGGCAACTGAACATAAAGATTATTTAAAGGTTATTTGCCTCTGAGGTGGTGGCTTCATGTTGGCTTGAACAGCCTGAGTTTCTGGTAAAAAGAGGTGTTCTGATTTTACTCCCTGCTTTCAGGTAAAATATTTTTGCAAGGCTAGTCTTCAGTCTGCACATTCACTGGACTCCTTGTACAATTGCACAAACATTAACACTGATAGAAAGGAGGAGTAGGGAAGGACACAGATAAGCTATCATCTGATAGAAGTGTGGAACGGTCCCTTTGGCCAGCAGAACTATATTGTGCAAGACAGTTGTGAAACTGTCTTCAGGTGCTCTCCTTAAAGAGAGTGGGAAGACAGAAAACACTTTTTTTCTCCTTTCCTTACCCACAAGAGAGCTTCAATCATACCACTCTTCCAACAAGCAGGACTAAACTCTTCTCAAGCTACACCAAATAAATCCAACCAACTCCAGTAAATTTACTACCACCCAAGAATGCAGCATGACCTCATTAAAGCAAGATCATATGGACTCCCACTTTCTTCCCTCTGTACTTCTCATATAGCAATATAGAGGTCGGAAACACACAAGGACAATGCCTGAGTGAGCATCAACTTAGCTTACCTCTGATCAGGTCAAAATTCACTTTTTAAACTATATATCATGTTAAAAATAAAGGCAGAGATAAAACCATGGCATATGAAATCTGCCAGGTTATTTCACAGCTTCTTTCTCAACACTATTTTCTGTGTTTTAGATGGACTAGCTGGAAAGTTCATTTTGAAGACCTTGTCTCCTTTTCTGGCAGCCAGTACCAATTCACTGAAAGTACATTCATTGCAGTTATTTCTACCTCTATATAAATGTATAGTACATCCCATTTTTTTTCCAAGAAGGAAAAATAAAAGGTTCAGTAAGGCTGAAAAGCTTTGAAAAAAGGACATTTAGGCTTTACATTCAAACCCACCTTTTAGGAATTGATTTTGAATTAAGTGATCCTTCTCACAAATTTCCTTTTGTAATGACCAAGTTTTACACTGTTCTTGAATAGGAAACAAATTTTCAGTTTACAATATTTGCTATGGAGAAATACCAATGTGTCTCCCTTAGCATTAATTTAACCAATTGAAAGATTCAAATGTAAATTTTGAAATACAATCTCCTGAGCATGAGTTTACCAAGCCTTCCTGGTTTTATATTACAGGAAACATCTATCAATTTCTCTAGTTATCTGTTATTTTAGAAGCAAAATTGCAACTTCTCAGGATCCTCCAAGGCATTTGAATTTTTTAAAAGCACAAAGGAATTACTTCTGTACAAAATGAAACTTGCAAAAACTGTAAAGTTCAAAATCATCTTTTCGTAACAAAACAAACCAATACCACTTCTCAAGTTAGGCACAGGGAAATACTACCTGGATTCCAAACACTTCTATCCTGGCACATTTAGCCTAATCACTGCTTCTGTCTCTGATGTTGCAGGACAAGCTCCCACAGTTTACAATTCTGCTCTTCTATTCTGTACTGGAAGTTGAAGACTACCTGTCCAGGCTGATAACGCTAAAAAGAGCATTTGAGTGTCCCTTTCAGAATTTCTCCTTCACTGCAGGAGATCTGAACTCCTGATTCAGCTTCCTAAAGACAATATGAAAGAGAATAAAGAAAGCCTAGCAAACCTTAAACTCAAACTTCAGAGTGGAGATGTTTAAAATCAAGTAAATTCCAAAGACATGCTTCCTAAATTTATCACAACCTTTCTAAAGGCCATGCTTGCAGACTTGATGCCTTTTTAAGCCCAACCTTTTGGGCACACACTGCCACTCCATTCTCTGCTGTCAAGGCAGTGTATCACATTACATGACTTGGATGTGCACATGGATTTTTGTTTCATTAAATCACCTGGATAATCTGGTGACAAAGCCATCTTCATCTTTAATTGTATGGCAACAACTGTTTTCTTACACTAATAAGACATGAGCTTAACTGGTTATATTTAGATCTGTTGAGACTTGCTTAGGTAGTCAAGTCAGGGACAGCCTTTATTCACTCTGAGATACTTCAGCATACTTTAGATATTCTTCTAAGAGGCTACAATCTATAGTAGTCCTTCTTTCTGTCCGAATCACTGTATTTAAGTAGCATTAACAGCCTCAGCTCTCTCAAACAGAATGTGAATTATGTTAGCAGCACAGTTCTTTCCAAAGGGCTGAATCTATGTGGACCTTTTTGGAAATGCATTTCTCTGACTCTCTCCATTTGCTCCTGCAGCAGACTAGGTAACTCCTTGAAAATCATTGTGTGATATATAATACAAAGCTCTCTTAAGAATATATTATTGTATCATGCAGGGACCACGCAAGCTGTGTGTTAAGGAGATGAACAGTGGCATGGCAAAAAAGCAGGCCTGGCTCACAAAGAACAAAAGAAAAGCCTTTTATGCAGCAGTGGCAGCTGACAGCTTCAGAGATGGAGTCAAAAGTCTACTTCAAGTAAGCTTTTTATTTACAAAACACACAGAAGACTGTTACATCAAAGCATCCCTTTATGTAAAGCATTACCATTACTGTTTAGCTTTTAAGAAGTCTGTTGCATACATAGATGATGTTATAAACAGAAAGGGCATTCTGGGGGTACATGTGTATTATATTAGAGGTTATTTCATAAAGAGATCTAGTTAAGGGCTGTGGAATTATAAGGCAAGTCAGACTGATTCTCTCCTAAACGAACAAGACACTATCGTAAAAAAAGAGAGGCATATGAATGTCTATGCAGCCAACACTCGATACACTTGAAATCAATTCCACTGACTGTTATTACAAGGCATATTTCGTATCTGAGAATATTTTTGCATTAACTGAAAACTGAAAATGTCTAATATACATTTTTTGCAAAGAGAAAGCCATCTGAATAGTCTGCAATATTTTTCTATTACTGTAAGAATATAGCACATAATTTCCAACAGTCCATTTTAAATGGCCTTAATGAAAGCACAGAGGCACTGTTTTCATACTGCCATCTCACTCACTCTCACACCTATATAAATATTTAAACATACAGGTATTGAGGCAAAAAATAGAAAAAAATTCCCTTTTTTTTTCACAAAATATACTGCAGAAAATACATGAATGCAAACTGAGACACCATGGAATTGACTAAAATACTCTAACACTGGTAGCCTATCAGGGCTCTTTGTACACTTACTGAATGGAGCAAGTTAAAATATTATCAATAAAGATCCCTTTGTTGTATCAAAGTTTCACAAGGACACATCATCTTAAGTTTATGCATTGTCTCAGCAGGAAACCCTTCCGATGTCTTTGAGAACTGTTACAGTATGATCATCCCTTCCTTTCCATTACTATTACTTAAACACTATTGCCAAAGACAACTACCAGACCACAAGTAATTCCCCTTCAGCAAACAGGATAACCACATCATCATCATTCTAACCTAAGGATGTCTGCCTCACTTTGCCAATCAACTATTCAATGTCAATAGTGCAGATATATCAGCGCTACTCAAAAAACCACACCAAGGTTCCAATAATTTTTACCTATTTTCTTTTTTGCTAGTAGTAAAAACTGGAAAATGTAACCGCTTGACAAGCTGATGTATTTGTGGGTCTTCTCTTGAAGCGGGGTATTTTAAATTTCTATAAAAATTAGGTTAGCTGAACCTAGAGCTGACAACCCTTACTTGCCCAGGTTTTTGCCTCCAGAACAGGGCCTGGTTGCTATCTAGTACCCTGACAAATCATTTGTTCATCCTGTTTATAAACTGTAAGTTTATCTATAAAGCATATTGAGGTAATTTTGAATAAGCTTTTAGAAAGCAGCAAACAGAACAGCAATGGTTTCAAACTTAAAGGCAAAATAAAATTACTTTTAAGAGGATAATCCTTCTCTGTGTGTCTGAGGTGTTTGTAAAGACTTCAGATTCAGCTTGTCCATTAAGTACTTCATATCCGATAAAAGCTTTACACTATTATGTTAGAATAAGCATACGAACGGTGCTTGAAGTCTCTCTTGATTCCAAGTTACTGAACCATTTTAATGAGAGCAGGTCAGAATAAATGCAAATGAATGCTAATTTAGCAAAGCTACATTTCTGTCAACTAAAATAACTTTTAGTTGGAATGATTTAGAGCTAATCTTCCTGCTGTCTGCATGGGTATGAGCATCAAAGACATTCATGAAATGTAATCTAGAGTCTCCAGAACATTACTTCAGTTATCTTTTGCCATTACTTTTCATTTACAGTAAAAGCATCTGTGTGTACCTTCTCAAGCAGTGTTTTAATATTATTAGGCCTCAGGCTTGGGGAGAATGAAACCAAATACCTTGGTGATTGGATTTAAGAAGGACTGGAGAAGTGCCACTGCCATGCAAGTTGAAAACTATGTGGGCATTATACAGTAAGTCACAGCTCAGCACCTCCTTTTTACTTTTCTTAGACTAATATAGCATTTCATACAGAATTTCATGTGTAGAAACAATGTAAGAAAATACATACAAATCTAGGTTCACACATACTAGCTCTGTAACAGAAATTTTTACCCATTATAAAGATGTCTATGGCTTCAGACACTTAGCAAGACCTGCTTAGCAAACATCTGGCACTGGCAGAGCTGATGTGGCTTGACAATGCTATGCAAAGAAGGTGCACTGCTCTCAGCAGTGTTTTTGCAGAGCTGTATTTCCCCGTTTTTAGTGGGCAGATCCCAGAAAAACAACCCTAATACTAAGGGAAAAAGAGAACATTATGGAATTATTCTAACCTTGCTTCAAGTCTCGTGTGTGCCTAAGGTTCAGCAGCAACTTGGGTTGAGATTTCAATAGGAAACAGTTATTTAGAAACAGGCTTTCCACAGATTCTTGCCCCAAATTCACCGAAGGAAGTTAAAGAATTACAAAGCCCACCCCAGCACTTTCTTCAGAGAAAGGGCAAAGAACCATGAGCAACTGAGTTCCTGTAAGTATCATCAGAAAGACACATTTCAGGCATAGCCTATCTGTCCCACATCCAGTGATACTCTTTTTCAAATGAGGGAAGAAAGCTAACAGTACTTTTCTTATTCTTGAGCAATTCCTTCTGTGATTTTACCTAGGACAATCTAGTACTCGGCTTCAACACCTCCCTGCAAGTACTAATCAGCTCAAAGTAGCTTTCCTTATTGATGTGCACGAAGCAAAACTATATTTTATTGTTCTTTTTCTTTCTTTTCAGTGATGCCTTTGATTTTGAGCTCGGCATGATCATTGTTAGAATTAGCCAAGGATTTGATATATCTCCAGTCCTCCAGGTTCAAGGTATGTGGTGACTCAGTAGCTGAATATCTGTGATGGTTACATATCAAGCACAAGAAGGAATCTTAAAGTCACTTTCTGGTTTCTAGAAGAGTTTCTACACCCCTAACTTCTACAGGTCCTCCCTGCTTCTGCAGTTTCAATCTTGTTTTAAATCCTTACTGAAGCAGTTACAGGAGGAGACCAGCTGCACTTCAGGCACCACCTCTGTGGAATATTAGGGCCCAGAGAAAATCTGGTACTCACAGGAAACATCAGTTGTCTTTTTCACATCTTTGTTCATTCTTCCTTAGGTTAGCTGTGCATATCTCAAGGGGAAAAGGGAAAACCTTCCACCATACCACAGCCATTCAGACAGACATACCATTTAAGTAAAAAGGTGGAGGGAGACAGAGCATGAAGGCAGCTGTACCTGAATAAAGGGTTTCCAGAAGCCACATAAAACAGTGGCCTTCATTTTTATTTTAATTCTTGAGGACACAGAGGTCTTAGTGTTTCCTCAGATACCCCATGTTAAAAACAAAACAAAACAAAACAAAAAAAAAACCCCACCCTCTAGATTTTCAGCACAAATTTTTTCCCCTTCTGGTAAGTTTCTCTCTGAGCAGAGATGCAGCCTAAACCTAGACACTACTTCTAGCGCACCTGGTCCCCCGTGGATAGATGTTTTGTGTTACAGGAGTTAGATAAAGTCTGTAGATAAGGAACACAGGCAGGCACAAAAAGAAGAGCAACTCTTTGCTGCCGCCTGCTGTAAATCTGCCTCCAGCTTCTCCCCAGCTTCCCAGAGACACACAGACCGTGCTCAGAACTGCTACGGAGAACACCTAGAAAGGGTATGTTAACTCCCCAGTAAAGACGATGGATTCTAGAATGAGGGGACCCTCTGTGGTGGTTTAAGCAGTTACCTGCCCCCCGACCTTTTGATATAAACCCCGGCTAGGACTCAGAACACTGGAAGTTAATAAAGGAAGCTTTATATTTACAGAAATGCACAATATACAAGCAAACATTTACAAGATATAACAGATATTTACAGATACATACAATGAAAAGGTAATACAGAAACACCACAGCCCTCCCAGAGACCAAAATCCCCAAGAAGGGTAACCAACCACCCCTACCACCTCTCCCCCCTTCCCCAATCTTATCTCACCACCTGTTGATGCTGAAGATAGGCAGAAGTAGATCAGCCAGGGGGATTAGTAGTAGAAAGAAGTTAGTAGTATTACTGAGAATTAGCTACCAAAGCAGAGAGACAAAGGAGACCATGCAAAGAGCAGCTGCAGCCAGAGCGGTCAGAAAGCGTCTAATATCTCATGTTTTGGGTACAATACTTAAAAACTTTTTTTTTTTTTCTTTCTCAGTAAAGCTCTGGGGTGAAGTGACATACTGTGTTTTCCTCTCTCAGCCAATAGTCTAATTTCTCACTCAAATTCCCCAATTAGTTCAAACCAGCACACCCTCAAAACCAAATAATCTTTCAGAATCAAAAGGCCCAAAGAGTCCTTTATGAAAAAAAAAAAGGGGAGAAGATTATTTACCCAGCTTGATGTGCGTGGAAAGCTACAGGGTAAAACTACAAGGACTTAAGAAAAAAAATTACAAACTAATTATGTGCTTTTTTTCTCCTCCCTGTTAATACCCACAAGAGATCTGCCTGTCTCTGCTCAATGTAAGTCAGAAACTGACTGCTCAGAAGATAATAATCAGAAATCACAGTAAATTGCAGTAAAAATTACATGAAAATTGCAGCAAACGCTAACTTTGCATTCTTACAAATTAACAAGCCTTCTCAAGTGTTAACACACAAGAAATCATAAAGAAACAGTGTGACCTGCTGGAATAGGGAGGTGACTGTCCTCCTGTACTAGGCATTGGTGTGGCCATGCCTCAAGTACCACAGTACTGTGGTACTGACCAGCGTCTCAGTGACAAGAATGTCACTGAGACGCTGGAGTGAGTGCAAAGGAGAGCAACTAAGCTGGTGAAAGGCTCAGAGAACAAGTCTTAAGAAGGCCAGCTGAGGGAACTGGGACTGTTTAGTTTGAAGAGGAGACTGAGGAGAGACCTTATCACCCTCTACAACTACCTGAAGAGGCAATATAGAGAGGTAGCTGCTGGTCTTTTCTTACAGGTAATTAGTGATAGAACAAGAGAGAATGACCTCAAGCTGTACCTGGGGAGGTTTAGGCTAGACATTAGGAAAATAAATTTCACTGGAAGAGCAGTCAAGTACTGGACAGGCTGCCCAGGTAGGTGGTGTAGTCACCATCCCTGGATGTGTTTAAAAGTTGTTTAGATGTGGTGCTCACCAAGATGTTTTAGTGGTGAACTTGATAGAGTAGGGTTAATGCTTGGACCTAATGATCTCAAGGATTTCTTCCAAACGGAATGATCTTGTGATTCTATGTCAGCTCTGCCAGTTCTTTTTTGCTCACTTGTCCCTGAAGACCATTTCCCAGGGTGTCCTGTTGAGTAACTCCCTGAAGAGCTGGAATTTCACGCTTTTCTGAAATTCAGGGTCTTGATTATGCTCCTTTACTGATTTGTGTCCCTTACTATCATGAATTTCACCAGTGCATGATCACTGCAATCAAGGCTGCCTCCAGTCTTGACATTTCTTATGAGCTTGCCTGCATTGGTGACCTTTGGGTAGAGGTGTTTATTTCTCATCTCAGAAAGTTATCATTAAGGCACTCCAGGAGCCACCTGGACTGTCTGTAGCTCATTGTGTTATTTTTCCAGCAAATATTGGGGTGGTTGAAGTACCTCAGCAGAACAAGAGCATAGGCTCTTGTTCATAGGGAAGCACAATGCCTCCCATATCTGGAGTATGAATGCTTCATCAATAGGCTCCTCTTGATCAGGAAGCCTGTAGTAGACTCTGACAAGGTTCCCCTTGCTGCCTTGATCTCTAATTCCCACTCATAAGATTTCAGCTTGCTCATAGCTATTCTTTAGGTACATCTCTTCATATTCAATTTCTTAATAATCTAGCTAGTGAGGGTTTGGTTTGTCTGTTTTTTTGGTTTTTTTTTAACATATATTAAATTAATTTACCTCACTTTTAGTTCTTGTATGATTCAAACAGAAGTTTTCCTTATGAAAAAATCTTTCTGCAGGCAAATGTCTAGATCATATTAATTAGCGTACGACCATAACATATTCCACAGTAACATGTGGTACCTTTTCCTCAGAAAAAGTTTAATATCACTAAGATGAAACTGTTCTTTCATATTACTGAATTTGCAGAACTTATATATTTGAAGCAAATGCTGAAAAAAACCAACCCGATTAAAAATCTCAGCATACCAACTGATAGCACATTCAGGATCCTTACATATTTCTGAGAATTTCAAAGTCCAAAGCCACATGACTCTATTCTTACAATAGAGACTCAAACTTACAACAGGGGCTAGAACTCAATACTTCACCTTTCAAATTCTTGGAAAAGAAAACTACCAGCCAAATTCACAAACAAACTCAATAAACAGCATCTCATGTAACTATAAAATATAGTAATACTGAATACTGGAAAAGAAAATCTGACAGCAGCTAAGCAGCACTTTAGTATACTGCTTATATATACAGGACATTTTAGTATACTACTTATATATACAGTATATCACTGCTGTAGGTGTGGGCACCCTAAGTCAGGCCTTCCAGAGATTAACTCCACTTCCTCCTCCATATTGGTTTGTAAGGAAAAAGCATTTTAAAATAGTTTTTTTTTCCTCCCAGCAGCTTTGCTCTGTTTACAAAGCACCACAACAGCAATTGCATCACCACCATTTTTTCAATAACTGAGTTAATTTACAATAGAAAGTGATGCATTATGGGTTCTTTTGTTTTTTCCAAATATATAGAGGAATTAGAAAAGCTGGAGCAGGAGAGACTGGCACTGGAAGCTACCATTAAAGAAAATGATTTTGAAGAAGGAAAACGTGGCATCTGTGGATTCTTCAGAAAAGCTGGCACACTCAGTATCTCCAGCCACGAATCAAAAAAGGGTATGTTTCAAAATAACAACTTCTTCTTGACCCTTCAATGAACCACATTTTCACCAGTATGCAAACTGGACTTTGGCTCAGGAACGATCACCTTAGAGTCAAACAGAAAGCCCTGGAGCAAACTTGTCTTGGTGGCCATAACCACATAATGTAGAGCAGTGACCATCCTCTGCTAGTAGAATAGAACAGAACAGAATAGAATAGGCCAGGTTGGAAGAAATCTCCAAGATCATGAAGTCCAACCTATTACCCCAGCCGTATCCAAGGGCACTAAGTGCTCCATCCAGTCTTTTCTCAAACAGCTCCAAGGATGGCAAATCCACCACCTCCCTGGGCAGCCCATTCCAATGCCAATCACTGTCTCTGTGAAGAACTTTCTAATATCCAGCCTATACCTCCCCTGGCACAACTTGAGACTGCATCCACTCTATCTTCAAAAACACAAATAATATTACCTTCCCCTCCTTTCCCCTTTGCTAGATGGACCTCTTAGTTTAGCTTATGTTGAATTCTATTTGTCAAAAACAGCAGACAGTTATTAAACACTGAAGAACACAGAACAAACTGGGAGGTTTGTTTCGTTAGGTTTTTTAATATGGTGTTATTCTGGTTTTAAACAGAGGCTTTTTTCCCCTCCTCCTTTTTAAAGAAAACAGGAACAGTAAAAATCTTTATCTCAACTCAGAAAGTTGGGTTTTTTACACTACTTTTCCTCCCATCTGTGTGAGGAGAGAGTGGGCTTGTGAGAGAAGGCTATATTAACCCAAGACCTCCCTGCTCAAATGCAGACAAGTATTTTCAGAATTTTCACCTGCAGAGGCTATTACATCTGGCTGTGCATGCAACTCCCATAGGTATTAAGAAGATCTACAGACTAAAAACATAAAATGCCATTATTCTTTCCTTGGCAGACTTCAGTAGCATATATTTTTATAACAAATACCACAAGAACATGCACCCCTGTTTCAACTACCCTTTCTGATTTAGTTCAAACGTATACAGGAAACACATATTACACACTTTGGCTCTATATATGGGATAGATGGTGTTAATAAATATCCCTGCTTCTCTGTTTTGCTTCCCAGAGTTATTGCATCTTACAGCACAGACGCTGGAACTGTAAAGGAAAACCTGTGACTGCCTTAGAACTATCCTCTCTACACTCTAGAAATACAGGAAAGCCAAACAAAGCATTTTCAGAACCTAGCAGATCAGAGTAAAACCTCTAAAGAAGCCTGTCTGCTCCATTTAAAATACTGCTCTGACACCATCTCTTTGAAATCATTGAAAGAGAAGCAGTAATAAAGCCACAAACTTCAAAAGACAGAATGAGAGAAGATACTGTTAGTACACAAGCAAGTCTGTACCTTTCAAAGCCAGCCATGCAAACAGCAAGAATCTAAGTTTATTTTCAATTAAAAATGACCCTCTCAAGCATAGGGAAGTTGCCATATTTGCTTACTGCCTTTCAGTCCTAGCTTCACTCATACTCTTGCTGTATCCCATTAGCAATTTGTCCACCATTACAGTCATTTCAGGGAGCTTTGTATTTTACAACACACTGCTAAGCTTGTAAACAATGTGAAACAACGCTATTTACTTCTAAGACCTATCAGATATTTCCCAAATTGCTTTTTAAGGCCCTAGCCTTACTTTAACTAAAAAAGAACCAAGGAACAAATAATCAGATAACTCTTTTCAAGTTATCATAATCTAGTGACAAAGTATCACACCAGCTTTGGTTTCTGTGCATGTTGGTATATTAAAGTACACAGCATCTGCACTGGGTTTTTTTTTTAAGCTTTAAACCATAGAAATTGTGTCAGAAGCAGTTTATTTCCCTGAAGTTTTTTCTCCCCTTGGTTCCCTAAAGCTACTTGTTGCCTCACTTGTCAGAAATGCTTCCACGTTTTTTCTTTTTCATTACAGAGAGCACCATTAACACAATGCAGTCAATGCATGTGGGTGAATTCAATCAGAAGCTGCTAGAAGCCAGCACTCAATTTAAAAAGAAGCAAGGAAAAGGCACAATTGACATTTGGTGGCTGTTTGATGATGGAGGTAAGGAATTCAAGTGAGAACTGCAGGGAGAGATTTTTGTGTTACCAAATATAAAAACAGGCACAAGCTGTTTTCTTTTAAGGTGACATAGTCATTTTTCTGTCTGGCTTACATGTTTCAAGATTAATTTATGTCCAACACTGCCACAGTGGAGGACTGAATTTTTACCACACAAAGCACTAATTTGATCTTCCTGCAATTTTATATGTTCTTCTAGGTCTAACAATCCTAATTCCTTACATTCTAACATTAAGGAAGAAGTGGAAAAATTGCAAATTAAGAATCTTCACTGGAGGAAAAGTCAACAGGATTGAAGAAGAAAAACTAGTGTAAATATATTTGTGTCACTGCTTAAAGAGTTTGAATTGATGCATATACAGCAGGAAGCTGTGAAAATCTCGACACAACTGGCTTGCACTGTGGGCAGCATAAACAAAAATTCTGTACTTGATAGAAAGGTGTTGAGCTTATGGCACAGTCCTCAAGGCTCAGCGTAAATGGTGATGATCAGAGGAAACGCATAGCCAACAGTTTTCCCCCCATTAACAGCTCATATTCCCTTCTCCAAGAAGAGCAGTCTGCACTCTATAATGAGAATATAATTAGCTTTATGGGATTTACACAAGACTGTCCAGTTAACAGTAAGTGAAATTGCACATGAAGCTTCTCATATGCAAATACCACAGACAGATAGCTCACATAAATGTCATTAACCGTGGTAAAATGCAAAGGCATTAAAGAGCAAGCTCATCAACTTTAAGACCAAGCTGATTTGACTCAGCTTTTAAAAAAAAAACTCTAGATCTCATAACCACCATTCTCCCTCAAGCAAATGAAAGGTACCAACATATTTTTATCATCACTCTATATAGGACGTTTCCTTCCAAAGGATTTTACACATTAGAGGCGCAGCCATTTTACCACCCATGCCAATTTGGGATGGAGGTCACTAACTGCTTAATAAAGGGCAACAGCACATAGCAAGTTTTTTTTTTAAAAAGCCCAGCAAAACTCCAGCTAAAAAAAAGCAACATGGATACAAGGAACAAGAGGAACAATTTAGCATCCCTAAAATTATGAGGGTGCTTTGAAAAGACAGCTGCCTCAAGGATGCTCCCTTAGGGTTTTGTTTTCATAAGGGAAAGTTTACTCCTCTGTAGTTCGACCAGTTGTAAGAATTACCTTTGAATTAACATACTTCTGCAAAAGAAGTTCACAAGTGTTTGTACAAGCTATTCTTATCACTGGGTTTAAGAAAAAAAAAAAAACTTTACAGCTGCTCAAGGACCTGCAGGGAACTATTCCTGCACAGTGTAGAGAGTCTGCCAAAGCTTGGCTCCCAGATCTAGGCACTTAAGTCACCAAATTTTGTTCGGAGGAAGTAGGAGGTTTTGACATTAAATGAGACTCGTCAAATCATGACAGACCTGCAGAGGCTGTTCTGGTACCTGTATACACTGCTTGTCCTACAAAAGCCAAAGTAAACAGCATGGTGAGTACAGCTGACAATGACTGAGTTTGTCTCCAAGACAACAATGTGTACGCAATTCTCTCTAAACAGGAGCTTCTCTCAGCAGCATATTCTATCCACCACACAGAGAAGTTTTAAAGAAACAAAACCAGAGGCCAGGTCACTATTAGTTCTCTACACAGATCTAATACAACAACATCCAAATATCATTTCATCTATTGTATTTCCAATTTTTAAAAATTAAATTTATCTCCCCTTTAGTTAGTATTTAATTATCCAAATATTAGATTTTTTCTACAGAAATTGAGACTTTGATCTTTTTGGTGTTCAAAGCAGGGAGTGCCCCAAGGTTCATCAAGATTTATACAAGCAGTATGCTCTTCTTAAATTTTAAAATAGTAAATTCTCAGGTCATAACCAAATTCAACCATTTCTGTCATGGTTTCTCCAAGGAATTTTTTGACCTTTTTAAAATTCCAAAGCTTAAATAAAAAATAAATTAAAAACTAGAAAGATGGATGGGGAGGTTAGAGTTAGGGGGAATGGGTTAAGATAAAATAAGTAAGTTCCCACCACACTTCAACCAAAGCTAAAACTGAAACTGACCTAACTAAACTTCTCTAACCTCAAAACAAATATACACAATGCTATAAAATTATACTTCCTGCCAGCTGGGGCAGAAAAGCAGAGTATTTTCTTTTATGAAAATACACAGTGGTAACATGTGAGTAGATCAACATAAATTCATAAATGAAAAACATTCCTTTCCACATCAGCCTTCCAGACCTAGTTTTTGGCAATGCAAACACTTCCAGTGCTGAATATACTCCATGTACAGGATTCTGATAGTAACAGAAACCCTCTCTAAATACCAGAGGATTCTGTCCTCTTGCATTTTGAATATTTTTCCTTTGTAATTCAAGCCTATGCAAATATTTACATTTTGGGGAAAAGTGGTTCTATAAACACCCATCCTTCTGTCTGCTATTCATTTTTTGTGATTTTCATTGATCATCATTTAAACGAATTACACTACAGCAGTCACATCAGTCCAGTTCTGTAATTGGAAACTGAAACACTAAAGCATTTAGTGCAATTTGTCATATAGTTAGAGATAATGAGGCAACCACATTTGATATCTTAACTTATTTATGAGTGCTCTTTGATGCAAGGCACTCAGAAACATAGTGATAAAATGTTCTGTCTTTTGTTTTCAGGATGGCTTCACTTCTAAGCAAATTCAGAATAAAATTTGCTGATATTAATATCATCTGTGATATCAATATAAAGCCCAACAAAGAGAGGTAAGAAACATTACCAAAATCCATTACTTAACAGCTGGCCTTTGTCAGGAGCTTGTTTCTTCTCAGATGAGCATTAAAGACAAAAGAAAACACCACAAAGAATAACACTATCACTCTATTGCAATCATTCTCTAAGTACCTAGAGCAGGAAAAAGCAAAGAACCTTTAACAATCACAACTGAGTCAAAACTATAGGAAGCCTACTTCCTCCTAGGCAGAGGTTAGGAAGTTCATATAACAGTGCTCAGGAATCTCCACCTCCAATTGTATTAGGTAAAAAACAGACAGACGGACAAAAACAAACAACACATTCATGCCCTTGCTTTCTAAAATGTATCTCTGTAGAAATCACCTATTTCTCCTACTTTACATAGAAAAAAGTATACAGCATGTTGTTCAGGGAGTAACAAAATCCTAACTCAGTTCACAACTCACTCAATTCTCATGCTGCTATGCTATTTTCCATCCTACCTCTTGCTCCCCATTCTTGCTAGGTCCATAGCTATTTCAAACTCAAAGGGCTCCTCTTCTCCACCCAAAGCCCTTCTTGTGAGATCAAGTAATAATCTCAGGTCATTCTCTTAATCCTCCTGTATCCCATTTCTACACACACACACGTAATTTTGCAAAACCCCCAAACAATTAGACCCCACAGTATTTCTACAGTGCACTGCAGGCTTTTACTTAGGATATGTAATTAAAGAATATAGAATAAAGGATATAAAGATTTTATTACTACATACCTAAAGTCACTTGCTAGTGCCACCTTGATCTTTCCCATATATAACCAGAAAACTACTAAGAACGGCCCAGAATACCTTTTTTCTCCCAAGTAGTATGTTTTAACACAAACAAAAGCTATAAAAAATAATTTGTATCTGGCATCAACATAAAACTAACCACATTTGCTGCATCAGCTCCATCTAACAGAACAAGTGAATATTGTGCCAGACACTTGATAGACCACTGTACCTCTTTCCCAGCTGGCATCCCATTTATTTCACTAATAAAAAGAGGCATCCCATTTATTTCACTAATAATAAGAGGATTATCACTATTTTACATACTGAAACAGACACTAAGAATGTTGACAAACCTAGCAAGAGCAACATTAAATGCTGCATGTCACAGCCTTTAACCAGGCTCTTGACTTTCTGGCCATACAACAAAGTCCAGCTGGTGCCCAGCCTCCCATTTCACTTCACCGTAAGGACTGAAGCATAAAGTGTTGATAGAAATACATTTATATTAATACAACAGAAACTCCCCAAGGTCTCTGTGGGATAATAGAAACTTTCAGCAAAGGAGCAGGCAAAGAAGTACAGAAGGATGATAAGCTTCTCCAGATGACAGCCAAAAGCTTCAAGAAACAAACTGAAATTTCAAGAGAAATCTGTATAACAGTTGGGAAATGAACATGAAAATCAGCCCTCACATACAAAAAGCCCTACAGCATTTTCTTCAGCCACTTACCACAGGAGATCTACATCACCTGTTTCTCCATTCAACAAAACTGTAATAGTCAAACTTTATCAGTCAGATAATTGTTCCAGATAAAGCTAAAACAATAATAAAAGCTCACTGTCTATGAGGAGACTAATATTAATTGCTAACATTCTTAATCAATATATCAATAGACTTAATCAATAGACTTTTTAGGCTATCAGGAAGTGACAGGACTAGGGGGAATGGAGCAAAGCTAGAGGTGGGGAGATTCAGATTAGATGTGAGGAGGAAGTTCTTTACCATGAGAGTGGTGAGGCACTAGAACAGGTTGCACAGGGGCATGGTTGGGGCCACATCCCTGGAGGTGTTTAGGGCCAGGCTGGATGAGGCTCTGCCCAGCCTAATCTAGGGTAGGGTGTCCCTGGGCATGGCAGGGGGGTTGGAACTAGATGATCCTTGTGGTCCCTTCCAACCCCGACTGATTCTATGATTCTGTATTGCAATTTGGAGTTACTGTGGAACTCATTTCAGTATTTTTGCTACAACCAGGGAACTGCAGAAAATTCTCTGCAACTCTAACAGGCCACAGGCAACGTTCAATTATCCTCAAATAACCTAAGGAAAAAAAAAAGCGGCACAGATATAACTTGGGGCATAATGTAGCAAAAGAATAGTTAAGGATTTTGTGTGGTTTTCAGCTACAATTATAGCCAGTGAGGCCTGCCATATACAGTGTCTGTGCAATAAGTTCGTGAGTTCATACCCTGCAGCAAGGCCTCCTTTGTAATTCCTGTTTCAGCTGGAAATTCTTTGAAGAGATGATTGAACCATATCGCCTTCACGAAAGCTGCAAAGATACAACAACTGCTGAGAAATTAAAGCGAGAGACTCCATGGAAAATCACAGATGCAGAGCTAGAAGCATTCAAGGAGAAGGTAAAGCCTTGCCTTCATTTTTTTTTTACATCTGCACCTTTTCTGACACTCCAGATGTTTGGAGCGATTAGGAAGAAAATGTGAAATAGCAGATACAGAGTTAGAAACATGACATGTACAAACCTGTGTTTGATATTTACAAATGGGATTTATATTGTAAACATTGCAGAGGCGTGCTGTGATTGCATTATTCAGCACTCTCTAAGACCTTGGCAAGTTTACACAGTATTTTCCAGGCTCAGCCCACATCAGAGCTAGCCAGATGAAAAACACCTCTGAACCAGAAGCCACACATTACTGTGCTGAGCCTGACCTAATAAGATCTGCTGAGAGGTCTATTAATGGGCCCCACTGTTTTAGAGCTTCAACTTCTTAAAAAGTTCATCTCCAGACATCCAGAAAATTTAGAACTGAATACACATCTCGGCTCTAGGAATTTTTCCAAAGACAAGATCTAACACAGATTCTTATTTCAGTGGCAGAGTGAAGACTAAACCTGCCTACAGAAGTTCAGAGGCACTCTAAGGCTGATGCTGGCTGATTGACGGTGTGAATTAGAGCCTAGGCTGCCCTTTAATTTTGTTGGACTGTAACTTTCCAGCAATGTACCACCAGGCTTCATTTGGACCAGTGCTGAAAGGATTCTACAAACTCTCCCACCCTTAACAAACAAGTTGTCCTGTAAC
Source organism: Psilopogon haemacephalus (assembly GCA_013396835.1). Lineage (NCBI taxonomy): Eukaryota > Metazoa > Chordata > Aves > Piciformes > Megalaimidae > Psilopogon > Psilopogon haemacephalus. The sequence goes on from VWZI01015460.1 coordinate 895,916, forward strand.
ACAGAGAGAATTAATCTAGCAATTTTATTTATGGTTCCTGTTGGATTAAGCTGAGTGCACTGAGAGTTTAGTTATCTACACTTTATGGTGCCACTAACTTCCTCAGCAGTGCAAGGATTGTGAGCCTGAGCTCAGAGCCATTAAAGGTCACAGCATGACATATTAACATAAGCTGAAATCAATGGTGATTTAAGATAACACAGATTGACTGCTCACTGTATTACCCTTTTCATAGATTCGATAATCAACATAAAGTTATGATAGTCAGCTGTCTTGCTTAGGTCCCTGACTAAGGAACCAGGAAAAAAAAATCCCACCAGCTGAAAGCAGTCAGCAACATGAAAATGCCAACTCTCTCTATAAAACAAGAACAGCAAGAAAAATTTAGCTTACACACCCGAAAAGACATGCCCCTTAACTTCACAAGTAAGGCAGTTCTGGGAATTTTACAGAGGACATTAGAAGACATTTAAAATTCAAAAGAAGAAAACCTGGCAGCACAGATAAAGGGTGATGTTATAGAATGACTCTCGTGAGATAACAACTGGCTAAATTATGAGGATTCTTACCTATATAACATGCATAAAAGAACACTGAAATTTTTGTAGGCATGGAAAGTTTAAGGTGAGGATGGAGAAAAAACAGCTTGTTATCTTCTCCAGGGAAAGAGAATAATTTATAAGACCAGTTATGACACATCTATCTCCCATTCTGCAATCTCCCTCTACACAAACCTGCTCTGCTCTCTTCTTCTCTATGACTTACATTATAAAAGCCTTGAGGGCCTGAACCTGACCACAAAGTAATCTTGGCTGACTTTCAAAATAACAGCCATTCATGCAATTTGTAAATGTCCATACAAACACACAATACAGAAAGCAGCTAAGTTTTACTCCAGACTCCTGGTCTTTTCTTTAAGAGGTGAATTTCTGACAAGGTGCTCATGTACATACACGCACACACGCTGACATTCAGCCCTACTGGTATGGTAGCCAGACACTTAGAAAACAGATTAATTAATATACTGACTGTTGTTAAGTGATAACACAAAGAAGGCTCCATACAGTTCCCATATTCCATTGCCAAAGAAATAGTTTAAAACTACATCTAAACCATCTTAGGGTCTATGTCAGTACAAAAACAATGCCCAACCTCAGAAAATCTTACACTGCAGTGCACAACTCCGGCCTCCACATAACTACACTAATCAAGAAGCATGACTTAGCCTCCCATTTTGTCATCTTTATCACTCTGGACCAGAGAGCAGACATGGCTTTCAACACTGCCAAAGCAATAGCAGAAAACCTTGCAGGCAATGGGTAAGCATACAGCCTCCATGAGGCACCAGAACTGAGCATCACTGACCTACCTGATTTTTTTCTTTCCCCTCTGTTTTGTTTTAATCAGAGTTATCGCCAAGTCCGTCTGAATGAACTCTTACAAGAGCATTCGAGGGCAGCTAACCTCATTGTCCTGTGAGTTGCAAGGTTTTGGTTCTACTGTAGAGAATAATCTAATATGTAAGGAGATTCTGGATTAGAACTTCAGGAACACTTGTGTTAAAGCACCTTTTGAAGGACTTGCATCTGGACTGATGGCTCTCTGGGACTACACTTCTTAGTAGTTACAGAAACGATTAAAAAAACGATTAAAAGAAAATAAAAAAGGAAGACGTTATCAGAACCAAACTTCAGTTAGTATTTGTGATGTGCAGATAAACCTCTTTAGCTCTATTAGCTCAGTCTCCAGAAAAAGAAGTAATATTTACCATAAATTGAAACATATGTTAAAAGTCTCATCTCACAGTAATTAGAGATCAGAAAATAAGCTGATGGACTGCAAAACTGTGCAGTTAGTGAGATGCATGTTATCAGGACTATTTCTGTCTTCATAATGTGATTTTTTTTTTTTTTTCTTTTTCTGCCTCAACAGGAGCCTCCCAGTGGCAAGAAAAGGAATAGTGTCTGATTACCTCTATATGGCTTGGCTAGAAATTCTCTCCAAGAACCTTCCTCCAACCTTAATGGTCAGGGGCAACCACAAAAATGTACTGACTTTCTATTCTTAGGAAAACATCAGTGCCTAAAACATCCCTTGCTTGTAGATGTTGATTTCAACATCTACATTTATAATGGCAATGATTTATTAAAGAGCCGCTTAACTGATACAGATCTAAAACTTAACTGACAGAAAATTGCTCAAAAATCCAAAGCAACACAGTGAAGAGTTAGACAAAAATATATAAATGATACCGGCTCACATTATGCTCCAGTACAAGAAGGAAAACCATAGAATCATAGAATGTCAGGGGCTAGAAGGAACCTCAAGAGATTAGCTGATCCAGCCCCCCATGCCATATATACTATATATATATGTACACATCAAAAGATAGTAAATATTTTGAAAGAAAAAAATCCACCAATTTTATAAGATATTGAAAATGCTTTTTCTGTTTATCCTAGGAAACCCAAAATAACCACTAGCATACAAAATATATTAAATCTGTAAATAAATACTTCTATCAGATTGCAGTCTTAGTTGCTAATTGACACACAGGAGGATTACAATTAAATGCACCAACTTGGAAGAGGAGAAAAAAAACTGTATCGTGTTAAAGCCATTAACTGATATAATGCAAGCTATGTTTTTCAATTATAATATTGCCAAATTACACAGCAGATGCTTTTACTTAAATTGTCCTGCTAATTTATATTAATTCAAATGCTTCTAATTAACTGGGAGGGAAAGTTACATATATACAAATACGAATTTTATATGACACTTGATAACGAATTTTCAAGCTCTGACATGGAATGTATGATTGCAACAACTAAATGTGTTAAGCAAATTTCACAAAGAAATCAGTAAAACAATATTCAGACAATTTTTGCTATGAATGTTAGGCTTAGAACAATCTGACATCATACTTCGGATAATATGTACAGTGATTTATGTGATTAGAAAATAACAAAAACTACATTAGCTGAGTTGAATGCCTTTATAAAATATTTCTCTTATTTTTTAGACTTGCTAAACAGTATTCATTATACACTAACTTAAAATAAAAGCAATCCATTAAATTGTGTAATGTTTCTACTTTATATTCTGCAACATTATAGCACTTTATCGTTTCGGTTGTTAATAAAAGCTTCTCTGTTTAATGAGAAAAGCTGTATCTGATATATAAGCATTATTTAAATTAAATACTATTACGGAACGCTGACAATTTAAGAACTGTAGTTCTCCAACCCCTTTGCAGAGATCAGCTGAAATCTAAGCCCCAAGACAGGGGACTCTGAATTTCACCACCCATTTATTTTAAAGCAGGCGTCAGCATCCACCTTTGCTCATATTACTAGAACTTAACTTGTGGAGGATCTAGCACTCCATCTCCAAAAATGACCAATCTTTGATATTCCTATTCTTCCAACTTCAACAGCAGCACCTCAGCAGAACACGCTAATGTAGCCCAATAACCCATTTTTTATTTTCTCCATATAATAAAGGCAGTACATAAAATACTGATATTCTCTCATAATGTTCCTCACTCACTCCTTTTTACACATTTACAACCAGGCTGAAGGATCCCTTTACTGTTTAACTGCATGACACAGACATACAAGCTTCCTAAATATACTAGGCTTCCTGCACAGCTCTGAGCAATCCAAACCTCACGTTCTGCACCTACAGAACAAGATCATCCTTCACAGTCACATTAGTTATGCTACAGGAGCTTGTTACAGGCTGTCCGGTTCTCCCACCTTTGCAGAACTGCAATGGTCGCCACCTTTTCCACCTCATTTCAGCCACCAAACAGGTATAATCTACATGTGGTACCCAGAGACTCAATGCAAAGAAAAGGAGCTTGCAGAGGCTCCACTTAGGCCTTCTCTGTGTTGCTTACCTCAATCTACGGAAGGACTTGGAGGAAATGTGTGCCTGCATTTAGCCCTTTGATTACATACAGGAGTGGGAATTGTTTCCTAAATATTCCCAAATCCTGTAATTCTCAATCTACAGGGAACACTGATCCAAACTGATAGAGGGACCTAAGCAGATCCAAAGACAGAAAAGCAGATGAATCAGCAATGGTACTGCCCATACTACTCATGCTTCTTTCTCACAAGCACCTTGTTGTGAGCATTGCAACAATAAATCCCAGGAAGTATATTTCTAAATAAACAGCCACCAAAACCTAAGCACTAACATACATATCTGCGTGAAACTCCTTGCTTAGACTACAGTGGTTAATTAGATAAACCCATACAATACTATGGGAGTTATAACAAGCCACACAAACTCCAGACGCCACAGTGTGCATAATTACCTGCAAGTGTTTTTTCCACAAATTCACAAGTAATTTCAACCCAGCAGTTTCCATGGAGCTTCTATTTCTTGTTTCTCACCATGATTTCCAGAGTGTGTGCATGACCAATTTGGAGAGCGTACTAATTATGGACTATCTTAAATTGTAACTTCTATTGCAAAATTTTGTTAGTCCACTTAGTCCTTTCCCACTCTGTAACAGACACTTCCTCTTTTATATAAATTACGCATAAAACAACTGCTGAATTTTAATCACCCTGTTAGCAACTGAATTCTAATTACAAGTTTGACATCTCTAGAAAAATAATGTCTCTAAAGCTGTCTAGCACATTTTGAGCTTGTATCACACTACCAACTCTGCACGCTTATATAATCCAGGGTTGATTTGATCAGCTATGACAAAAGCAGGCATAGATAAGGTGACCAGGGACATGAAAGTGTGAAAAAAACACACTGCAATTAAGCAAGAACAAAAAAAAAATAAAATTTGAGCCTTCTTCAAAAGTCTAGGCATCCTGCACAGCTAAGTTTGTACCTAAAGGCCTTTAAAAGCATTCACTATCACTCCTCTCATCTGTGAGTCTTATCTTTTCCTCCTAATTTTAGTAGAGCTCCAACAGGTATCACAGAACCCACTGCATCATAGTTCAGAGAATACATTTTTCTTATGCCTTTTTACAACCACTTCCCCATCTTGCTCACATACCCTTAGAACAGTGTCTAGGAATGGTAACAGGTGTCCCTACCCAGCATTATTCCAACAAGCCTTTCTCTAGATCCCCAACACAGATTAGTTTCGGAAGGATTTGTTTGACAATTTTATTTTTTAAATTAGCACCCCAATAGTGTAGGCAGAAAAGGTACCTAACCAGACAGGCATCACATTCTGAACATAAACAGCTGCAAAAAGCCACACTATGCAAAAGAGCAAATCACTGTCATGCTTCACACCCAAAGGAATCCTCCACTTCATGATCATAACCAAAGTACAAAGCTCCAGCCACTTGCATAGTAAATTTCATAATTTTAAATCCCTGCAATTTTCATTACCTCTTTGAAAAGTTCTACCAAAAGCCTTCCTGGCTAGGCAAAATAGGACAAGCTGCCCTTTATGCTCAGAAAAACTGAATATTTCTCACCTTTTCCCTCTTTATCTGTTATTCCATGTGGTATTTCAATACCTTCTTTAAGGCAAATGGAGTTTAGGGAGTCTATTAGTAATTTACAAGGAATAAATCATAGAATGGTTTAGTTTGGAAGGGACCTCAAAGATCATCCAGTTCCAACCCCCTACCATAGGCAGGGACACCTCCCACTACAACAGGGAGGTTCAAGGCCTCATCCAACCTGGTCTTGAACACCTCCAGGGAGGGAGCAGCCACAGCCTCCCTGGGCAACCCATTCCAGAGTTTCACCACCCTCACTGTAAAGAACTTCCTCCTAACATCTCATTTAAATCTACCCTCTTCCAGTCTAAACCCATTGCCCCTCATTACCGGACTTCAGCAGAAAACGGGATCTCACCAAGCTCCTGCTCTCTCTTCTCTGCTATCTAATTGCAAGTTTTCTCAGAGGGGCTGCAGCTGTTTGCCAAGTGAGTGACTCAGCCCTCAAATTACAGGTGAGGAACATTAAGAGTTGGGACCAGTGCAGCTCAGTATACATCAGACCACTGTTTATATATCTAGTCATTCTGATACTTCATTAGCATGGCTCCTTGGCAGGTACATAGCCTACTGAGGCTGTGTGGCCAGTGCTGCTGAGAGAACATCTCACACTAGCCTTGACTCTGCTATGAAAAATGGAAAATGCAGCTGTGCCAGTGCAACAACAAACAAATGCAGTGTGGTTTAGCTCACATTCTCCACAAATAAGAAGAGCAGTAACCCAAGGTCACACCATTGCTGGAATTTCATCAGAGGAAATTCAGTTTCAAACAAAATAAAGCACCAAGGTCGTTCTGGAACAGAGTAAAAAGCAATGGCAAAATTCCACAGCCCCCACACTGTACAACAAAACATAATAAAAAATAGAGCCTCATTATAAATAAACACCCTCACAGCAGCCTTTTAGATTACAAACTTTAATCGCTGCAAGAGAGACAGCTGCTCTGAGTGAGACCGGGGTGGTGAAACCTCTCCGTTTTAAAGACACAATTTTCTCATAACAAAAATGCTCATTCTAATACCAAAACTTCAGTGGTGAGAATTTTATGATTATCCTGAAAGAAGCAATGCATTTCTTTCTGTGTGCAACAAAGAACCCTCTATTCAAACTTTCAACCTAGGTAAAAGGCAGATAATTCCATGTTATCTCACTATTGTTTTTCAAAGTTGGGAGGAACTTAACACTGGAGAACATCATTAACAAACAATCAAGAATGCAGGACCAAGTATTTATCTACAGTGCAAACTGCACATTCTCAGGACCAAGGGAAACTTGCCCAAACTTCAAGCAAATTTACATTTTCCTTGTAGAGGTCTATGGAAAAAGTTGTCACTCAGCTGAGACCTTACTCTTTGATAATAAGTTTGGATGTTGACTCCTATTTTTCATGGACTTTCAGGGTATCTTAGACATGGCATAGTATCTAGCCTGCCTCACCAAGACAGGCTATTAATAGAATCATAGAATGATGATCTTTCAAAGTCCCTTCCAATGCCTAATATTCTGTGATTCTGTGATTTTCAGTGGCTTTTCAACACGGGTTTAGGATACGTACATATTCTCATTCAAACAGTACATACTATTAAGAATGAAAGTGATTAACAGAAATAAAAGAACCCCCAACTGGAGGAATCCCTTAAAATAATTTTCACAAGCAGTCTGCAATGTGTAGCAACTGCTCCACTGCCACCTGGCTGTACATAGAACATGTAACACAGCAAGAAGACAATCGCGTACACTCTGATCTTTAAATCACAACAAACAGTTAGAATCATAGAATCAGTCAGGATTGGAAGCGACCACAAGGATCTAGTTCCAACCCCCCTGCCATGCCCAGGGACACCCTACCCTAGATCAGGCTGGACAGCACCTCATCCAGCATTGCCATAAACACCTCCAGGGATGTGGCCCCAACCAGCCCCCTGGGCAACCCATTCCAGGCTCTCACCACTCTCATGGTAAAGAACTTCCTCCTCACATTCAGTCTGAATCTCCCCACCTCCAGCTTTGCTCCATTCCACCTAGTCCTGTCACTACCCGGTACCCTATAAACTCCCTGCTAGCTCATGTTGAGCTTCATGTCCACCAGCACCCCAAGCACTTCTCCTCAGGGCTGCTCTCCAGACAGTCACTGCCCAGCCTGTATTTGTGCTTGGGATTGCCTTGACCCAGATGCAGGACCTTGCACTCAGACTTGCTGAACCTCCTGAAGTTGGCTTGTGCCCATCTCTCCAGCCTGTCCAGGTCCCTCTGGATGGCATCCCTGCCCTCCAGCCTGTCTGCTGCACCACACAGCTTGGTGTCATCAGCAAACTTGCTGAGGGTGCACTCAATGCCTCTGTACACGTCGTCCACAAAGATGTTGAATGAGACTGGTCCCAGGGCTGATCCCTGAGAGGCTCTGCTTGTCAGTGGCCTCCACTTGGACAGCCACTCTTTGGGTGTGGCCATCAAGCCAGTTTTTTATCCATCTGGTGGTCCACCCATCAAGCCCATGTTTCACCAGCTTGGAGACCAGAATGTGGTGTGGGGCAGTGTCAAAGGCTTTGCTAAGGTCCAGATAAACTACATCAGTTGCTTGCCCTTCATCTATTAATGTTGTGATCTCTTGTTTTGACAAAGTTCAGACCAGCAAACAGAACTCCAGTAGTCTGTACTTAATTTGCACAGAGGAAAATACATTCATCAGAGTGGCCAAGGGCAAGTCTCTAAACCCTGAATCCAGTGGGTACCTGTCAGCCCACAGCACAGAAAAACCCGGGGGAAATTAAGAACATCTTTTATAGATGGGATGGCAGTGAATACCAAAATCAATGATTGTGAAATTGTTATTCTGCTCTGAGAGAGAACCAAGCAATTAGACTACTGCCAGCTTTTCCTATCCACAGCCCGAACCGGGCGGGGAAGCAGTCGATTTTCTTTCATAAGGCACAGGCTGCTGTCCTTGCCTGACCATTTCTGAGGGAGGATAACGGTTCTGTTCCGCAGGGCCTACAGCAACACTGCTCGTACAGTACAAGTGTTAACGGCCACGCCTGCTGTGACGCGGCCCGCGGCCCTCTGAGGGTGCAGTGCACAGCCCCAAGGGAGAGCCGCCGGAAAGCGCAGTTTCGCGGCCCCTCCGGTGGAGTCGTGGCAGCTTAGGACCCAACCGCACTCCTGTCCTAGCTCCCCAACGCTGCGCGCCGCCGGATGCTGCGCTTAACCCTGGTGGGCCCTGACTCCGCCCGCCGCCGGTCGTGCAGCCGCAATCGCGTTCCCCGGCAACGCTGAGCGCCCCGCGGGGTCCGGCCACCGGCCCCAGGCACTGCCACCACGGTGTCCCGCGGGGACCCGCGGTGCCGGGCGGCTGGCGGAGGAGCCGCGCCGGGCCTCACGGCAGGTAGACCCCGAGCAGGGCGATAAGGGCCGCTGCCACCCTCCGCCTGCGCCACAGGAGCCCGTTTCCCCGGACAGCGACAGGGATCGCCGGGAGGGCTACGGGCTGCAAGCACCCCACAGAGTGACAGCGTCATGTGGACCCGGAGCCTCAGATGGCTCCTGCACCTTCGCAGGCGCAGTAAGGGGGCAGAGGGGAGACTGGAGGAAGCATAGGCTGCCCACCTGCACTTCAGCCCTGGCCTGCCCCTCGGCGGCCGCCCAGCCGCCACCAAGAGGGACTGCGGGGCGCCGTGAAAGGCTATGTGCCATATAGACCCACAGCGTGAGAAGTAGGGCTGCCAGGGACCCCCTCCCTGGGACTCTGCGAGTAACCATTGAGGAGGAGCCGGGCGAGGCCATTCTCAGCGGCCAGGGGTGGTCAGGCTGTGCCGCGCAGAGAGCAGCCGGGGACGGGAAGGCGCCGCTTTCCCCCTCTGTTTCCGCCGTCAGTGGGTCGTGCCAGTTTTCGCGGGCTTTTCTTTCTCGACGTGCACCTTTCTGTTCTCTCTGTCTCCGCGCAGCAATGCCGTCCTCTGAGGTCGTCCTGCAGTCATCCCCCAGCAAGAGGCAGAAATGTTCGGAGCCCGGAGAGCCTGCTGCACGGCTCCGCTTCGCTAAACTGTCCGAGAACGCTTGCACCCCTTCCAGGGGCTCTGCTCGGGCTGCCGGCTACGATCTGTACAGGTGAGGGTACATCCTCTCCCCTCCCACCGGGGACGAGACCCCCCTACTCTCTGTAATGCTCTCTCTCCGGGAGAGGCTGCGGGGGGCCGTTGCGAGAACCCCTGTTCTCGGGCCTTCGGAGAGGGCCCTTACGAAGCAGATCCTCATGCTGAGCAGAGGTCCCCAGGTAGAGTGGCCGGACCTGCAGAAGAGGCCAGAGTTGGCCAGTTCGTTTGCTTCCTTGCTCTTCCATCCTTTATATCAGCAGACATCTGTGGTCCAGACATCTCTGGTTCAGCCATCTCTGGTTCAGACATGCAACACTGATTTAATCAGACAGCGATGCAGCCTTGGCCAAAAGCAGGTTTGACGTGACAGCCTGAGTTGACCGGGTGTCTTCCTTTTGGAAAAAAAAAATGGTAGTGCCCTTCCTGGCAGCACTTAGGCTTTTCTGCTTTCCTCTTGGCTGTTGAGAACTGCCTGCCAAAGCAAGTTGTGGTAGTTTGATAATACTCCTATCTGGAAAGCATATGTGTTGCTGTACAGGGTTTTGTCGTTTGAATTGCTACTCATCGTTGTTGAAAGGTTTTCACTGTTCAGGAATATCTGCAGCGAAACCTGTGGTTGTTTGCATAGTGCTTCCATGATCATTTACTACTTATATCTGAACTCCACTGTGACATCCTTTACTTTCCTTTTTTTATTATTACTTAGAATAACCACCTTGTCATTTTGTTTATTTGCCTGACTTTCTTCTTCTAAAGCTTTGTTTCACCACACTTGGTGCTATCCCGTTATATTCCTTTTGTCATACCGGGTTTGGTTTTGTTCTGGTTCCAGTGATGCATTGTACACCCGGGAAAAGTCTATTTTACAAAAATAATGGGCAGTACCGAAAGGTTTTTAAAAAGCAGTTCTTTATCAAGGCCCAGATGTATTTGCCTTAAGCAAGCAGAACAGTCTCACTGTGGTATTGTCACCTCTGCTTTTAATTAAGCTTCCAGTACAGTGGCTTCAGAAAGTCCTTAAAGTTATGTCTTTTGCAGTTCCCTGTAGAATCATGTGAATTGTGAACTTCTGATATAATTTAAAAAATTTAATTGTTACATAACATGTAATTTCATGGATTAAAATTTATTACAACTAGCTAATCTGCCATACTAGCTTAACCAGAAGAGTGTACTATCCATAAATACTGCTTTTGCACACAAAAAATCATACATCCCCATTCCCCTAAGGGTTAAAGTTAAGCTTGTGGTTTTTGTCTACATTACCAGTTTTCAAAAAACAAAAAAACCCCACACAACATTTATAACTAACAGTCTTGAGATTATGCTGTTCAAAGCACCATTGAACCATCCTGTGTTGTAGGATCTGCATTCGATTTTGCAAATCTGTAAATACTTCTTGTATAAATTCCCAGCAAGAATAATTCTGGGTAATTTTGTACATTAGGTTACAGAGGAGACATTTTTTGAAATACACTATATAAACTAGTGTTTCCTTCCTTAATGTAGTGCTTATGACTGTGTGATACCACCCATGGAAAAGGCTGTAGTGAAAACAGACATTCAAATTGCACTTCCTTCTGGATGCTATGGCCGAGTAGGTAAGTACACAGGCTACAAAGAGGCTGCATAGCCATAGTAGAGCTAGTTTGCCTCCTCCTCACATTTAGATTCTGCCTAAAGCTTTCAGAATTGGCCAACACAAAAAAAGAAAAAGAGGGTAACACGTGGCTGTGTGGTTTATCAAAGGTTGTAATAGATGTGCCTTGTCAAATACATTGGAAGCTTATCTAAAGTTTTCAGAATCTGCATACAACTTCATAGTATGTGCAATATTTCATTATTTCTCTGTGGTTTCAGAATTCTAATCACAAAGACAAATAGGTAATAAACCTACCGAAAATACTCCTCTGGGTGTTAATCAACCCTGAAGTAGAAGTGCTAGTCTAGAAGAATTCGGCAATGTTTCATGACAGAATAAGAGAGGACCTGTACAAGCCCTTTTATTATGTTTTACATATTCTTTTTTGGATTATGTATAACTTATTAAAATTAAAAAAAACCCAAACAAACAAAAAAAACCAACAGCCACTCCAGTGGAAGAGAATGATCAGTTTGCTGTGCCTTTCCATCTAAAAGGAGAATATTACTGCATTTCTCTTATCCCAGAGAGAGTGCTCATAAGAGAGTTAACATTTCAGCACTTCATCAAAGCAGGTTAAGTGAAAAAGGAAAAAAAAAAACAAACCAGGCATGTGATTTAATTTATCTGTGCATAAGTTTAGTGAATTGCTTGCCAAATTTGGGTTTCCATTGTAATTTGAGTGGACCGACCCAATAATATTTTGACATTATTCCAAACCATTTGGTAGCCACCGAAAACAAACCAAGATTAGATAGTCCTCATCTTGGACAACCTTCCTTTGAGAAACGTACTCTGCAGTTGGTGGTCTAAACAAAGATACAGATATGCTTACATCACCTAAAGACTGGGGTTTTACTGTAGCCTGTAGCATCTGTTATTTTAATATATACATTAACACTTACAGTAGTTCCTGTAGAATCTTGTTTTATTTTAGAAAGACTGAAAACAGTTCCTCCTGCCACAGCTCTGTGCAAACACACTATGGAATCTAAAAATACTGTGTAACAGTTTCAACAGAAATAAATTATTATACTTACAAAAACCTTCTTATTTTCTAGCACCACGTTCTGGTTTAGCTGCAAAGCACTTCATAGATGTTGGTGGTAAGATTTCTGCTCTTTTTACTAGTCTTTTTGCAAAAATCAGCATCTGTGTCAGCTTTTGTGACATTCAGGCTTTGTCTTAAAGAAGAACTGATTCTTGCACATCTGTTAACACTAAGGTTTTTTAAGCATTGTTGGGTAACATACAAAAAAGCATTGAGATGGGAATCAAAGGCTCTCTACAATCCTATGCCTCTCCATAGTACACGTTTTACTATAGTGTGGTTCTTTAAAACAGTTCTAATTTTCTTTTAGTTATGTGAGAGAATACATGTGCTCTGTAGCAGTCTTTTCAATCTGAGTGTTAAACTAGGAAATAGCAGAAAGCAACCAGAAGTGCTTAGCAGGATGACCTATGCTCAGATTTTAATAGAGGTGACAAGCCATGAGTAAAAACTATTATTGACAGTTAGTAGAGGACTTCTTAGTGAAAAAAACAAACCAACCAACCAAACAAATCCCAACCAACCAAAAGTCAAACCAAGCCCCACAGAACGAGCAAGCAATCCCACTTGTCTTGAAGAAATTTATCACTATTAAGGTATTATCCATCTAAGTAGAAACACATTGCAAAAGTCCTAAGGGTCAGGTAGAAAAACTGGGATCATCCAAGAATATGTTCAGAATTCACATCTGCTAGGTGGGGATGCTATCCCAACATTGACATGCCAAACTTCTGACAGAGTAAGATAGAATATCAGACTGCCAATTCCAGTGCATATTTTTTTCAAGAAATTACTTACATGATTTCCACCCAGTACACATAGAGAAGTACCTTAGTCCTCTGTAATGATTATAATTATTGTTGTTCCAGAATAAAGGAATGCCAAGGATGTTAACATATTTTGCCATTACATGCAGTTACAGTGCAAGTGTGTGACCCTGTACAGAAGGAAAAATGATCATCTGGGTTGTATTTTCCAGTATCTTCCTAGTATCATATATTTGATTTGATAAAAGTAGCATAGTCTGAACTCATGAGTTTAACAGTCATGTGCTAAGACTTTGTGATAAGAATATGGTAACCACCAGTAAGACTATGTCAGTGAAGCTACGTTTGAAGAGAGAATGATTGATAAGGAGTTAATTCCACAAAACCTTTACCCAGCTGTGCCTATAATAGAATTTGAAATTATCATGGCTTTGACAGTGCTTTCAGTCACTCAGCACAGCATTGGGTCACAAAACATACTTTTAAAGTGTTATTTTCTTAATACATAACTTCAAATATAATTGCAAGTTCTGCATATATCAGGCGTGCTTTTAAGGAAGAAGCCTGCTCTTCAGATTTCTTTAATTACAGAAAAAAAGCATAATATGGAAGAGTTTGTTGCATGTATAAATCTAACCATGCTATTTTAATAGGCACATTTTACACTTATAAAAGCGTAATTCACAGATTGCATTGGGTTGGAAGGGACCCTCAAAGGTCATCTTGTCCAACCACCCCTAGTCCAACTAGAGCAGGCCGCCCAGGGCCACATCAAGTTTGGTCTTGATGATCCAGGGACGCAACCTCAACCACCTCCCTGGGCAACTTATTCTGGTATTTTGACGCTTCATTAAAAAGAATTTCTTCCTTATATATTCTAAATATCGATTTAAATAGAATTGGTAATCTGTAGCAATCACTTTTGAGCATTGTGTTATATCAGAACAGAATACTGTATTATAACAGAAATAAAATCAGCCCTTATGTTAAATCAGCAAATTCCATTATTGATCTCTAATGCTTAGCAATGCCTATCCTAGCATATGGTCTAGAAAAATGTTGTTTTAGCTGTACAGAAACACTTGAGAATGGTTTGTTAAATGAAGAATTTATGCAAAGAGCTAATGATCTTCTTATATGCATTTATGAGCATATGTACATAATTTTATGTGTCAAATATGAATTCTGGCTTTCAGCTCTCCAGTTGATTGATTCATGTGAACAAATGCACCAAATTAATGGGCAACTGGCTGCAGAATTTGAGTGACGCTTAAAACTATTTGTACTGCTGTTACAAGTTTGTGGAATTTCTCCTTATGATGCATCTATGTAGCATGGACTCGGTATCTGCTCTTGTGTAAAGCACAGCAAACTTTTTTTTTATTCTGGAAACTATTTGTGCACAACAACCCCTGCGTTTTGGTCCCCTTTCCTTTTGACAGTGCTGTGTAATTAAAGTGCCTTTAAGTTAAATACCAGTGAGTTAACTGGAGAACTACATGTCTTTGTGATTTTGAGAACTCAGGGGACACTCCTAGTGTTACTATAAGCACCTTAATTAGGAAGCTGTTCAGAGATGCAGTTGGATTAATCCATAACATCATAAGGAAAGAGAGCTGTATAAATACTTTTCTCACCTTAGAACTAGTGCAGAGGTTGTGCAGTAACTGGACTGTAGTATTTTCACATACCTGGAGAAACTGAGAAAAAAAATAGGAGTTTTCTGGTTTTTAGTGTATAAGGTGTGGTTCAAACTTCAAAATGTAGTCATATTGTAGTTTCCTCTGGTGTTTATGATCTCTAACAGTAGTACTTTGTGTGTCTGAGAATGCCTTGGAATGTTGTGTAATTTTAGTATTGAAATTATTTCTGCAAGAAATAATTCTTGATCCACAGTGAAACCCAAACTCCATACTGGAAATATGCTTCCTGTATCCAAGAGAAAAACCCTCACAGAATTCGTCAAAGTTTTAGTTCTGTTATCCTGCCCAAGATGCAAATACATAACTCTCCAATAAAATGTTAGAGTTAAAAACGGGCTTCTGCTTGATATGCAAAGAGGTGAACTTAGCAGAACAAATGGAGCCTGAATGTGGTCCAGCTGTCTTGATTTCAGGTAGAGTATTACAACTAAAATCAGCAGTACAGTGGTAAAATACTTTTTGATATGCAATGGTATTTTTCAGTTGTTTTTGCAAGACTGGTTAGCATTTTTAGATCTTTGAGTATTTTCATATCTCTTCTTTAGTAGATGATTGTAGTATCTCATATTGATATCCTTTATACTACCCATGCACAATTAATCTAAACCATATCTACTTAGCTAATATACTGGCAACGTTTATTAACTGGATATCCCTCTTAATCCTTTCTTATGACAGCTGGTGTTATTGATGAGGATTACAGGGGAAATCTTGGAGTGGTACTCTTCAACTTTGGGAAAGAGGCTTTTGAAGGTAAGTGTTAAGCGGGGCCAAGCCTTTTTTCAGACATCTGCCTGGAAATTAAAAACTAAGCTTTCTTTAAAAGTCTGTGAAGAGTTACAGTTAGCTGAGAACATTTTTATTTGCACAATTAACAAAACATGGAAATTCAACTCCTAGAAAACTGGATAGCATGCAAGGGAAGAAAAAAGAAAAAGCCTAAAACACACCTCCATCAAACCAACCAACCAGCACCTACTTTACTAAGCTTTTGTATTTGTAAACTGTACTGAATTGCAAGTGCAACTTTGTATTCTGTTTCTTTCTTGGCCTGGAGGGAAAAAAAAAAAAGAAAAAAAAAAAATTTAGCTTTGCACTATTTAAGATAAAAAAATCTAAAGGAATTCCTGGGACACATGAGTAAGAAAGATAAGGTTTTCTCTTAATCATGCTGTCACACTGCAAACAGTCAGTTTTAAGCTTCAGGCCCAGTTAGAATATTGCCAGTGGTTTTACAGTCTTTTTTGCAACTTCACATTGAAAGCTTCTTAGAGAAGTTCTGCAAGCCAGGTTGGGTAATAGTGAGAAATTTAGTTTACCTATCAATCAGAAAATCCATTCCTGGTCTTGTTCACAAAAGGACCCACGTTATATTTAATGCTGTGCATACTGCTCTGCAGTACTTGCATGTAATGACCCTTAAGATGCCATAGTATGGCAGCAGGAATGAGAGGTGATGCCCTGAGCTGATTCTGCTGATGAAACCTCACTTGAAGGGATTAAGCACAAGTTTATCTCAACCTGGGGATTTGAGACTATTAATATCTGCTTAACTGAGTTTCATATAAGTGTTTACACTTCAGTACATTCTGATAGTCTACTCTTGAAAGGAGATTGTCTAAACTTTGTATTGGTTATTCACTTTTTTGGAAGGAATTAATAAGATTTTAACTTCATTGCAGTTAAAAAAGGGGATAGGATTGCCCAGCTCATTTGTGAACGCATTTGCTATCCTGAGCTAGAAGAAGTTCAAGTAAGTTGGCAAAAGAAAACTTCAATTTTCAACAGTTAATAGTTTTAGATGGTTATAAGGTGAAAATGATTGGTATAGATAAATACTTTGCTTTAAAAACACTTTCAGTGTTAAACCTGCATAGCAGCCTTGCTCCCTGAATAAAAATCTTGGTGCATTGCATGCACTGGTATGAATTTTTATTGTATTTTAATTTTTAGTTTTCAGAGTTGACACATTCTTGAGAAATACTTCAGCATATACTAGAAACAGTGGGATTTGTTTAAACTTGTACTTTAAAAAGTTTTGGTTTAGTTTCTTGATTATCATTACAAGTACACATATCTTCCTCTATGATAGACAGTTGTATAGAAACAAAAGGCAGGTTCAGACACTAAACCAACTTACCATTGATGTCTTTCAGGCTCTAGATGATACAGAACGTGGTGAAGGTGGCTTTGGTTCTACTGGAAAAAACTGACAACTACTTGAATATGCTTTCTATTTTATTTATTTTCTTTCTTACGCTATTTCTAAATTCTCGTTTGAATTTAAAATTGGATTTTTGAGTACATTTTTTAAAATTCAAGTTTTATTTGTACTTCTTCATCTCTCTCCTCCTGTCTGATTTTACAGACCATGAACTCATCTGATTTATGGGAAAATGTGAGTGACTGACTTGGTTATTTGATGGATTATTTTTTTCTTTTTAGATGTTCAGTGCTCCATAATGTTGCTTATGTGCTGATTATGCTCTAATAAACTAAACTCAATGTAATTATTTTGATTCCTTTTACTTACATAAACTAAAATGGCTGATTACACCCAGGCCAGTTTGTGTTTATCTTCTGAAAACCGCCTTCCATGTATCTCATGCTGAGAGTCTCTTTCAGAATCACAATTAAGCGGGTTGGAAAAGACCTTCAGGATCATAGAGTCCAACCCATTACCTAACACCTTCTAATTAACTAAACCATGGCACTAAATGCTCCTTTTAAAGACATCCATGGAAGGTGGCTTCACCACCTCCAATGGCAGCCCCTTCCAATGCCAAATCACTCTTTCCATGAAGAACTTCTTCCTAACGTCCAGCCTAAATATGCCCTGGCACAGCCTGAGGCCACCAGCGACCTCTGCCAGCTCTCAGTGATTTTTTCAGCAACTGACAGCTCAACTCCAAGGCCTTCTCCTTAAGTCGTTTGAGGGTCTCCATGGCCACCCCCCAGATCAGCATAGGTGCTTTGATGTGTTTCCCCAGCACCAAGAGGAGATGGTGGTGGTGTGCAGGCCCTGGGCCACCTACATCCGTGTGCTGGAGGCATGAGGAGGACACAGGCAAGGCTTTGGTCCTGCATCCCTGCTGCCAAGACCCCAACCTCTATCTGCTGCCAGGCATGGGACAGCCCCCCAAGGAGGATCCAGTCTGGTTTAGCCCCCATAGTGCAGAGCCTGGAGCTGGGCTGCAGCCCCATGCATGCTAAGGACAAGTCAGGGCCAGGCCAGGAACATCAACTGCAACCTTTATTAAATAATTCTTGTAAAACATTTGCTTCCTACAACATCTAATTTATATAAAACAGCTCTTGCTTGCCATGCATGAACTGACCTGCTTCTAAAATCCCCCAGGGATCCCCAGCCATGCAGCTGCTCTGGGGACGCTTCAGCACCGTGCCCAGCCTATGGCCAGGGTGAGCCCAGTGCCCTGGGGGCAGGCAGAAGAGCAGCAACTGCCTGAGCTGTCCTCGCCCAGCACCTCCTGATGGCTACAGGCGGCAGGAGGCAGGGGTGGTAGTGGAGTTCAGGATGCTGTCGGCCCTTGATGCCTTTGAAAGGTCACGCTGTGGAGACACCAAGTGAGAAATGGCAATGAGGAGATGGAGCTGTCCTGGAAATCAGGAGCAGCTCCTGGGGAGGGAACGGAAGGGAAGGGCAGGCTGCTCCCCACAGCTTGCTTCAGAAGAGTGCTGGAAATTGTCACCCTCCAGGAGGTGAGAGAAGACTTGGGGCATCAGGACAACGATGGGAACAGCCCCAGGCTGGGAACCTTGTCCCTCCCTCCTGCTGCCAGGCAGCTGTCCTGGGAACAGCTACAGAGCCAGAGCTGGGAAGGGACTCTTCAAGCTCCTGCAGTCCAAACCCCTGCAGTCAGCAGGGACATCTGCAACTACAGCAGGTTCTTCAGACTCCAAGACACTGAGGGACACGCACAGACCCAGCCCTGCTGAGCCTTGGAGAGCATCACCACCCTCAGGCTCACAGTCTATGCCAGCCTCAGCCCCACACACTGCATCAAGGGTGTGGATGCAGAGCCCTCTGGGGTGCCCAGGGAGCAAGGGGCACAGCCTCTGTGCTGCCCAGCGCAGGGAGGTGAGGGTAGAAGAGATGAATTACCGCAAATGCAGAATAGGTACTGGGAAGTGAATTCATGCTCGGGCTCTGCTGGGCAGGGTATCTGGGGGTGCACCCACTGCTCAGGGTGGTTCCATGCTGCAGGGCCATGTTCTCCTTGTTCTGCTCCCTGCATCCAGCCCGGGGGGTCTTTGGGGTGCAGTGGCTAGGAGGCCGAGCTGGCCTGAGCTGCAGGGAGAAGCTGGGTCAGACAGGGCACAGGAACCAGGCAGGGCTAGGGGAGCTGCCCATGGCACAGCAGTGCGAAGCACCAGGAGCCCCCCAGAGTCCAGTTCTGGTCCCAGAGCACACCCACTGTCAGAAGGTCCTCCAAGCTGCAGGCTTAGCCCAGAGGAACAGTGATCAGCCTCCAGCACAGGAGGAACACTGCTGATACACTCCTCTTCTCCCTCAGGTTCCCAGAACATCTTGCCCAGATGGTGGCAGCCCAGCACAGGAAGATAAGGACAAACAGGGGCCCTTGGGCCCTAAGAGTTTGGAAGGAGAACCAGTAAAGCCCCCCATGCCAGCAGTTGGAGCAGCCTTGTCCCAGCTCACTCATCTTCTTACCTTCCCTCCAGAAGGCAGCAGCAGAGACAGGGGTGAGTGGCAGCTGGTTGGCCCCAGAGCAGAGCGAACAGTGCTGTTGGGTGTGCAGGTAGTGGTGCCATGGAGCTGAGGGCAGTAGAAGAGAACAGTGTCACATGGGGAGAAATCTAGCAGCTGCAGCATGCCCAGGAAACCAGGGAGGGAGTCCTAACTACTTGTCTCCAGGGAGAACAGAAGAGACCACAGCTTGCGCCTTTTGGTGAATCAAGAGGTCTGGGAGAAAGCTGAGGTCAGACTTCTGAGCAGGGCCTGTTGTGACAGGAGGAGGGCTGATGAATTGAACTAGAAAGAATAAGATTCAGACTGGAGAGAAGGAAGAAAGGCTTGACACTGAGGGTGGTGAGAGCCTGGGCCAGGCTGCCCAGAGGGGCATCTTTTACCTCAGCCCTGGACCCATTTCCAGGTCAGGATGTTTGGAGCTCCAAGCAACCTACTCTGGTTGCAGTTGTCCCTGCTGACTGCAAGGAGCTTGGGCTGTATGAGCTTGAAAGGTCCTTCGTGGCCCAAACCAGTCTGGGAATCTATGGTTCTGTTGCCCTGAACTCTCCCTTCACCCCTACGTCATGTGAAGGTAAACCTAAACATGTCTTCAGCTCAGCAACTGGCAGTGTGCCAGCACAAACAGCTTTACCTTCCTTACTTTGCCAGGTGTGTGCGTGCCGAGCACGCGGCACTTGCTGGGCATCCATGGGGTGCTGCCGTACAACATCTCCGCCTCAGTCTCACGGCTCCTCTTCAGCTGCTGCAGAGAGAATTGAGCTTGTGACCCAAGCAACGAGCAGCTGCCAGGGCAAGGGTAGGCCAGGGCACAGTGCCACAGCAGGTTCTGCCTGTACACAAATGTGCCGTGGTCCTGGCACAGCTGGAGCCAAGGAAGGGGCTCAACAGCCACAGATACTGACAGCAGTGGACACCAGTCCTGCTCTCAGAGGTGACCATGCAGACAGTGACAGCACCCAGAGCCCTGGGCAGTGTTTTGGGGCAGCCATAGGGGCCGGTCCCCCTCCCCAGGCAGGGCAGGGTCCCTGACACCTGCATTTGCTGCAACACAAGCTCCCCAGACCACCTGGTTCAGCTCCACACTCACCCTCTCTTGCTTCTCCTTCTCTTTCTCCAAGTGGTACTGCTGCCACTGCTCTTTCACATGCTGCATGAACTGCTGCCCCTTCACCAGGAAAACTGCCTGGTGCTCCTGCTGCCAGGCCTGGGTCTTGTTCTCCAGCTCATCCTGCAGCTGGTGAGGACACAAGGAGGCTGTGGAGAAGATGCCCTCCAGAATGTGTCCTCCTCCATGCACAGCTACAGCCCTTCCTGGTTCCAAGCACTGTGCTTGCCCTCAGTCGCTGCTGCACAAGCCTGACCAGGACTACAGCTTCCTCCCCAGGGCTGAACCTACCTTTGAAAGCATCTTCTGCAGCTTTGCTCGCTGCTTCTCCTCCTTCAGCAGGTTGCCCCCACGGTTGGTGAGACGGCTGGGGTCAGCTGCCTTCCTCTGGCAAGGGAGGCAGGTCAGCAGAGCACCCAACACACCACCCCTCTAACAGCCCAGAACAGGACAGGGCCCCTGGAGTACGCCAGCCCCATCCCAAACCTCAGCAGTGCTCTGCATGCAGAACCCCATCCCCTCACCAATCCAATCTGGTTTCCCAGTGCCCCCTCGCCTTTCCCAGCAGCCTGCTGCAGCTGGGAGCAGAGACAGGCACTGCTCCAACCTAGCCCTCAGCCAGCCACATTCCCACTTGCACAATACCTCCAGCTCCAGGAACAGCTTCCAGTTCTGCTCCCATTTCTGCACAGCCTCAAACAGGTCTTTGTGTGCTTCATAATAGCTCTTCATCTTCACTACCTCGGTGTCGTGCAGCTCCAGCAGGGTCTCTGTGTAGTTCTCTGCAGAGCAGACAACAGCAGGCTCAGAGGCAGCAGGGTCCCTGCGGCTCCTTCTGGGGGTCCTCAGGCAGGCAGAGCCAGCACCTACCATCATAGTAGGGGCTGAAGGCCTCCTTCTGCTCCTGGCTGTAGCAACACCTTTCCCAGTAGTCAGCCAGCTCTGCCCGGGTCGCCTGAATCACAGCCTTCAAATTCTGCAGCTTCAGCTCCTCCAGATGCTCCACTTCCAACTGCAGCTGCCAACAGGAGCAGAGCAGCCTCAGAGAAGGCAGCACCAGCAGGAGCAGACCACAATTAACCTCGGCAGAAGCCTCCAAGATGAGGCAAGCTGAGACAACTAGCTCCCAGCTTTTCCACTTGTGAGGAGAGCATTCGGCTTGCTTGCTTCACAAAATCAGGGAATGCCTTAGGTTGGAAATGAGCTTTAAAGTTCTCCTAGTCCAGGCCTCCTGCAGTGAGGAGACTGCTGGAAGCAGTCCCCCACTTTGGCTCCATCAACAGGAGTGCTGAGCCCAGGGCTCTCCCCAGCTCTCCTCCCAAGCCACAGGAAGGTCCTTACAGCTTTCCTGGTTCTGGCTCTGCACCCAGGCACGTGCACTGCAGAAGATTCTCTCTCCTCCATGGGCACCTGCAGCCATTCCCAAAGCTGTGTGATCCTGGAGCGCAGCTCTGCGCACGCAGCTTCGTTCAGGGCCCGATGAGCTTCCAGCTGCAGGAGGAGAGCAGGGACAGGGGCAGCCATCCTGGCACCCCTGGCACGAGCAGCACCTTGTCTGCTGCAAGCAGAGGCCCCAGCTGCTCTTTCAGCGTTCACAGATGGCATCGAGTCGGAAGGGACCCTCCAAGGACTTCCTGTCCAACACCCCTACACTCAACAGGGACACCTCCAACCAGACCAGGCTGCCCAGGGCCACACGTTTCCAGGGACAAGGCCTCGACATCATCACTGTTCCAGTGTCTCAGTACCCTCAGTAGGAGGAAGTCCTTCACAATGTCAAACCTAAATCTCCCCTGCCCTAGTTCCAAACCATTGCCCTGCATCCCATCCCCATAGGCTCTTCTGAACAGTTCCTGCCCACCTTCCTGTAGGTCCCCTTCATGTATTGAAATATAGTTATAAGACCTTGGAAATGCTCCCCAGAAGCCATTTTAGCACAGGCTGAGGAGCTGCTCCTTACATCCTGATGCCAGCTCCTGCCAGGTCTCACACACGGCCACACCATGCCAACATACCTGTTGCAACAACTCCTGGAGGGCAGCGAGGTTGTCTGTGGACAAGCAAAAGGCTTCCACATCCTCATCCACCACATCCTGCTCCAAGCTGGTGTCTGGAGCGTGGCCCAACTCCTCCATCAGAAAGATGATTTGCTGCCGGCTGCGGACAAACTCTTCCTGCCTTTGCTCCTAAGGTGAGCAGCAGGGTTAGGACCCAGTGAGTGCCACACGTACCACCCTCGGTGACACCACCACTACCACCCCTCCTCCTCCCTTACTTTCTCAGCAGCCAGAGAGGCCAGGTGATGCCGATAGCGATCCAGCTCCTCCAGGCTGGGCACAGCCTTGGCATCGATGGAGAATGGGGTGGTGCAGAGGATGTCACACAGGTCCTGTTCCTGCTCTTGTAGGTTCTTCAGTTCCTGCATCCTGTTGCACCTCTGCTTCAGCAGCGCTTCCACGCGTGTCCGCAAGCTCTTCTCTCTCTCCAGAATGGTGCCTTCCTCCTCTGTCTGTAAAAGCCCAGAAATCAGCTCTCTCCCCCTCACCATGCACACTGGAGCCACATTTTTAGCCTTCTTGAAGACCTTGAGCAGCAGCCCCAGTTCTGAGCAAAGGACTCCCCAGGCAGGTACTAACACAGTAGCACCGCACAAAATGAGACACTTGCTCTCCACACAACCATCTCCCACTGCCTGACCTGCCAGGAGCCACAAAGCTCCACCAGGCACCACAAAAAGTGGCTTTGAACAGATGTTTGCCTCGTGGGCTCTGGTCCCTCCAAGACACTCAGGGAGGGGCTAGGCAGCACAAGGCTGTTGCCAGCAGGAGCCTAGGAGTGCAAAGCAACACTTCAACACTTTACCTCAAAGGCCTCCAGCTGCAGATCCTTACAGAGGCTACAAAGCTTCTCCTGATACAGCTCAATTCTCTTCAGAAGATATTCCTTCAGGTTCTTCTCCTCTAGCACCATCTCGTCCAGGAGCTCCTGTGGCACAGTTATGGGTAGGAGTAGGGCTAGGGAGCTAGAAGGGGATGTGCAGAGAGAGCAGGCAACGCAGTGGAACGAACCATCGCTAGAGAAACACTCTAGGGGACAAATGAAAGAAGGGCAGGCAGCGTGAGGTGCCCAGCAGAAAGAGGACATGGGCAGAGGTGCAGCAATACCCTCGGAGCTCCTGTTAGACCCAGCTGGCTCTCACTTTCTGGGCAGCTCACATCAAGCTACCCTAGCTCAGGGGCCAAGCAGGGATGGCTGCTGCCAAAGGGGCTCGGCAGTGGGCCTGGGACCTCCCTGCCTCAGGAGCCCCCTGCCCCTCACCTTCATGTACTTTTTGGCCACACGCGTACGCTCCAGGCACTGTCCCTCCGGGATTCCGATCTCCTTCCAGATGGTCCACAGCGTCCCCATGCCTTCGGTCAGGACCGCCACGACCTCGGCTGTCAGCGCCTCTCTGAAAGCACCGGCACCCAGCGAACATCAGCCGCCGCCGGGCGGGGTCCGGCACCACGACTGTTGGCCGCCTACATCCCCCATGCTCTGTCTCGCTTCTCGGGTCCCGTCTTCTTGTCTGGGTCGGCACGTCCCGGTGCCGCCGCAGTGCCCCACCCCGAACCTCTCCTGCCGCCCCAGCTGTCCCGGAACCCCACAGTTACTCCCCTAATTCATCCTTTTACGGGGCTCTCCGGACCATCCTAGGTCGCGCAGGTGCCACCACTCTCCGCCTCACCTTCCCCGCCCCTACTCCCTACCTTCCCCACCGCCCGTTTCGAGTGCTCTGTACCTCTGCGTTACGAAGTCTGTGCTCATGGTGGCTCACGGCTGGCGCTCCGCTCTGCGTTCCGCCCTCAGTACCCGTTCTCACCGCGGCCGCACTAGCAACAACCCCGTCCGGGTCGCTTCCCGTCCCCGATTCAAACTGGCCTCAAGCACCGCAAGCGCGGACGTAACAGCGGCCCTATTCATAGCCGCCGCCGTGACCCCGCCCCGGGCCGGCCGCCAGCCAATGGCAGCGGAGAGCTCCCGGCGCCTCTAACCAGTCCCGAGCGGCGGCGCTAGCGCAGCCGACGGCGCTGTGCGGCACCTGTTTGGCGGCAGCCACATGGCGTCACGGGGACTGCCTACCCGGGACTTCTCTGCTCTGCTATCGACCTCGCCTCAGGGTCCCCTTCGGGTTGTAGCACCAGGCTGAGCCGGAGACCTAGCGGCAGAGGTGTTTACTGGTGTGAGAAACGAACTCACGCTAAAAAATTAAGTATAAAAAGGCTTATTTTAAAATAAAGGCGAACAGCGCTGGGTGCATGGCAAAATTGCTAGAGGCACACCGCCAACAGCAGATAAGAGTGCTTATCTAGGGTATTGTATTAGCTTTATAAGTATTCATGAATGCTCTTACATTTTCTAAGCACTACCCCTAGCCCCCTTTAACCCTTACCCCTAAGTCAATTTAAGCAAAGCAACAGCTGGTTCTTTTTATAGCTAAAGAGAGCTCAGAGTCTCTGCCTCTCTGGCCCTGTCACCCTCAGCCCACACAACCTGGCTGGGCTGTGCACGAGGGGGCCAGAAATTTCCGAGTCATCAAATCATTTGGGTTTGCACCCCTGGAGCACCCAGCTCTGCTGCGATGAGGGGCCAAGGGTGGGCAGACCAGGAAGCCCCCAGTGAGCCCCTGCCCAAGGGAGCTGCCTTTCAGCTCTGGCCCTGTGCAGCACAGGCTGCCATGCCTGGAGAGCTGGGCAAGGGGACAGACTGACCAGAGCTGTGCTGGCAGCAGGGGGAACACAGTCCCCCGAGGACATGCCAGCCTCAACTTCTTGCATATGGCTCAAAAGTTGCTCTTCCTTGTCAAGGAATCAAAGGCATCCATGATCTTCCCTGGAAGAGAGGACACAAAGTGGCTCAGAGCCTGTGGATTGCTTGTGGCTGCAGGCTGGGCAGAGCTGCTGCTTCTAGAAAGGGCAGTGGTGCCAGCCCTGCCCTCATGGGCAGAGCCCACTGCCCAGGTCACACCGTGTCTGGGGATGTACTCTGTGCCTACAGCTTCCACCTGGCTCTACAGCAGCTTCCAAGGATCAGCTCAGGGTCCCAGGCTGCCTGCGGGGACCACAGGCTGGCTCTCACCCGTGGCACTGTCGGTCACCAGCCTGCTGACTTTGCTTGGTCAGCAGCCCAGTGTGCTTCAGGTTGTGGAAGGTCAGGAGGTGCTCAGGGCCATAGCTCTGGGGAGGGGGCAGCTGCATCAGGGACAGCATAGGAAGGTGGCAGGGTGCTGGTGCCACCTCCATCAGGTGGCAGTCACAGAATCAGTGACTAGGTTGGGTTGGATGGGACCATCCAAGCTCATCCAGTCCAGCCCCTGCAGTCGATACCTGCACCTAGAACAGGTTGCTCAGTCTACATCTCCTCTCTTCTAGCTCAAAGCCATTTTCCCTCCTCCTACCACTGCAAGCCCTTTTCAAATGTCCTCCCCAGATCTCCCATAGTGCCCTTCAGATACTGGAGAGCCACTATAATGTCTCTGCAGAGCCTTCTGTCCTCCAGGTTAAACACACCCAACTCACAGCCTGTCCCCACAGGGGAGGTGCTGCAGCCCGCTGAAGATCTTTGTGGCTTTGTCTAGACCCCCTCCAGCAGCTCTGTGTCCCTCTTCTGTTGCAGGCCCCAGAACTGGACACTGTTCTAGTTGGGGTCTCAACAGAGCAGAGCAGAGGGGGAGAAACTCCTCCCTTGTCCAGCTTATCACACTTGTCTTGATGCAGTCCAGGACATGGGTGCCTTCTGGGCCACCAGCGACCTCTGCCAGCTCTCAGTGATTTTTTCAGCAACTGACAGCTCCAAGGCCTTCTCCTTAAGTCGTTTGAGGGTCTCCATGGCCACCCCCCAGATCAGCATAGGTGCTTTGATGTTTTTCCCCAGCACCAAGAGGAGATGGTGGTGGTGTGCAGGCCCTGGGCCACCTACATCCGTGTGCTGGAGGCATGAGGAGGACACAGGCAAGGCTTTGGTCCTGCACCCCTGCTGCCAAGACCCTAACCTCTATCTGTTGCCAGGCATGGGACAACCCCCCCGGCAGGAGCCCGTCTGGTTTAGCCCCCATAGTGCAGAGCCTGGAGCTGGGCTGCGGCCCCATGCATGCTAAGGACAAGTCAGGGCCAGGCCAGGAACATTAATTGCAACCTTTATTAAATAATTCTTGTAAAACATTTGCTTCCTACA
>VWZI01015463.1:0-10105 GCA_013396835.1 Psilopogon haemacephalus
GTTCCAGTGCCCTCAGCATCTCAGTGGCCCTGGGCTGGACTCTCTGCTGTAGCTCTTTGTCCTTCATGAGCACTGCCTGCTGTGGGGACAGGCTGAGGGAGCTGGGGGTGTGCAGCCTGGAGAAGAGAAGGCTTCAGGGAGACCTAACAGCAGCTTGCCAGTGCAAGAAGGCTGCAGAGAGACTGTGCCCTATGGCCTGCAGGGACAGGATTCAAACTAGAGGAGATTTAGGTTGGACTTTAGGAGGAAGTTCTTTACCAGGAGGCTGCTGGAGCACTGCAGCAGGTTGCCCAGGGAGGTGGTTGTGGCCCCATCCCTGGAGATGCTCAAGGTGAGGCTGGACAGGGCTGTGGGCAGCCTGCTCTAGTGCAGGATGTCCCTGCTGAGTGCAGGGGAGGTTGGACTCACTGGGGGATGAGCTTTGGAGGTTCCTTCCAGCCCAAAGCATTCTGTGACTCAGTGCTTAGTTTGTTCCAGCAGAGCTGAAATGCTGCTGCAGGTGGCTCTGATCTTGACTGTGCTTTCACAGGTGGCCCTGAGGACCTTGAGCAGCTCAGTGACAAAGCAGAAGGGGAACTGTAGGTTTCCTAAATGTCAACTTATCTTCTTGGCCAAGGTCTCCTCCTGGGCATGGGGCTAGGTGACATCTAGCAAGGGGAAGCAGAGAGATGATGTTACAAGGGTTTGTAACTTTCCTATCCGGCTGGTTGGGGGAGAGTTCTCTTTCCCAGTCAGTTTCTCTGAACATGCAGTCTTGTGTCCAGGATGCTGGGAAGTGTCAGGCTGCTGATTCCCTGCAGCACTGCCTGGAGCTGTGATGGTCCAGCACAGTGGAAAGGACAAGGGCAGAGTCCTGCACCTGGGCAGGAAGAATAAAGTGCAGCAGGACAGGCTGGGAGGGGACTGCTGGAGAGCAGCCCCAAGGAGAGGGAGCTGAGAGTGCTGGGGGAGAAGATCCATGGCACAGCAATGTGCCCTGGGGGACAAGAGGGACAAGGGGGTCCTGGGGGGCATTAGGCAGAGTGTGTCCAGCAGAGCCAGGGAGGTTCTCCTTTGCCTCTGCTCTGCCCTGCTCAGAGCTCACCTTGAGCACTGCCTTCAGTTTGGGGCTCCCCAGTTGCAGAGGGACAGGAACTGCTGGAGAGGGTCCAGGGGAGGGCTGTGAGGATGCTGAGGGGACTGCAGCAGTGGCTGGGGAGGAGAGGCTGAGGGACCTGGGGCTGCTTAGTGTGCAGAAGAGAAGCCTGAGAGGGGATTGGATCAATGTTTGGAAGTGTGTGAGGGCTGGGGGTGAGGAGGGGGGGGACAGGCTCTGCTCACTGCTCCCTGCCATAGGCCAAGGAGCAATGGATGGAAGCTGCAGCACAGGAGGTTGCAGCTCACCACAAGAGGCAACTTCTTGCCTGTGTGGGTCCCAGAGCAGTGGCACAGGCTGCCCAGAGAGGTTGTGGAGTCTCCTTGTCTGGAGCCTTTGCAGGCTCTGTCTGGATGTGTTGCTGTGTGCCCTGAGCTAGCTTGGATGCTCCTGCTCTGGCAGGGGGTTGGACTGGATCAGCTCTTTGGGTCCCTTTCCACCTCTGCCATCCTGTAATCTTGGGATCTGTGACCCTGTGTGGCAATGTCATGTTTCAGGGAGTCTTCCTTAGCTCATTGCAGAACTTTCCAGGGCCTGTTCCTGGAGGTTTGCACCTGGGAGCCTGTGTCCAAGTGCTATGGTGACCTCCATGTGCTTGAGTGCTTCATCGAGTCCATCAATTCCTCATTGACACAAACACATCTGGTGGTGGAGAGCAACTGGAGGAGCTGGGAATGGTTAGTCTGAAAAAGAGGAAGCTGTGGGGAGACCTCCTCACTCTGCAGCTCCCTGAAAGGACATGGTGGAGAGGTTGGTGCTGGTCTCTTCTCACAGGCAACTAGCAGTGTAAGAGAAGGGAATGGCCTCAAGCTGCAGCAGGGCAGGTTTAGACTGGACATGAGGGAACATTTTGCCCAGCAGCAGTGGTCAGACCCTGGCACAGGCTGCCCAGGGAGGTGGTGGAGTCAGCAGCCCTGAAGGTGTTTAAAGGTGGTTTAGATGTGGTGCTTGGAGATATGGTTTAGGGGGAGCCTTGCAGAGCAGGGGATTAACCCTAATGTCTGGGCTGGATGATCCCCAGGGTCTTCCCCAGCCTGTGATTAGTTGTCCCTGCAGGTATCTCACTGAGTGTCATCACCAGGCTGGTGTAAAGCAGAGCTGAAGATGGAAGCAGTTGGCATTGTTTGCCCTGTGTGCTTGGGCTGTTGTTTGTTTCTGTTTGTGCTGCTTACACCTTTTGTTGTCAGTGTGGTATCCTGCATCAGGTAGATCACAGTGTGACATTGAGGACAAGACCCTGGGAGGACAGAGCACAGGACTTGCACCTCACTGCAGTTAGCCTTAGCAACAGCAGAACTCGGGGTGCTGGATGTCTGCATGCTGGCTGCAAGTGGCACAGGCAGGTGGAGTCAAGGAGACACACTTGGGCAGCTGGTGATGGGGACACACTTGCTGCTTTCAGTTCTCGGTGTTGCACACCCTTCTGAGAACCCTGCTTGGTGTTACACCCTTGTGCTTTGTGTTGCACACCCTTGAGAACCCTGCTTTGTGTTGCACACCCTTCTGAAACCCTTCTTGGTGTTGCACATCCTTCTGAGAACCCTGCTTGTGTTGCACACCCTTCTGAAACCTCTGCTTTGTGTTGCACACCCTTCTGAAACCCTTCTTGGTGTTGCACACCCTTCTGAAAACCCTGCTTTGTGTTGCACCCCCTTCTGAAACCCTTCTTGGTGTTGCACACCCTTCTGAAAACCCTGCTTGTGTTGCACACCCTTCTGAAACCTCTGCTTTGTGTTGCACACCCTTCTGAGAACCCTGCTTTGTGTTGCACACCCTTCTGAAACCCTTCTTGTGTTGTACACCCTTCTGAGAGCCCTGCTTGTGTTGCACATCCTTCTGAGAACCCTGCTTGTGTTGCACACCCTTCTGAGAACCCTGCTTGTGTTGCACACCCTTCTGAAACCCTTCTTGGTGTTGCACATCCTTCTGAGAACCCTGCTTGTGTTGCACACCCTTGTGAAAACTGTGTTTTGCTCGTCTGTTTTTGCAGACCCTTGTGAAAGCCCTAGAAGAGGCAGTAGTACCAGTTTGATCTGCCCTTCCTGCAAGCCTGCACCAGGCAGGTTGAGGAGGCTGTCGGCAGCCTCCAGAGCAGTGCTGGCAATGTGCTGCTATGGCAAGAAGAGGATGGAGGCTGCCAGGCTGCGGGGGCAAGGGGGGGCAGGCAGTGCCACTTGTCACAGCCTCCTTTCCTCAGCAGGGACCTTGTGCTGGTTTGAGCTAATTGGAGAACTGGAGTGAGAAATTAGACTGTTGGCTGAGAGAGGAAAGCACAGGATGCACTGCACCCAGAGCTCTACTGAGACAGGAAAATAGTTGTTTTTAAAAGTATAACCAAAACATACATATTGGACAATTTCCGACCACTCTGGGCTGTGGCTGCTTCTCTTGCATGGTTCCTTTGTCTCTGCCTTGGTAGCTAATTCTCAGTAATTCTACTAACTTCTTCCCTACTACTAACCCCCCCCTGGCTGATCTACCTCAGCTGATCTGCAGCATCAACAGGTGGTGAGATAAGACTGTGGAAGGGGGGAAATATGGTAGGGGGTGGTTGGTTACCCCTCTTGGGGATTTGGGTCTCTGGCAGGGCTGTGGTGTTTCTGTGTCACCTTTTCACTGTATCTATCTGTAAATCTCTGTTATACCTTGTCAATATCTGCTTGGCTATTGTGCAAAGCTGCAAATATAAAGCTTCATTTATCAACTTCCAGTGTGCTGAGTCCTAGCCTGGGTTTATATCAAAAGGTGGGGGGGCAGGGAACTACTAAACCACCACAGTTATGACTTGTAAATATCTGTCTGTGGCTGCTTCTCTTGCATGGTTCCTTTGTCTCTGCCTTAGTAGCTAATTCTCAGTAATTCTACTAACTTCTTCCCTACTCCTAACCCCCCCTGGCTGATCTACCTCACTTGATCTGCAGCATCAACAGGTGGTGAGATAAGATTGGGGAAGGGAGGAAAGGTGGTAGAGGGTGGTTGGTTACCCCTCTTGGGGATTTGGGTCTCTGGGAGGGCTGTGGTGTTTCTGTATTACCTTTTCACTGTATCTAACTATAAATATCTGTTATACCTTGTCAATATCTGCTTGTACATTGTGCACTGCTGTAAATACAAAGCTTCATTTATCCACTTCCAGTGTGCTGAGTCCTAGCTGGGGTTTATATCAAAAGATGGAGGGGCAGGGAACTGCTTAAACCACCACAGTTATGCATTGTCAATATCTGCTTGGCTATTGTGCATTGCTGTAAATACAAAGCTTCATTTATCACTTCCAGTGATGCTGAGTCCCAGCTGGGGTTTATATCAAAAGGGGTGTGTGGGGGGGCAGGTAACTACTAAACCACCACAGTTATACCTTGTCAATATCTGCTTGGTTATTGTGCACTGCTGTAAATACAAAGCTTCATTTATCACTTCCAGTGTGGTGAGTCCTAGCCTGGGTTTATATCAAAAGGTGGGGGGCAGGGAACTGCTAAACCCCCACAGACCTTAATGCGACCTTGCTCCTGGTTGCCGGGGAGGGGGGGGGTGTGCAGATGCCGTTCCCCGCCCCCCAGCAGCTGTTGCCTTTGCGGTTGCAGAGCATGGGGAACTCGTACGCGGGGCAGCTGAAGTCTGCGCGCTTCGAGGAGGCTCTGCACAACTCCATCGAGGCGTCGCTGAGGTGCAGCAGCGTGGTGCCGCGCCCCATCTTCTCCCAGCTCTACCTGGACCCCGAGCAGCCTCCCTTCTTGCCGGAAGGTAACCTCCGAAGGGTGGCCGTGACCGGCCTGGGCGGGGAGGGGGTGCGGTGGGTGCCTTTAAAAGAGCCTCCCCGGGAGCCTCGGGGCAGTGGCTGGTGCGGCGCAGACGGCGGACCTCTGCCCGCCCCGTCGGGAGCAGGCGCTGCTGGAGGGTTTGTCTGACTCTGTGTTCCTCTTAGATGTGAAGCCGAAGGTGGAAGAGCTGGACAAAGAGCTGGTGCACCGCTACTCCCAGAACGGGAGCCTGGACTTCTCCAGCAGCCAGGCTGCCAACGACATCGACGAGGAGGAGGAGGAGGAGGAGCTGTCGGATTCCAGTAGTCCACCCATCCCATACGCACAAAAACCTGCCCCAGAAGGGTCTTGCACTACTGATGGTTGGTGTCCTTTGGTTGTTTTTCCCCTCTTTTGCTGTGTGATCTGTGCAAGCAGTTCCCGGTGTAATGCGCTTGGCAGCCTGGCAATGGTTTGCAGTCGGAGCTCTGTGTCTGAAAAGTGCAGGTCAGGAGGACTTGCTTCAGGACACACAGTGCACCGTTGGAAAGCAGGGCCTGGGACTGCCTGTGGCACCTTGTCACTGTCTGAAAGCCTTCTTCCTGTGGTTAGCAGTGGTTGAGTGTCCTCAGAGAGGCTCTGTGATTCTGTGATGACTGAGGTTAAGGAAGGCAGCATCAGCAGGGCTGCTTCTCCATCTCTTTCTGGCTCAGGAAATGGATGGAGTTAGTTGCTTGCATGAGGCAGAAGGGAAAGCCTGGAGAGAAAATGCAGAAGAGGCTTTGGTGTTCCTTCTGCTGGCACAGGAGATCAGGTGGTGGCAGCTTGTCTGGTTTGTCTTCCCCACCTGCCTGCAGACCATTGCTTGCTTACCCTGAGCTGCCCTGATGGTTGCATACGAACAGAGCACTGACAGCACTGCCTGTGTTGGGCTTTAAAGGTGTGGCAGGAAAGGTAGGACCATTCTGCATCGATTAGGAGCAAGTAATGGGCTCACCTTATCCCTTCACTGTTCTGTTCTGAAGATTTACCTCCCCTGAACAAGTGCCAGTTTAGACCCAGCTGGCAGCTGAGCCCCACACTGCTGCTCGCTTGCTGCCCCCTGCCCCTTGCTGGGACGGGAGGGGAACCGGCAGCAAAATGCAACCCCCTGTGGAGAGGGTTATGGAGCTGAATGAAAAAATGCAGAGAACAAAGAAAGCCCAAGAATCCCAGGGGCACTGCTGAGGGAGTGCAGCAAGAGAGGAGCAGCAAACCTGCTGGTGACAAGCGCCGAAGCTGCAGGGCTTGGCAGGGCCAGCCCCGCGGTGCAGTGGGCGTGAGGTGAGTGTGGCACTGAGCACCCCACAGGCTGCCCCAGCTGGCTGCTCTGGGGCCTCTCCTGGCTGCTCAGGACAATGCAGGGTGAGAAGGAAGATCTGAGCATGTTCATCACGATTATGCTGTCTCCTATGTCCTGGGCAAAGGTGACCATCTAGGGGCAGCTCTGTGGCTTGGCTTTTGTCTGGAAGGCTTTTCTGATCATAGGATCGTCATAGATGCTCTTAGAAACATCTCCCTGCCCCCCTCAAACACCTGAAACCAAACAGCCCTTCTCCCCCAGCCCCAGGAGCCCTTCTTGACATGGAGTTAAACACCTTCCTGAGCTCTGGGCTCCCTTGTGCACAAGTCTGCAGCTGTGCTTTGTGCTGCAGTGCAGTGATGGAGATCAGCTCTAACCACTGCTACATTTTGGGGGGATAGGCAGGAGCTAATGTTGACATTTTTGCATTTTCCCCTTCCACATGCAGCTTATGTGAGCATTTTCCCTATAGCACCAAACCAGAAGGGCTGGGAAGCTGGGGAATGTTGTTGGGAGAATTTGTTTTTGACAGAGCAGTGTTTGCTATGCTTTGGAGGCAGGAGAAACTGGAAATGAAATGATGGACTGCTAGGAAGGGATTCTCAACTGAGCATAAGTGTGAGTGAAGGCTGCCAAGTCTCCTGCAGAGAGCAGGAGCAGTTCTGATCATTTCTGTTGTAAAGTGAGATATAAAAGAAGCTGGGCAGGATATAGAGGAGAAGGAACAGCATGGAAGGAGAAAGGAGTTGCTCTCTACAACTGTCTAAAGGGAGGTTGTGGCCAGCTGGGGTTGGGCTCTGCTGCCAGGCACCCAGGGACAGAAGGAGGGGACAGAGGCTCAAGCTGTGGCAGGGCAGGGTGAGGCTGGATGTTAGGAGGAAGTTGTTGGCAGAGAGAGTGATTGGCATTGGAATGGGCTGCCCAGGGAGGTGGTGGAGTCCCCATCCCTGGAGGTGCTCAAGAAAAGCCTGGATGGGAGTCGCTGTTACAAGAGGGATGTGGAGGTGCTGGAGGTGTGCAGAGAAGGGCCCCGAGGATGCTCAGAGGGCTGCAGCAGCTCTGCTGTGAGCACAGCCTGAAAGAGTTGGGGCTGTGCAGGCTGCAGAAGAGGAGGCTCCCAGGGGACCTTCTGGTGCCCACTTATTGCCATTGGCTAGGGCTGGGGGATAGGTTGGGCTGGATGAGCTTGGAGGTCTCTTCCAACCTGGCTGTTTCTGTTCCATATTTCAGAGGCATCAGGCTTCCCCCCACTTCTTTTGTAATGCTGCTGTGGTCTGGTTGATTAGATAGGTTGGGCTGGATGAACTTGGAGGTCTCTTCCAACCTGGCTGATTCTGTGATTCTAATGAAGCTCTGTGCCTGCTGGGACCAAAGCTGAGCTGATGCCTGGTGATGCCTTCTAAATATACCAAGGATGAAACACTGATGAGGGAGAGAAGTTGGTCATGCCCAGAGGGCCCTGCAGAAGTGTTAATGGTTGTGTGTGTCGGAGGTGTGGGCTCTTTACTGGTGACACAGTTCTGGAGCAGCCCTCCAGTAGCAGGACTGTCTGGCTCCAAGGCCACCAAGTGTTTGTGAAAGACCTTTCTATGGGACATCAAGAGAGCTTTCTCAGTCTGATGTGAGCTCTGCCCCCTGGCTGCACATCCACATCCCGACAGAGCTGTTAGTTGTCAGCTTCCAGCCTGTGTCTCCCACCCACGTGCAAACTCTTCTGTGTCCAGCAGTTTCTCTGCTGCCTCTGCTCAGGTTTGTGTCTTAAGGAGGAGACCTGCCCAGTGTAGCCCTGCCAGGGGGTCCTCAGCTCTCATGCTGTGCAGACCTCTGCATTGCAGCTGGCCAGGTTATGCTGCAGCTCCACAAGAGCTGCAACATGTGTGGACAGAACATTATGCTTTTTCCTATGCCCTGGGAGAAGGTCACCTTCTAGGGGCAGCTCTGTGGCTTGGCTTTTGTCTGGAAGTGTTTTCTGATCATAGAATCATCATGGAATGGTTTAGGTTGGAAGGGAGCTCAAAGCTCAGCCAGTTCCAGCCCCCCTGTGCCATAGGCAGGGACACCTCCCACTAGAACAGGTCGCTCAAGGACTCATCCAGCCTGGTCCTGGACACCTCCATTGGTGTCCAGATCACATTGGGTGCTTCTGTGCTTTACAGCCTCCCTGGACAACCTGTGCCAATGTCTCACCACCAGAGCACACTAGAAGCAGGTGGTCTGTGCTCCAGCTGCAGGGCCCTAGGGTGTTTGTTGGTCTTTGTCAGGCTCCCCATTCTGAATGTACAGAGCCTGTGCAGTCTGCTCTGCAGCGTGAAGGAGCTGCCCTGAGGGAGCAGTGGCTTTGGATCCAGAAGAGGAAAGGCAAATCCATATTTAAATACTGCTGCTGCTCTCCTGGGGCAGCTCTGTGTGAGTGTTCAGATCACCCAGTCCCCAGCCACGCTGCAGACTTGTGGTGGTTTGGCAGTTCCCTGCCCCCCACCTTTTGATATAAACCCGGGCTAGACTCAGACTGGCTGGAAGTTGATAAATGAAGTTTTGTATTTACAGCAATGCACAATAGCCAAGCAGATATTGACAAGGTATAACAGATATTTACAGATAGATACAGTGAAAAGGTAATGCAGAAACACCACAGCCCTCCCAGAGACCCAAATCCCCAAGAGGGGTAAACAACCACCCCCTACCACCTTCCCCCCCTTCCCCAATCTTATCTCACCACCTGTTGATGCTGCAGATAGGCTAAGTTAGATTGGCCTGGGGGGGGGTTAGCAGTAGGAAAGAAGTTAGTAGAATTATTGAAAATCAGCTACCAAGGCAGAGACAAAAGGAACCATGCAAGAGAAGCAGCCACAGCCAGAGAGGTCTGAAGCACTCTGACTTATCTATGTTTGGGTTGCACTTTTAAAACCACTTTTTTTCCTTTCTCAGTACAGCTCTGGGTGCAGTGCCATCCTGTGTTTTCCTCTCTCAGCCAGTAGCCTAATTTCTCACTCCAATTCTCCAATTAGTTCAAACCAGCACAAGACTCTATCCCATCTCCTCTTTCTCCTCCTGAATATGCCCTCCCAGAGATGTAAGGAAGGATTGCTGCTGTTGTCCTGCATCCCTTATCTGAGTTATTTAGTGACCAGATAAACAGCAGTAGGAGAACCTTAAAGAACACTGCCAGAGTGAGTGAAGCCAGGGACAGTGCTTGGATCCTTCAGGCCAAGCATGTGTGTAACTGCTTATGCAAGAGCCACACACTGGCACTGGGGCTGCAGTCCACATCTCTGCCTGGCTCCCCCTTTCAGCACAGATCAGCTGAGATCTTCCTCCCTGTGACTGAGTTTGCTTTTCCTGAATTCAGGATGCATGCCATAGGCAGAGGATGGTGACTGGTGCCTGTATGTGAGGGCTGAGCTGTCAGCCACACTGCTCCAGCAAGGAGATCCTAATGCCTTTATTCACTGCTTAAAACACCAAAATGCCTTACAAGTGAGTGTGTTGGATGCTCCTGCCCTGTATTACATCACAGGGTGGCAGGGGTTGGAAGGGACACAAAGAGCTCATCCAGTCCAACCCCCTGCCAGAGCAGGACCATCCAAGCTAGCTCAGGGCACACAGCAACACATCCAGACAGAGTCTGCAAAGGCTCCACACAAGGAGGCTCCACAACCTCTCTGGGCAGCCTGTGCCACTGCTCTGGGACCCACACAGGCAAGAAGTTGCCTCTTGTCTTGAGCTGCAACCTTGTCTTGAGCTGCAGCTTCCATCCATTGCTCCTTGGCCTATGGCAGGGAGCAGTGAGCAGAGCCTGTCCCCCCCCTCCTCACCCCCAGCCCTCACACACTTCCAAACATTGATCCAATCCCCTCTCAGGCTTCTCTTCTGCACACTAAGCAGCCCCAG
>VWZI01015464.1:7523-17889 GCA_013396835.1 Psilopogon haemacephalus
CTCTCTGTGCTCCACAACCTCCCTGGGCAACCTGTGCCAGTCTCTCCCCACCCTCACTCTCTGTGCTCCACAACCTCCCTGGCCAACCTGTGCCAGTCTCTCCCCACCCTCCCTCTCTGTGCTCCACAACCTCCTTGGCCAACCTGTGCCACTCTCTCCCCACCCTCACTCTCTGCTCCACAACCTCCCTAGGCAACCTGTGCCACTCTCTCCCCACCCTCACTGGCAAGAATTTGTTGCTGTTCTCCAATGCTCTGCTCAAGCCTCAGTCCCTTCCCTCCCATGCTTGTGGTTTAGTCAGCTGCTGCCCTGCTCTCAATACCTGTGGCTTTACTAAGCTGAAGGATGAAAGGAGCTGCAGGCATGTGAATTGCCACCCTCTGCTTGAGCAACAGCAGCATCTTAGCACTGTGCCACCCACTGTTGGCAGCAGCAGCAGCAGCTGCCTCGTGGGAGTGTCTCAAGAGTAGCTCTTGGCTCCTGCTTTGGTTCTGTAACCAGCCCGTGACACTCAGGTGACCCACTAGGAGGAAAGGTGGAGCCAAGGATGTGTCAGTTTTGGCTGGGCACACACACCTACAGCTCAGCCTAAACCTGTGGTTCTCTTGCTGTGTCACACAGGCAGAGGAGAGCAGGGGTTGGGAAGGACCTCTGGAGGTCAGCCAGTCCAGCCCCACTGCCAGGGCAGGGGCACCCAGGGCAGGGGCAGCCAGCAGCACATCCAGGTGGGGCTTGGAAGCCTCCACAGCCTCTCTGGGCAGCCTGCTCCAGGCCTCCAGCACCCTCACCCCAAACAAGTCCCTCCAAGTGGAAGGTGGGACCTCTTGGGTGCAAGTTTGTACCCAGCTGTTCCTTGTGCAGTCCGTGGGCAGCTCCCCACAGAGCCTGGCACCTCCATCCTGGCACCCAACCACCCCCAGAGATTTACAGACACTGAGCAGGTCCCCTGTCAGCCTTCTTCAGGCTCACCAACCCCTGGGGCTCTCAGCCTCTCTCCACAGCAGAGCTGTTCAGACCCTTCAGCATCCTCACAGCCTCCACTGAACTCTCTCCAGCAGTTCCCTCTGGAACTGGGGGGCCCAGAGCTGGGCACAGCATTGCAGGTGTGGTCTGAGGAGGGGGAGCAGAAGCTTCCTAGACCTTGAACAGTTCTGCAGCAGGTGGAGGAGCCAAGCCTGGTGCTGTATGCAGGGATGGGCTTGCAGGGTGCTCTGCCAGAGTGGTAGCTGCTGAGGCTTGGTGGCACAGCCAGATGCTGAGGTTCAAACTCGTGAGGTCTCCAGCAAGGCCAAGTGTGAGGTTCTGTAGCTAGGTCAGGGCAATACTTGATACCAATCCAGGCTGGGGCTGAGGTGATGGAGAGCAGCCCTGCAGAAAAGGACTTGGGGGTGCTGGTGGGGGAGAAGCTGGGCAGGAGGCAGCAGTGGGCACTGGCAGTACAGAAGGCCAAGGGCAGCCTGGGCAGAGCTGGAGAGAGGAGATCCTGCCCCTCTGCTCTGCTCAGACCTCACCTGCAGGGCTTTGGGACCCCAACACAAGAGAGACCTGGAGCTGCTGGAGAAGGTCAAAAGGAGGTCACAAAGATGATGACAGAGTTGAAGCAACCCTGCTGTGGGCACAGGCTGGCAGAGTTGGGGCTCTGCAACCTGGAGAAGGCTCCAGGGAGATCTCAGAGCTGCAGTTCAACACCTGCAGGGGAGCTGCAGGCAGGCTGGGGAGGGACTGCTCAGAAGGGGCTGAACTGTGGGCAATGAATCCTAGAGTCCTAGAATCAGTCAGGGTTGGAAGGGACCACAAGGATCAGCCAGTTCCAGCCCCCCTGCCATGCCCAGGGACACCCTACCCTAGAGCAGGCTGCCCACAGCCTCTGCCAGCCTGGCCCCAAACACCTCCAGGGATCTGGCCCCAAACCCCTCCCTGCAGGGCCAACCCATTCCAGCCTCTCACCACTCTCATGCTCAACAACTTCCTCCTCACCTCCAGCCTCAATCTCCCCACCTCCAACTTTGCTCCATTCCCCTCAATGCTGTCACTCCCTGACAGCCTCCCCAGCTTTTTTGTAGCCCCCTTCAGATGCAGGAAGGCCACCAGAAGGTCCCCTGGGAGCCTCCTCTTGTGCAGCCTGCACAGCCCCAACTCTTTCAGGCTGTGCTCACAGCAGAGCTGCTGCAGCCCTCTGAGCATCCTCGGGGCCCTTCTCTGTACACCTCCAGCATCTCCACATCCCTCTTGTCCCAGGGGCTCCAGCACTGGATGCAGGCAGGCTGGGGAGGGACCGCTCAGAAAGGGCTGTGAGGACAGGTTGAGGGCAGTGCTTTGGAAGTAGAGCAAGGCAGACTTAGGTTGGGCATCAGGAGGGAGCTGTGCCCAGGGAGGGTTGGGAGAGCCTGGCACAGGCTGCCCAGGGAGGTGCTTGAGGCCCCATCCCTGGAGCCATCCAGGCTCAGTCTTGCTGTGTCCCTGTGCAGCTGGAGCTGTCCCTGCTGCCTGCAGGAGAGGAGTGCCCAAGCTGCCCTGGGAGGCTCATTCTGTGATTCCAGCTGGTGGCTGAACACCTCAGTTGGGAGCTGGGGGTAGTGAGGGCCACGGCAGTCACTGCTGACCCTGCTCCTGGTTGTGTTTCTCTCTGCAGAGCCTGACAGGCCACACAACACCCATCGAAAGCCTGCAGATCAACACCAACGAGGAGCTCATTGTTGCAGGCTCTCAATCAGGCTCCATTCGAGTTTGGGACCTGGGAGCTGCCAAAAGTAAGTTTTCCAGGAGTTTTTTTTTTTCCCCTTGTGTTTCATGCAGACCTTTTTGGGGGTATCCTTTTTGTTTGCACAGCTGTGCTGAGCCAGAAGGCTCCCACCTTCAGGAGGAGCAACAACTGGACCTTGGCTTTCAACTTGCAGCCCTCTTGGAAGGCCTTAGAAAAGCACAGGGCTGGGTCTGCCCAGGCAGAAAG
Organism: Psilopogon haemacephalus; assembly: GCA_013396835.1. Lineage (NCBI taxonomy): Eukaryota > Metazoa > Chordata > Aves > Piciformes > Megalaimidae > Psilopogon > Psilopogon haemacephalus. Next base: position 10,474 of record VWZI01015464.1, read on the forward strand.
TTGCACATCTCTTGTGCAGGCTGAGCTAAGGAAGCAGATCCTGGGCTTTGGACCTTGAGTGTGTTGAAACCTCACTCCCAGCTCAGGTTCCACGCATGGGAAGAGCAACTAAGCCTTTAGAGTTTGGATTCAGGGCTTAAAACTCAGCTGAAAACTCTCAACCTAAAGAAAAGGATCCAGAGCTTTTGGTGGCCTTCCAAGATCTGAAGGGGGTCTACAAAAAAAGCTGGGGAGGGACTTTTGAGGCTGTCAGGGAGTGCCAGGACTAGGGGGAATGGAGCAAAGTTTGTCCTTGGTATTATCCAAGCCACCTTTTTTACCTTGGACCTGTCTCTGCTTTCAGAGGTCTCTTACAAGCCAACTCATTCTGTGATTCTGTGGTGGGATCCTGGGGGGCATTAGGCAGAGTGTGTCCAGCAGATCCAGGGAAGTTCTCCTGCCCCTCTGCTCTGCCCTGCTCAGACCTCATCTTGAGCACTGCCTTCAGTTTGGGGCTCCCCAGCTGCAGAGGGACAGGGACCTGCTGGAGAGGGTCCAGGGGAGGGCTGTGAAGATGCTGAGAGGACTGCAGCACTGCCTGGGGAGGAGAGGCTGAGGGACCTGGGGCTGCTTAGGCTGCAGAGGAGAAGGCTGAGAGGGGATTGGATCAATGTTTGTAAGTGTCTGAGGGCTGGGGGTGAGGAGGGGGGGGACAGGCTCTGCTCACTGCTCCCTGCCATAGGCCAAGGAGCAATGGATGGAAGCTGCAGCACAGGAGGTTGCAGCTCCACACCAGGGACAACTTCTTGCCTGGGTGGGTCCCAGAGCAGTGGCACAGGCTGCCCAGAGAGGGTGTGGAGTCTCCTTGCCTGGAGCCTTTGCAGACTCTGTCTGGATGTGTTGCTGTGTGCCCTGAGCTAGCTTGGATGCTCCTGCTCTGGCAGGGTGGGGTTGGACTGGATGAGCTCTTTGGGTCCCTTCCAACCCCTAACATCCTGGGAGCCTGTCTGGATGTGCTCCTGTGTGCCCTGAGCTAGCTTGGATGCTCCTGCCCTGGCAGGGTGGGGTTGGACTGGATGAGCTCTTTGGGTCCCTTCCAACCCCTGCCATCCTGGGAGCCTGTGTGAGGTGTCCCTGCCCATGGCAGAGGGTTGGAGCTGGATGATCCTTGAGGTCCCTTCCAGCCCTGAGGAATGCTGTGGGTGTGTGAGTCAGGAGGTGGCCACGAAGCAGAGCACTCAGGTGGCTGCTCTGGTAGCAGGGCTGATGTGTGCTGTCATCAGCCCTGGGCTGACCTCCTGTGTGGAGCCTGAGGGCAAATTAACTCCTCACTTGTTTTGCTCCCTCTTCCTTCTCCCCTGCTGTGCTGTTCCTTTCCCCAGTTCTCCGCACCTTGCTGGGTCACAAGGCAAGCATCTGCAGCCTCGACTTCCACCCCTTTGGAAGCTTCGTGGCTTCTGGCTCTCTGGACACAAACATTAAGGTAAACCCTTAGAGACTGCCTCTGCCCCCTTGCTGTGCCACTGGCATGGCTTTGGAAGGCTGCCAGGAGGTGTTTTGAGCCATGCTGCTGGTGGATGCTGTACATCATCATCATCATCAGTGTGGGTGTGCGTGGGCAGGACCTCAGCAAAAGCCTTTGACACTGTCCCACACCACATCCTGGCCTCCAAGCTGGTGACACATGGGCTTGATGGGTGGAGCAGCAGATGGATAGGGAACTGGCTTGAGGACCACAGCCAAAGAGTGGCTGCCAATGGCTCCACGGCCCAGTGGAGTCCCTCAGGGATGAGTCCTGGGCCCAGCCTTGTTCAGCATCTCTGTGGGTGCCATGGGCAGAGGCCTTGAGTGCAGCCTCAGCAAGTTTGCTGAGCACCCCAAGCTGTGTGGTGCAGCAGGCAGGCTGGAGGGCAGGGATGGGAGCCAGAGGGAGCTGGGCAGGCTGCAGAGGTGGGCACAAGCCAACACCAGGAGGTTCAACGAGGCCAAGGGCAAGGTCCTGCAGCTGGCTGGAGGCAATGGCAAGCAGCAATGCAGGCTGGACAGGGAGTGGCTGGAGAGCAGCCCTGAGGAGAGGGACTTGGGGGTGCTGCTGGTGGTGGAGGAGAAGCTGAAGCTGAGGCAGCAGTGTGCACTTGCAGGGCAGAAAGGCAAGCAGAGGCTGGGCTGCATTGGGAGCAGTGTGGGCAGCAGGGCCAGGGAGGGGATTGTGCCCCCTCTGCTGTGCAGGCTGGAGAAAGGAGAGTCCCAGGGGACCTTCTGGTGGCCTTCCACAATCTGAAGTGGGCTACAAAAAAGCTGGGCAGGGAATTTGGAGGCTGTCAGGGAGTGCCAGGACTAGGGGGAGTTGACCAAAGCTGGAGGTGGGGAGATTTATACTGGTGGTGAGGAGGAAGTTGTTGAGCATGAGAGTGGTGAGAGGCTGGAATGGGTTGCCCCTGCAGGGAGGTGTTTGGGGCCAGCTCCCTGGAGGTGTTTTTGGCCAGGCTGGCAGAGGCTGTGGGCAGCCTGCTCTAGGGTAGGGTGTCCCTGGGCATGGCAGGGGGGNTCATTACCTGCCCTGGTCAATAGTCCCTCCCCAGCCGTCCTGTAGGTCCCTTTCAGATCCTGCAAGGCTACTCCAAGGTCTCCTGGCAGCCTTCTCTTCTCCAGGCTGCAGAGCCCCAACTCTCTCAGCCTATCCTCAGAGCAGAGCTGCTGCAGCCCTCTTAGCTGCATCTTGGTGGCCTCCTCTGGGCTGGCTCCAACACTTCCATGTCCTGCTTGTGCTGGGGGCTCCAAGACCTGCACCCAGTGCTGCAGGAGTGTCCCAGCAGTAGGCTTTGGCATCTGAGCAGCAGCAGCAGCACATCAGATCTGTGGTGGGCAGAAGGTGCAAGTCCACAACCTCCCTGGGCAATTTGTGCCAGCCTCTCCCCACCCTCACTTCCTCCTCACATCCAGTTTCAGTCTCCTGCACCCAGTGCTGCAGGAGTGTCCCAGCAGTAGGGTTTGGCATCTAAGCAGCAGCAGCAGCAGCAGCACATCAGATCTGTGGTGGGCAGAAGGTGCAGGTCTTGCCCTCTCATCCTGAATTGGTGACACCTGCCAGCAGGCTGGAAACCAATGCCCCTCATCCAGCTGCCATCCTCTTGTTGGTGGGGCCTCCATCCCTGGAAATGTTCAGTGCCAGGCTGGATGAGGCCCTGAGCAGCCTGGGCTGGTGGGAAGTGTCCCTGCCTGTGGCAGGGAGCTTGGCACTGGCTGATCTTCAAGGCCCCTTCCAACCCAGCCCATGCTGTGACTGTGAGAGCTGAGCTGTACCTAGGAAGTGTCCTGCAGCAGTGGCTCTTGGCTTGGGGAGTTAGCTGAGGAGAAGCAAGCAAGGGCTCAGCAGCCTCTTCAGCCTCTTCCTTCTGCAGTGCCTGCCAGCATGGTGACATGGGACAGCTTTGTTCCCGGGAGGGGGGGATGATTCTTGGGCTTCCTACTGCTCTAAGCTTGTCTCTGCTTTGCTTTCCTTCCTCCTAGCTGTGGGATGTGAGGAGGAAGGGCTGCGTCTTCAGGTACAAGGTAAGAGCCTTCCCCTTGCTTCTGAGGTGAAGAGGGGAGAAAGGTTTGTGCAGTTTGCCTGCCAGTGCAGTTTGCCTCCCAAGTTTTCCAGTGTGGAAATCAGACCTGCAGGATTTGAGACAGGGCCTGGCCAGATCTGGCCTGGATCATCAGGAGCAGTGAGGCCAGCAGGAGCAGGGCAGTCCTTCTGTCCCTCTGCTCAGCACTGCTCAGGCCACACCTTGAATGCTGTGTCCAGCTCTGGGCCCCTCCATTCAAGAGAGATGTTGAGGTGCTGGAAGGTGCCCAGAGAAGGGCAGCAAGGCTGGGGAGGGGCCTGGAGCACAGCCCCAAGAGGAGAGGCTGAGGGAGCTGGGGGTGTGCAGCCTGCAGAAGAGGAGGCTGAGGGCAGAGCTCATTGCTCTCTGCAGCTACCTGCAGGGAAGTTGTAGCCAGGTGGGGTTGGGCTCTGCTGCCAAGCACCCAGGGACAGAAGAATAGGACACAGCCTCAAGCTGTGCCAGGGCAGGTTCAGGCTGGATGTTAGGAGGAAGTTGTTGGCAGAGAGAGTGATTGGCATTGGAATGGGCTGCCCAGGGAGGTGGTGAAGTCCCCATCCTTGGAGGTGTTCAAGACAAGTCTGAGTGCCATTGGCTAGGGCTGGGGGAGAGGTTGGGCTGGGTGAGCTTGGAGGCCTCTTCCAACCTGCCTGGTTCTATGATTCTGTGATTCTGAGCAGAGCAGCAGGGAGCTGGGAAGGGCAAAGGCAAAGGGCTGGGAAGGGGAAGGGCAAGGGGCTGGGGAGGGCAAAGGCAAGGGGCTGGGGAGGGCAAAGGCAAAGGGCTGGGAAGGGCAAAGGCAAGGGGCTGGGAAGGGCAAAGGCAAAGGGCTGGGAAGGGGAAAGGCAAGGAGCTGGGAAGGGCAGAGGCAAGGAGCTGGGAAGGGCAGAGGCAAGGAGCTGGGAAGGGCAAAGGCAAGGGGCTGGGAAGGGGAAGGGCAAAGGACTGGGAAGGGGAAGAGCAAGGAGCTGGGAAGGGGAGAGGCAAGGGGCTGGGAAGGGGAAAGGCAAGGGGCTGGGAAGGGCAGAGGCAAGGGGCTGGGAAGGGCAGAGGCAAGGAGCTGGGAAGGGGAAGGGCAAGGGGCTGGGAAGGGGAAGGGCAAGGGGCTGGGAAGGGGAAAGAGAGGGAAAAGGCAAGGGGCTGGGAAGGATCTGGGAAGAGGAAAGGGAGGGCAAGGGCAAGGGCAATGCAGTTTGTTTGCTGCTGTGGTTTCAGGGTCACACGGAAGCAGTTCGCTGCCTGCGCTTCAGCCCCGACGGGAAGTGGTTGGCCTCTGCTGCCGACGATCACACCGTGAAGGTAACTCCCTGAGCCACCTGCCCCTGTGCTCGGGGCACACAGGGCTGCAGGCATCCACCCTTTGCCCCAGGCCTTGCCACCACTCCCTCCTGAAACACCTTCAGCTCCTCAGGCAGCTGGCTGAGCCCCACGGCTTTGCTGGCAGCGGGTGGGCAGGATGATGTGCAAGGGGCCCTGGTCTGGAGTTGCACTTTCACTGCTCTGCATTAATCAGCTTGATTAGAAACCATAGAGGAGTGGGAAGGGATCTCAAAGGTCCAAGCTCACTGCCAGAGCAGGATCACCCAGAGCAGAGCACACAGAAACACATCCAGGTGGGTTTGGAAAGCCTCCAGAGAAGGAGACTCCACAGCATCACTGAGCAGCCTGCCCCAAGCCTCTCCAGCACCCTCACAGGGACAAAATTTCTCCTGGTGTTTCTGTGGCACCTCCTCTGCTCCAGCTTGTACCCACTGCCCCTGGTCTGGAGCTGCACTTTCACTGCTCTGCATTAATCAGCTTGATTACAAACCACAGAGGGGTGGGAAGGGATCCCAAAGGTCCAAGCACACTGCCAGAGCAGGATCACCCAGGGCAGGTCACACCAGGAACACATTCAAGTGGGTTTGTAAAGCCTCCAGAGAAGGAGACTCCACAGCATCACTGAGCAGCCTGCTCCAGGCCTCTGCCACTTTCACAGGGAAAAAGCTTCTCCTCCTGATCCCATGGCGCCTCCTCTGCTTGAGCTGGCACCCCTGGGCCCTTGTCCTGCTGTTGGGCAGCCTTGAGCAGAGCCTGGCAGCAGCCCTGCACATCATCTTCAGCAGCAGCAATGAGGGCAGCTCTCAGGCTCCTCTGCTGCTCCCTCCCTGCTGGGGTAGGCTCCAGGCTGCTCCCTCCCTGCTGGGGTAGGCTCCAGGCTGCTCCCTCCCTGCTGGGGTAGGCTCCAGGCTGTCCTTGGAAGGGGACTTCAAGGAGACCTGAAGTGGGTTGGGAATGCTCTAAGGTGAAGCCTGTGGTGTTTTTTTTTCCCAAGGGTCCTCTCTGTTCTTTTCCTTCTTCCAGCTGTGGGACCTGGCTGCTGGCAAGATCATGTTTGAGTTCACAGGACACACTGGGCCAGTGAACATCGTTGAGTTCCATCCCAATGAGTACCTCCTGGCTTCTGGCAGTGCTGACAGGTAGGTGAGGGGAGGCAAGAAGGTGGCAGTTGGGTCATAGAATCCTAGGATGGGTTGGATTGGAAGGGACCTTCAAAATCAGCCAGCTCCAAACCCCCGTGACACAGGCAAGGACACTTCCCACCAGCCCAAGTTGTTCAAGACCTCATCCAACCTGGTCTTGAAGACCTCCAGGGAGGTTGTGGAGCACAAAAGGGTGATCTTTGATCCCATTCTGTGCTTCTGTGCTCCACAAGCTCCCTGGGCAACCTGTGCCAGGCTCTCCCCATTCTCACTCCCTCCTCACATCCAGTTTCAGTCTCCCCTCTGCCAGTCCAAACTGGACTCTAACATTCAGTTTGGACTCTGCCAGTCCAAACCCATTCCTCCTTCTCTTCCTGTCATTACCTGCCCTGGTCAATAGTCCCTCCCCAGCCGTCCTGTAGGTCCCTTTCAGATCCTGCAAGGCTACTCCAAGATCTCCTGGCAGCCTTCTCTTCTCCAGGCTGCAGAGCCCCAACTCTCTCAGCCTATCCTCAGAGCAGAGCTGCTGCAGCCCTCTTAGCTGCATCTTGGTGGCCTCCTCTGGGCTGGCTCCAACACTTCCATGTCCTGCTTGTGCTGGGGGCTCCAAGACCTGCACCCAGTGCTGCAGGAGTGTCCCAGCAGTAGGCTTTGGCATCTGAGCAGCAGCAGCAGCACATCAGATCTGTGGTGGGCAGAAGGTGCAAGTCCACAACCTCCCTGGGCAATTTGTGCCAGCCTCTCCCCACCCTCACTCCCTCCTCACATCCAGTTTCAGTCTCCTGCACCCAGTGCTGCAGGAGTGTCCCAGCAGTAGGGTTTGGCATCTAAGCAGCAGCAGCAGCAGCAGCACATCAGATCTGTGGTGGGCAGAAGGTGCAGGTCTTGCCTTCTCATCCTGAATTGGTGACACCTGCCAGCAGGCTGGAAACCAATGCCCCTCATCCAGCTGCCATCCTCTTGTTGGTGGCATTGCTGTCCCCCAGCACTCCAAGCTTCTTCTCCATGGAGCTGCCTTCTGTTCATCCTCTGTGCCCAGCAGTGGGAGTCCTCCCAGCTGCTGCCGCCTTCCTTCAGCCCTACAGCAGCTGCCTGGGAGGGCTGGGATGGTTTTTTTTTGGTTGCTCTGTGCCCGCAGGACAGTTCGGTTCTGGGACCTGGAGAAGTTTCAGGTTGTGAGCTGCATCGAGGAGCAGGCAACTCCTGTCAGGTAGGCTGAGCTCCTGCTGCAGGGGCAGGAGGGGTGGGGTGGGGGGGTGAAGGGAGGACCTCCTGAAGGAGAGGCTCGACTGGGGAGCAGGTCAGGGTGCTGGAGATGGCACACAGGTGAGGGGCACCTTGGGAGGGTCACTGTTGGAAGTGAGGCTGGAGGCCTGCAGAGAAGG
>VWZI01015465.1:13086-64776 GCA_013396835.1 Psilopogon haemacephalus
CCCCTCAGATACTGGTAGGCTGCTGTAAGGTCTCCCCGAAGCCTTCTCTTCTCCAGGCTGAAAAGCCCCAACTCTTTCAGCCTGTCCTCATAGCAGAGGTGCTGCAGCCCTCTGATCATCTTTGTGGCCCTCCTCTGGACTCTCTCCAACAGTTCCATGTCCTTCTTGTGCTGGGGGCTCCAGAACTGCACACAGTACTCCAGGTGGGGTCTGACAAGAGCAGAGTAAAGGGGGAGAATCACCTCCCTTGCCCTGCTGGTAATGCCTCTCTTAATGCAGCCCAGGACATGGTTGGCTGTCTGAGTGTCTAGGAGTGTAAAATAACTAAGTTTAATGAAAACCAAGGTAAAAAACTCGTATTCCTTCTGTTACTATTCATAGTTAGAAATCCATCAGAAAACAGTTTGCAGTCCATTTGCAGTCACTGGAGCCTCCTTCCCATAGACACCTATTTAGTCTACAATGAATCTCAGCAAGTTCAGGTGGGGCTCAAATGCTGCTGAACTGAAATCTAGGACAATTCTCTGCAACAATGAATGTAATATTAAAGGAAACACACCCATGCGATCATGACTTGGCAGTTCATACTTTTGATTAATTTATCACATCATAACCTCATTCCTTTATTAGCACCAGGAAAGTAAGAAATTCAAAACTTTATGGAAAAGCTCTCTGTTCTCACTGATCCATAGAGAATAAGCATTGTCAGATGTTTAATATGAACTGGCTTCTAATAAAAGTAAATTGAGATTAAAAGATAATTTTATTCCTTTATTAGAAACAATTATCTCCTCACAGTGTCAACTACTAATTCAATATTGCACCCTTTTTTCAGGAATGTAACTTAGTATGATTAAGTAAACTCAGAGAAACAGGAAATAAACATTGGTTAGTATAAAAGAGGTAGAAATTTATTACAGTGTTTTAGTTCGTCAGCATGGATGGTTAAATCTAGTGGGCACAACCAGCATGTAAATCACATGCTGCAAGTGACATTAATTCAAGCAGAGATTTGGTAGATAGCTCTTTCCTTTGTTATTTCCTTAGTTATTTCCTTATTTTTCATTTTCTCTCCCTACACTACCCAACTACCACTATCTTCCACCTTAAGCATCTTTGACAATAAAGTATTGTAATATTTTCAATCTTTTTTTTTTTTTTTTACTAAGCATAATGGGTATTAATTTTTGCTCACAGTCAACTCTGGAAGACATTTGTAGATGCTCTTCTAAGTGAACTGTAAAGTCAATGCAATAACTTCTGCATCTAGGCTAGCAGCATGACATACAAAGACAAAAGGCCTCAACAACAGGCATGTGATTTGAAAGAAATTCATATACAATGAAAGTTGATGGAAATTGCTTATCTTCCCTAACCCTATCTCCTTCTGTAATCCTAAATAAGGAGTTCACCAGGAGGCTATTCAGTCAAGATTAAACTGCAATTTTAAGAGGCCTTATTAAACAGTGTGTTGGGTTTTGATAGCAAGAGGCTGCAGGGGTGGCTTCTTTGAGAAGCTGCTAAAATCTCCCACTAAGTCTGATAGACCCAATACCAGCTGGCTCCAGGATGGACCAGATGCTGGCCAAGAATAAGACAATCAGCAGTGATGGTAATGTCTTTGTGATAACAGGCATCCAGTCAGCATCAGCCCACCACAAAAGACAAGAACGTAACTGTAACTGGCAATTCCTGTGCCTTACCAGGTCTAATAAAATGCAGTTGCCAATCTCCATCCATATGTATATAATGTATGAATATTATCAAACTCTCTGTCTGTCTATCTATTAATCTATCTATCTGTCTGTCTGTCTATCTATCTATCTATCTATCTATCTATCTATCTATCTATCTATCTATCTATCTATCTAATACTTTTAGTATATATATCTTTAAGTAAATGTAAAGGTTCAAATTCACAGATTATTTTCTCAGGGAGTCCCATTCTGCAAGATATGGCACAAAATTCTAACAGGACACTGACCATTCTACAAGAAGGTTAGATTTTAAACAAGACAGACTATGTTAAAGAAGACACAGTGACTTCCCTCTAATCTTTCAGTACAGCAGGAGTAGCTATAAGAATAACAGCCAGGACATCTGGAAGGACATAATTCAGCTGCTGCTATTTAGTAGCTCTAAATTCACCTAGCTCAGTACTCAAGATATTCCTTCCCTGTTTTACCTCTGCTATGTCATTCATTGTGTAATACAGCAGAGAAGATTAAGAGCTTTGCTAGTGTTACTGAGGTAGTTTGAGGTTGTTTTTTTCGTTTTGTTTTGGGTTGTTTAGGGTTTTTTGGTTTTGGGAGGTTTTTTGTCTGAATTGGTTTAGTTTATTTAAATTATCCTTACAATGCAAGAAAGAAACTATTTAAGCCTGAAAACAAGAATCCTAGATAATATTTCTACAGGAGAATTAAGGTGACAGACTGAAACAATAAGCTTTGCTACCTAATATTCTGTTTATCTAGCCTGTATTATATCATGCAGAGGCATTATTGTAACTAAAATGAAAAACCTGGAGTCAATCTGAACCTTCAGTCACAGGTAAAGTATTATTGTCTTGCTGAAGATCCCAGTCAAAATTTAATATGAAAACTAAAAGTGAGTGTCAGTCTCCCTTTTTTCTCTCTAAGCAACATATTTGAGGGAAACCATGCTACTGAGATATCTCAGCATTTTTTTCTCTCCTTACAGCCAAGTCTTTAGTCACCTTAGGAACTACAACCGAATAAGAAATGTAAAGTAACATTAAAACAAGAATTTTCCATATTTAAAGAAGGCAATATGTAAGTATGTCAGCAGGCTGTAGAAATGTACATTTAGAAGCTGTTCCACAAATACAAAATTATCCAACTGTCGTAAGAATCAAATTTATGGTTTTGCTTAAAACTTTTTTCTTAGACCTTCACTTTTACTGGAAATCACAAAGGATATTACAACCAATATTCAGCTGGGCATCAAGAGCTCTTCAATTTTTTATTTTCATATTTATTTCTCATAGAACTTAGTCTGAAATTATTTTTTTTTCTTACTTTTAATTTGAAGAGGCAAGTAATTCTGCCTGCCTTTCATAACTGGATTATTTTAGCTATGTCATCTGAGAGATTTTATTTTCCAGAGAGTAAGTGTTTAATTTACCCGTAGCACAATTTAATTTCTTATAAATCCTTGAGGATCTAGTGCTTTTATGAATCTTACCTAAAGAAGATACATCAATCAGCATGGCATCACTAACTAGACTGTGATATTTTAAAAAAAAAAAAAAATTATTAGCAGTCAGGGAAATTAAATGGTCTCTATCTTTTTGAGGGCATCCTATCTTCTATTAGGAGTATCATTAGGTTTATTAAACGGCTTCTCCAAACTTTTGACGTGAAGAATGTCCTTCATTAGGAAAGGGTGAGACTGTCCTTTATCAGATGAAGCACAGTCTTGCAGATTGTGTGATAAAAATTGCATGTGATCTGACCATGTTGAATGATCAAAATTTTCCTTGGTTTAAAAGCATGACTTTATTTATAACTAAGAAATATTCTATTCCTAGGTAAATATTAGGGGTTTGATTTAGTGGTGTTGCAATTGATTTATGTTAGCATATAACCAACATACAGGTTGTTGTCTCTCCTTCCAGGACATATAGTGTATGGTTAAGAAAATGTTCCTGTTAAGGGACTTTGCATGACATTTAAGCAAAGCTGAGATTTGACCTACAATGCTTCTCTCTACAACTACTTGAAAGAAGGTTTTAGTGATGGGCTGGTCAGTCTCTTCACCCTAGTACCATGTGATTGGAGAAGGCAAAATGGCCTGAAATGGCAGCAGGGAAGGTTTAGATTGAGTATAAGGAAAAATTGTTTCTCTGAAAGGGTGGTCAAGCATTGGTCAAGCCCAGGGAGACAGCAGATTCACTGTCCTTGGAGCTGTTCAATAAGCATGTGGACATAGCACTTTGGGACATGGTTTAATGGCCATGGTGGTGTTAGCTTGACAGTTGACTCAATTACCTGGAGGACTTTTTCAACCAAAGCAATTCTTTGATTCTGTATTTCTATACTGAAGACGCAACTATGACTTCTAATAAGGATTATAGAAAAAGTAAGTTTTCAAATCAGGGGAGAAAGCCTGTTTTTGTTCCTAGTAAATTCAATGTTTGTCCAATGTTTTCTTAACCTAAAATGCAAAATCAGTTTGGAGACATCCTGGTTAGCACATTAAAAATGCTTGTAGACTCTCACTCATTTTTTGCTCTTTGTCATATGGGAAGGTCTCATTCTGGCAATAGAGAATTATACTCTCATTCTAAACTCAAGACAAGCACTCGTGTTGTTCAGCTAGCTACCTGATGTTCTAAATTGGGTTTCTTCAGGGACATTTGTCTCAGAAACTTCAGCGACTGGCAATGCAGCTGTCTACATTTAAGATAGTCACTCTGGGATCCTCCAGGAGAGGTGGAGAATCAAAGTGGCTTTAAAAAACACAGTTCATGAGAAGTGTTTAATGCATTTCTGTTTGACTAAGTGAAAACACATTCTGCAATTACTCACTTTTTCTCCATTGACTGTAAAGTGGATCTACCAGTTTGAGTTTTTGCAACCTGAGTAAACATTGTGGAGGGGCAGGGCACTGCCCCACCGGAGGTTTGAATGGGGTGTGAACTGTGACAGGGCACGCCCAGTCCACTGCCCCACAGGAAACGATCTTCCTCCCTCCCCACCTCTGTCACCAGAGGCTTAGTACAATAGGTGTGAAGTGCCTTCTACCACCCTCCGTGGGCTTGAACAGGGAGGGAACAAATCACCTCAGTATATATATGGCAGCTGGACAGATTGCAGCAGGCCTTGCTCGGAACTTCACTAGGACTTTCACTGGGACCTGAACTGGGACCTGCACTGGGACCTGCACCGGGACCTGCTCCGGGACCTGCATGGACCTGAACATGGACCTGGAGACACGAATCTCGCACGGACTTTGAGCCAGACCTTCAGGAGCATCTTGGCTTCTTGCTGCAGGACCTGCCTCTAACGGTAGACTGCAGCCATTTGTGGAACCACGAATGGAACCACGGAGCATCCCTGGCTTTCCCCTGCCTTGCTTCACGATTGTGGCTTCATGAAAGCTGTGCCTACAGTGATCTTGGACTCTAGCAGGCACTGGACTCCGGACACTGCCGTGAAAGAGACAGNCGGAACTTCACTAGGACTTTCACTGGGACCTGAACTGGGACCTGCACTGGGACCTGCACCGGGACCTGCTCCGGGACCTGCATGGACCTGAACATGGACCTGGAGACACGAATCTCGCACGGACTTTGAGCCAGACCTTCAGGAGCATCTTGGCTTCTTGCTGCAGGACCTGCCTCTAACGGTAGACTGCAGCCATTTGTGGAACCACGAATGGAACCACGGAGCATCCCTGGCTTTCCCCTGCCTTGCTTCACGATTGTGGCTTCATGAAAGCTGTGCCTACAGTGATCTTGGACTCTGGCAGGCACTGGACTCCGGACACTGCCGTGAAAGAGACAGTCTCCCATCTGTAAGTAGGGCAAAGCTATTTCATGCCCAAACCTTTCCATTTTTTTGATTTTTCCTGAATTACAAGAAAAGGCATCCTTGTGAAGCCTCTTCAATCGCCCCCAATCAACACAAACATCTAGCAGCAAATGCCTACATTTTCCCATAGGATTTACAGGAGGAATATAAAGTTGTTTTTTTTTTAATTCTCATACAGTGTTTGTTTCATAGTAAGTTGTAAATGCTATTTGCATAAATTAATATCTCACATTCTCACTTTCAGCCTTGTAATTTGCAGAAATGTGTTAGGAAAGTCTCAAAAGAAAAATCTAGGGAAAGACTTGATGGACAACCCTATTAAAATTAAAAGAACAGTATTGCTACATCAGGCACTTATAGGACAATCTTTACATTTACATTAATATCACAGGAAGGAAGAAAGGAACAGCAGGAAGCTAAATTCAAACTCCTTGCATATCTTAACATAGCTAACTAATTAAATAGTATATTTAAGTAATTTTCCATGTAAATATGGATATTAATTAAGTAGACACAACAGAAGAAATGCAGGATGTGGGATTAGAGCTAAGCCTAGGTTGTTTGGCTCTTTCAAAAACTCAGTCTTTTTTTCAAAATGGCATAAAATTAGGAGGTCAGTATTAGGTGGGCCTTAAGGTTTCATATAAAGACCAGATAGTCAGATAGAGGTCTTTTGCCTGAATTACATGGTCTTTTCATTTAATCTAGACTATCTCCCACCTTATAAATTAATTAATTGTTGCTGACTTTGATTTCTGCATGCTGAAGTTTTGGGTTTATTATCAATTTTATTTCTCGTCTGGAAAACAAACTTGCCTACTTTTCCACCAGCTAACAATAATTTGCTTTGAAAGTTACACTAAAGAAACAAAAAAAAACACAAAACAAAACAAAAGGTAGTCTATTGAAAAGAAGAATTTTAAACGCAGAAGTTGGCAAAGGATCTCTGATAATGGAAACGACTGCAAGTGATTAAAAGCTGGAAGCATCTGGGAAAAAGCAAATTAACTTAGCTTCTGGAGTGAGCAGACATGAACTTTAGAGTTTAGAAATATGATTTCCCCCTTCTCATTCCCTAATGAAACACAGAGGCAGGACACTTTAGCCTACTTTATTCTTCACATCTTTCGTTCTGATGTACAGTTGCAACTTTTCAGGGTTATACTGAAGATATACAAGACCTTATCCATTAAAAAATAAACTGTTCCTGATACCCTTGTGTAGTGAGTTAAGCAGTTACCTGCCCCCTCCACCTTTTATAAACCCCAGCTAAAACTCAAGACACTGGAAGTTAAAAAATGAAGCTTTATATTTACAGCAATGCATAATATACAAGCAAATATTTACAAGATATTACAGATATTTACAGATATATACAGTGAAAAGGCAATACAGACACCACACCCCTCCCAGAGACCAAAATCCCCAAGAGAGGGTAACAAAACCCCCCCCACCACCTTTCCCGCCTTCCCCAGCCTTATCTCACCACCTGTTGATGCTGCACATATGCTGAAGATCAGCCAGAGAGATTAGTGGCAGGAAGGAGTTAGTAATTTTAGTAATTTTACTCTGAGTTAGGTACCAAGGAGAGACAAAAGGGATCATGCCAGAGAAGCAGCCGCTGCCAGACACAGATAGAAGCAAACTGCTAATCTGATTGTTTTGAGAACAGCTCTTAAAACAACTTTTTTTCTCTTCTCAGCAAAACTTGGTGAAGTGACACACTGTGTTTAACTCTCTCTCAGCCAATAGTCTAATTTCTCACTCAAATTCTCCAATTAGCTCAAACCAACACACCTTGACATAGCTAGAATTAAAACTCAGGAGAAAATAATTAATTTTGTTCAATTATTATGATCAATTAAAAATAAAATTTAATTATTAGAGAGAGTGCATAAAAAGTCAGAGAATAACATTAACTCAGTGGAAATATTTTCACTGGCTACTCAGCCACAATATAAAGCAATTTCATTAATTGGGGGTTTTATCCAAATCACCTTCTGTAAGTTATATAGCAAATTCTGCTCTGAAACCAGGGGGGAAAAGGGATGGAACCTCCTAGACTGGAGGTAGAGACTGCTTATATTATTTTCCTTATTATTGTATTCAGTTAAGTCTAAGCAGTTCTCTATGTAATACAAGCTCAGACCAAAAGGAAAACTCCTAGATCTTAATAGCTTGTGTTTGGAGAGAGACAAAAGTGAACATCCAGAAACTTAATTAAAAGTTCTAAAAACTCATCTAGGTTAAGTATATACATCCAGCAAACTATGAAATATTCTTAGCCTACTGACATATAAAACATGTAAAAGCACCTGGATGTCCTGGAGGACAGAAGGTTAATCATGAGCCAAGCCTGTGCCCTGACAGTGATGGAAAAGATGGCCAGAACTGTGGGCTGTGGCAGCACAAATAGAGGCAGGAGATTGAGCAGGTTCTCCATCCTCTTTTACCCAGCGTTTGTTAGCCCACAGTGAGATCCTGTATCACACTTTGGGGCTGCATTACAAAAAGTATAGTGCTAAGCAAGAAGATTAGGGGAAAGTAGAGCAGTTGCAAGTGTGAGAGCGTTGATGTGGTGTTACTGAGCCAAGAGGAATCTAATGGCAATCCTGAAATACCTGTGGGCAGGATATCAAGAAGACATATCCAGGCTCTACATCATGATGTGTAATGGGAGGGTGGGAGAAAATGGGCATAAGTTAAAACAGGAGAGCTTCAGGCTGAATAGAGTAAAATTCTTTTCACTCTGAGAGCAGTTGATGTCCAAAGTTGCTTTTGGAGATTTTCTTGTCTAGACTGCATAAAATCTTGAGGTATATGGTTTTACTTTACCTCTGATCATATTTGAAAAATCCTGAGATCTCTTCCCATGTGAGTTCTTCTATGACCCCAGAGTAAAGAACAAGATTTTGAAAATAGTTTGTAGTTTACATTCACCCTGAGTTGCAATACTGCCTCAAATAAATGTTTTTGTGACATTTGATTCTTAGCAGAAAAAAAGCCTTCAAGAAATTGAAGTGTAGCTAGTAACACAAAAAGTAGGAATGAAAATATTCAAATCCTGGATTCTAGAATAATCTTTATAACAAGTATAAACTTTATATCAGTGCTTTCGGACTTGCTTGTAATCATGGTAGTGATTTTGTCTGTGTTCTGTGTTTGCCACAACATGCAATATTTGTCTCCTAAGGTAAGATCAGTTTTCCAAATATAAGTGTCTAACAGTGAAATAAACATCCTGGGCTGCTTTTGTAGTTGTTAAAGAGAAACTGACACCTTTGGCTTGCAATTCTTTATATCCCAAGCTCAAAATATATCAATATGTTCACACTCTAAAACTGCTGATTATTTTATCTTTATTGAATATAAAAATAATTTTATTCAAATTCAGTGAAAGAAGCCTTCTTTGTGCTCCTCCCCATCCAACTGCTTGCACTTAAATCTCTATCTACAAATGTATACATTGCATAGATAATCCCTTACCCAGAGAAAGGGTTAGAAATTGACTTTAACGAGAAGGCAGAAGAGACATGCTCACAGGCACAAGGCATGGCCATAAGCACAAGCTGCCAAGCTGTGTTTATGTGCAGCCCTCCCTTTCTATCCCCTATCTGTTTTCCCACACTTGTTCCTTAGCCAACCACCTTTGGTTCATTCACTGAACATCTCATAGTTAAGTTGTGTAATCCTGAAATTATCTTCCCAGCAGGACGAAGTGCATTGCATGCCTATAAGAAGTGACTCTCCCAAATTGTAAGGAGTTTTCCCTGGGTGTCAACCCTGGCTCATAAGGTTAAATCTTCTCTATGATAACCAGAGCAGTGTCTCTGAAGGGTCTTCTTTATCATGCTATTGCTCCTCTGTGCTGCTCCATCTGTATGGAGGTGGGCTATCTTGTGACTTCATAATATATATATTCAAGCTGGAAGCTCACAATTTCTCACCCAAATCTTGCAGGCTTTTCCAAAACAACTCTAAAATTGAAGGGCTGCCTCCCAAGGTAATACAAATCAGAGCATCTCTCATCTGGCCTTTAATGATTTCAGCGTATCATCACTTTAAGTGTGCCTCTTCTCCAGCTTTACCACACTGTGAAACTTTCATTTTATATTCAATTTTTCAAGCATTAGCCATGGCTGCATGGCAAGAAAGTCAATATGTATAAACCTATATGAAAGTTATCTCTTTTCAACTCAGTTGTTAAAAACTTTCTGGAATACTGCATGGCAGAACACTACATGAATATCAGGTTAGACACACACTGGTATGTGGCATCTGTAGAGTCTTCACATGATGTAACTATTTTCTGCCAACATTTCACAATCAAAAATATTTTTGTTTGTTTATTTCAGATCCCTGTGAGGAAAAAAAAAGAATGTAAAAGAAAGAGGAAAAGTCATGGTCTTTATGACAAGACAATACAATGTGGCTGGGAAGGTTGAAACTTTCAACTTCACTATTTTTGGCAACTTTTATTTCCTTTATTTTTTCCTTTCAATGAAGACATCATTTCTGAATATGACATTTCTTTTCTTCCAATCAAACACCACAAAACTCCAAGCAGCTAGATCATAAATTTATTTTTCACTTGAACTCCAACTGAAAGTTTCTTGTCTGACAGTTGCATCTCCCTCTTTACCGATAATTTTGTGATACTGCTTTACAGCTGACTTTGTTCTGATATGTAAGATCAGAATAACCTGAGCCTAAATGCCTAAGTCATAAATTTTAACCGTCCTTCAGTTTAAATGCTTCCTGAAGACTGTTCTCCATTTGGTGATTTGTAGATGCCAGGGTTTTTCCCCCCTGCTGTTCTTATATTGCCCTCTAGAAATGCTGACAAAGATTGGCTGTGTGAGTTCACCCTGTGTCAGCCTTTCATACTCTTCTAAGTTGAAATGTTTCTATTTTCATTACACAGAAAGATTCAACATATGTAGATGCATATTTTACACACTATTATGCTTCCAGCAGCCAAATCAGTTCTGTTATTCTGTCAGATTTTTCAAGGCCAGTAGGAAGTCCCAGTCTCTGCATGTAAGACTCAATTCACCATGTGTGACACAGAGGCTGTAGGATATGCAGTTTCTGGGCTGTCAGTAAGCAGCTGTTGACCTTTGGACACTGTATGGAGCAAGGAGAAGGGATACTAAAACCTCAGACTGTTCATGGTTTCTGAGGATCTATCACTTCATAAAATGTAGATGTTAAGTGTGCTGTGTAAACCTTCCATTTATTTCAGTTGATCAGATACTTGTGCAAGGCATGACTGCAAGACACCTCCACAGTAAAATGGGTTTTCAAAGTTTGTATACACATAAATAGCATCTTATTCTCAAATTTGTCTAGGATCATGCTCTAAAAGACATGCAGGATATACATGGAGAGCAAGATGATATACAAAAAGCTAGTCTGAGTCTCTCCTACTCAAACCAAACTGTATGAACAGGGCTTGGGGCTGCTATGTTGAACCTGTGCAGGAGACTGATCTAGGACAAAAGGCAGCTGCTTCTGACTGAGCAGTCTCAAGGCAGGAACATACTGTGCTATGGATCAATGCTTGCTATCATCTTTTTGGAAGGAAATCAAGGTTAGTCCATGGTTAGACCTCTCTGAAGCTTCCTTAACTCATTGGTGTTCACATGTGGTGGGAAGAGCAGTCCACTGGATTCTTGATTCTGCTGGAAATTAACTTATATCAAGACCATAAAAAATTAAATACACTATAAAATAGATTTTTAAAATTGCAAACTACTCTTTAGGGTGATAAAGTAGGAACAGAAACATGTACAGTGATATTTGATAGAGATGTGTTTAATCAACAAAAATATTCATAAAAAAAGTAGGAGCAAGAACAGTAAAGATCAACAGCATGGGAAGCAAGAGCTAAGGAGCATGTGAGAGAATCAGAGATGGGATGCAAGCAGATCAACAGGAGTCTCTAATTTGGTAAAAAAAATAATAGAAAGGGGAGACAAGGAGAGGCAAGTAAATTGATACAGTAATACTTATCTATCTTGGCAAAATAATTTTTGCAGATGAAGGAAATGGAGGCTGTGGAATGCAGAAATGGTCTCCCAAATGACTAGTAGGAATAGCGTTAATATGAATATTATAACTCTTTGTGATGTGATAGCAGGCAAGAACATCACTGAAAATCAGTGTCTATCTGATGCTATGAATAATGCAGATAAAGTAACAAAACAGGGACAGCTGCCATAGATAGTTCCTGCCTGGCCCAGATACAGCAGACACTAAAATAACATCACAAATGAAACTAGAAGAATTGAGCAGGAAAGCAGCAGCTAGAGCTGCTTAAGGGCAAGTGACTCAAAAGCAAATTTTGCTCTCTCTGGAAATCTTTCACAGGGAGGTGTATAACAGGACATTGTGTTTCCTTATCCCTATTGCTTCACAGAGAGTATTATCCTACTGGACTAACTCACCATCTCCTACTCTTCTCAAGACCTACAGACCATCTGCAAATTAATGGCAATATTTCCATTTAACCTATAATAATTTCTGACCCTTAACTGAAAAAAAACAAGAACTTTTGACAACTCTGTAACAACCCATCTGATTTCCCAAGGAGGTTCTACCATGACAAGTTATCATGGTGCTACAACCTACATGGAATTAACTTCCTACAGCATGAAATATGGAGGAAAAAAAATATTCCTTATATTACTGCAGGAATAGGAATGAATTACTTATCAGGCATTTGCAGCCCTATACAAAGGCTCCTGGGTATTCATATATGTGAAGCTGGAAAATATCTATTTGCATAAACCCAGTTTATGTAGAAACAGTATAAAATATTGGGTTTTTTTCCTCACAAAAATGCAAAAATAGAAATATACAGGAAAAAAACCAAAACATCCTCTTTGGACACTGCAAACAAAATTCCTCTACTCACCCACACATTGTTAGCCATTAAAAGCAATAAATTAAAATAAGATCAGTATTTTACAAGAGGAGGATACTGCTTCTACTGTCACCTAATATACCATTTAAAACAACTAATTCTTGCCATTGCTTATCATACTGCCTCTGAACAAATGATCCCTGTGCCTGAATTTGCAACCAGGCACATTAACCTTAGACCTCATCCTACCTCAGAGAACCTTCTTAGTCTCCTTTAAAAAGCATAGAAACTTCTCAAGAACATAGTAAAGTTTCTATAGTACAGTTATTTTCTTGAAAACTGTTACTAGGGAAAATCTTAGATATCTAAATACTCACAGTGTTTATCGCCAGGAATGTGGAACAACTAACTGCCTGGTTTACATATTTAGGAACACAAGTCTGCAGTCTCCTGATACCTGAAGCTCTGCTTTTGAGTGAGTGTCTTCCACACATGCACCATGCTGTCCTTACACGAAACTACCACAGCATAATTTCCTTACCTGTCCATTAAAGCAATCCGGTAGGTTTTAAGTAGATACTCTAAAATAAATATATACCCCAGTTAGGGATGAAGATGTGTGACAGGGTTCTACGATGAATGTAAAGGCAGGTATTTCATGTGGATTACTGTGACATACTTGCTAAGTGATAGATTAGGACCTTGTCCATAGGGTGATGTGGAATTTTAACTTTTCCTGTGTTGTGGAAGGCCAAAATAGGCCTAATACAAGTCCTGGCTTGCCCAGGCATCATCCCATGGTGCTCTTTCCTCTGCTGGGAGTGAGGAAGCAGAGCACAGGGAGAAGACACCCATTGGGAGACACCCACTTTGAGGGTCTAAGACTTGCACAGATTTGTTCTTCCCAAATAAGGGAAAGCAAGCTCCTGCCGTTAATAGAAGCATATTTGTTTTTCTTTCTCCTGGCACAATTTATCTGTTTTTTAAAAGTGATAGCAGACACTTTAAGGCTTAGAGCAGAAATTAGGAATAAATCCATAATTAATAAGAAAATAATGACGCACATTAAATATATCACCGTGGTCTTTACGTAAAAGTTTTAGCAAGGGTCAGGAACACTGCTTTTTGGAAGAATCACGTGTACCAATGTGGTTGAATAGCTCATTTAATTACTAATATTTTCTGATTCATTAAAAGCATCAAAAACAACATTGGAAACTATTTCAGTAATATTAAAACCAATATAGGAAAAGATATAATCTCCAAAATTCCAAAGCATTCTTTCTATCTTCCTCCATGCCAAATCCCAGAGAAAAATACCAATTTTGGCCACAAGCCATCTATGTAAAAAACACATTGTTACAGAAGACGTGATTGAATATAACGGCCAGGTCAGCTTAATTTTTAACTTCCAAGATTAATTAGCAATCAAACAAATGTAATTTAACCTCTAACCTTTGTTGGGTAAGTCAATTAAAAATAATGTGGTGGTTCAGCAGTTACCCACCCCCTCCCACCCCACTTTGAAATAACCCAGGCTAGGACTCAGTGGGCTGGAAGTTAACAAATGAAGCTTTATATTTACAACTTTGCACAATATACAAGCAGATACCTACAAAAACATACAGTGAAAAGGTAATACAGAAACACCACACCCCTCCCAGAGATTAAAATCCCTAAGAGGGGTTTCTAACCACCCCTACCACCTTCCCCCCTCCCCAATCTTATTTCACCATCTGTCTTATGCAGCAGGTAGGCAAAGGTAGATCAGCCAGAGGGATTAGCAGCAGGAAAGAAGTAGGTGAAATTATTCAGATCCAGCTATGAAAAAGCAGCAGCCATGGCTCCAAGTGGTCTGACTTACCTATGTTTCGGTTACAACTCTTAAAAAAAAAAATAATTCTTTTTCAGTAAACATGAATGAATGAAGTAGCATCATCAGTGTTTTCCTTCCCAGCCTATAGTCTAATTTATCATTCAAATCCTCCAATTAGTTCAAACTAGCACACCTGGATATAAAAATTAATGTTGATTATTAATTGTGCATAATTTGTAACATCCTGATGAAAAGTTATATAAGTAAAGGACTGAATAAAAAGCTTAGGTTCTGACCCTTACTGCTCACTCACTGCTCATAACTTGTGGTTTACACAGTTTTTTACCAAATGATGCACTTCATGGATTCTTTGATTCAATGCTGCATGCCATCTACTCCCAGTTATTTTAAGAAGTGATCTGTGTAATGTTATCATGATGAACCTAAATTGCAAAAAGCACTGGCTGTCTGCCAAGAATTTGAAGAATGAGACACTCACTTTCAGAAGTACTTGAAAACAACCAAATTATTTTAAAGTATTCCTGAAGGGCCATGTGTATCCTGGTTTAAATGCTGGGAAGAAGTGAAGTGGGCCTACAGGTCAAAGGTTCACTCTCATCAGAATATGCTTCATGTAAGAAAAATCTCAAAGTGACCAAGGACATGAGTGATGTCCTTGGTCTCCTAACATCACAATATCTGCTCTTTGAATCTGACTTTTGGCTTCACAGAGATGTTCATTATAATAGAAATAATATGAATAGATGAAAAAATGTATCCAGTTCCTTGAAGTTAGTTTCTAAATACCTTCGCCTTCCACCAGCCCACATTTAAAAAGTCATAAAAAGTCATAAATTGTGTATTTTCAATTTTGCATGTGTCACGAGATAGCACTAATTAAATGCGATATCTCACGGCGAAGGGGTCCTAGTGCCCTCCTCGCCGGTTCTTTTAGGTTTCGGTCGGCAGAAATAGACGAACGCATTGCTTAAAGGTCAGGTATAAACGTTTAACAATCAGAACTTAAGGGACAGAGAGGTTTTCATACAAATACCATCCCCGATTGCGCCTATGAATACCCGTGGGAGCACGAAGGCGGGGGGTGAAACACTCTCCTTCCCGAACCGGGAGAGGAGGGGGAAGAAGGGAAACCGACTTAGCCAGAATAGGAAAAAAATAAAAGAGGGATACAGAGAGAGAGAGAGAGAGAGAGATCAGCCTTGCCACTTAGGAGAGCTGCTGTGCTTCGCTACCTGCTGCTAGCTGCCTGTTGCCGTGCACGTGGCTGGGGCTCCTCACAGCCACTACGTGGGACGACGGCGGACGAGGAGGAGAGCGAGGAGGGCGGAAAAGAGAGAGCTAATGACTGCTGATCCCCGCTTAAATACCCTATGGAGGCGTGTGGAACTGACTAACAGGCGTCCAGCATTCCCTAGCCGACCAATTGATTCAAAACTCAACGCATATGTGCCGCCCGAGGTCTCCCCTGGGTCACGTGGGGTGCCCACGCCCCTCAACCTCTACCAGACCTTGGACAGTAGAGGGAGGAGAGAGCCCAGGAATTGAGTCCATTCTAGGGTGCTTGTCGTCCTATGCCGGGACATTCCACCCCATTGCCTGTGAGCAGTTTCAATCATCAAAGCCAGGGTATTCACACCCTAATAGGAAGCTTTGACACAGGGCCCTAACTAAACAAGGTCTGAGTCCAATCAGGTGTGTCCCACGTCAATCATTATCTCTGGATGTCTTCGACGTTGAGTCTCCTGGAGAGGTAAAGCGTTCCTCTTGATGACTTGTCCGGTCTGTGGCGAGCCAGGCTTCATCCGGTATCCGGCTCCTGATCCAGCTTGTGCCTATATGAAGGAAACATTGGCCTCGGTGCGCAGTGACCGGGCTGCTGGATTAATGGTCAGGAATGACCCACCGCACACTGATGTGGTGTGTCTTCCCATGGGCATCCAGGGCTTCCCAGGCATGTAGCCCTCGGGGTTTTGCCAGTGTCATTGGCACAACTCTGACTGATGGCAACCTTACTAATACACGTTGCCCTACCTGCATTTTTAGCAGAGAGTGATGTGGTTTGCTCTCTGATGTACCTGGCCCATGAACTGCCCCTACCATCGGTTCAGTGGGGCAGAAGGCTTTGACTTTGGGACTGCCATAACTCCCCCATCGATTGTTCACAATGAAAATCGCTTGGGCCAGGCGCTTGTCCCAATTGTCTTTAGAGACTCTGGCGTGTCTCTTGATAAAGCCATTTGTCCTTTCTACCATGCCGTTTGCTTGTGGAACATCCAGCTGACCCCTTCGCCCTTGGCCCAATCCTGTACTAATGCCACAGTGAAATGTGTTCCATTATCACTTTGGATGCATTCAGGCATCAGCAAGACACTAAACCAATGCTTCAGGGCCTCAACGGTTTGGGCTCCAGTGGCCGTACTGGTGGCTGTGGCCATGGTTAAGCCTGAAACCACTTCCACTCCCACTAGTATGTACCTCTTTCCGTGTGACGATTTGAGAGGGCCAACATAATCCACCTGCCAGGTACTCCATAGAGTCTTGCCCTGGTTGATGTGTTGTGCTGGTGCTAGGTTCGGGTGATCGGCCTTCAGCCGGACCGTACATTGTGGACAGGCTGAAATAATGGTTTCACATGCTGCCATGGAAACTGGCCATCCACGGGACCTGCACTCGTAGAAGAGATCAGCCTTGCCAGAGTGGCCCCTCTTGATGTGAATCCACTCTGCAAGTCTCTCCCTTGCTTGTCGTCCTATGCCGGGACAGCGTGACACACTGTAGGGCACCCATATGTGCCCTGGAACTCCAGAGACTTGCTGGAAAGCAGTATATCTTACTGGCTTTCATTTCATCACGTGGGAAGAATATTTCTTACTACGAAAATTATAGCTTCCTACTTCTAAGTGTCTTGATATTTCCTTTAAAAAAATGAGTATTGCATGTAATATTGGCTAGTACTGGAGAAAGGACATGAGTGTGATCTGGCTGCAACATCTGTCACACCATTTATCACCAGGGCTGGTTGAGCTGATCTGGCTGGCTAGATGAGTGTCTCCTTCCTCCTTCACCACCCCATGGCTGCCCTCCCAAAGCTGTGTATTCAGTCAAAGAGGATGACCTTACCCAATAGAGATGGCACTGTTCTTCAGTCAAGGATATATGGTAGTTGCATTCCCTTGCTAGATCCACCAAACAAGCTCAAGGTGCATTTGTAGGAGAACATAAGGTAATCAAGCTTCACAAACAGCAGACACATCCAAGTAAGACCTTTGTTTTAATTTTTAGGAAAAAATTGTCTTTCCTCTCCTGTCCTCATTCTGCCCCTGTACTCAACACTGGTTAGGCCACACCTTGAGTAGTGTGTCCAGTTCTGGGCCCTTCAATCCAAGAGATATGTTGAGGTACTAGATCATGTCCAGAGAAGGGTGAGGAAGCTGGTGAGGGGCTTGGAGTACAAGCCATGTGAGGAGCAGCTGAGGGAGCTGAGGTTGTTTATCCTGGAGAATAGAAGGCTCAGGGGGGACCTTATTGCTGTCTACAATTACTTCCAAGGAAGTTGTGGACAGATGGGGTTTGGTCTCTTCTCCCAGGCACCCAGCAGTAGAACAAGGGAATACACTCTCAATCTGCACCAGGGAAAGTTTAAGCTGGATGTTAGGAAGAACTTCTTTGCAGAAAGAGTGATTGGCCATTGTAATGGGCTGTCCCAGGAGATGGAATCACTGTCTCCAGAAATGTTTAGAAAGAAACTGAATGTGGCACTTAGTGCCATGGTTTAGTTGATTAGATTATATTGGCTGATACGTTGGACATGATGATCTCAAAGGTGTTTTCTGACCTGATTAATTTTGCGATTCTGTGATTCTGCAAAATTTTGCTAGGTTTGTTGATGAGTTTGATCCAGTCTGGCAGTTTCTGTGAACCTACCAAAGAAATAAGGATATATTAGAAAATCTTGGCAATTGCATACATCTCATACCAGATCACACCATTTTATCTGTAGATTAATACTATGGGAAGACTTCCCTTAATAGTAGTCATCAAAGAGAATTCAAACTCTGCAACATCCACTTTCACTTTTTTTGTTGGCTTGCTGTTTCTCTTTGTGGGTTTTTTTGAAGCTAAACTTTAGGAAATTTTATCAGTCTTAATATCTGACTTCTACAAATTAAAAAAAAAAATAAAGAGAGCAAGAGAAAGAAAAAAAAAAAGGTTAAATTAGGACCTCATGTTCCTCTTTTGAATATTTAAGAACATTGGAAAAAAGTTCTCTTTTGAAATCTTGTGATGTAATGTCTGTATATATATAAAAGATTATATAATACATTCAAGTATGTATTTCCTTTGATTCTATTTAGACCTAAAAAGGGAAAATCTTATATAACATACATATCTGCAGAAGTAGATTATCCTCTTTTTATTTCTTCTTTTTCCCTCATAGGCTGTTTGGAGGAGAGCTCCCTTTTCATCATAATTAACTACTGAAAAGTGGAACACTGGATGATTAAAAACATTTCTTTCTTCTTTATGAAATTATTTTTCTCCTGAGGCTAAACAGAACATGTTCTGTATACAGATTTTTCTCCAGATCATGTTGCACTGTGTACATATAGAATTCATCTGTTTTATCTAGCTAGCAAGAATATTCTGAGGTATATGGTAAAGGAAAACCTCAGAATTAAACATATGTCAAGCCTGAATCCTATTCAGTTTCTAAATTACAGAAGTAAGGACAGCCTGCTATTCAATAGGTTAAGGTATTTTGAAATTTAAATCTCCTCACAATGACCTCTGGGTGATTAAAAGTTGATGACAATCTAAACAGTGTTTTTTTTGGGTTTTTTTTTTTGTGAGAATTCAAGTGCATACAGCAGTAGCTTGACTTCCTTTTTAGCATAGGACAAAACCAATTGTAAACCGCATAAACTATTTCATTCCAAATTACACATTCTTGTTAAGGATACATAGACTGCTAGTGACACTGATCTTCAGTCCTGTTTTGATAAAAGAAATCTCTTATCTCATAACAAATTAAGTAACTTAGGGTTTTTTCATTATTTTCTCCTGCATTATTAATAACTTATACTAAGACTCAGACAGAGATTTAGACTTGATTTGCTTGATGTGTTACAAAAAAAAGAGAATGAAAAATAGAGTGTATCTGCAACAGTTTTCAGTACACGAATCACAAAATTATTGAGGCTGGAATAGAGCTCTGGGGTCATCAAGTCCAGCCTATGACCTAACACCACATCAACTAGACCATGTCACTAAGTGCCAAATTTAATTTTTCCTTAAACACATCCAGGGATAGCGGCTCCATCACCTCCCTGGGCAGCCCATTCCAGTGTCTAGTTACACTTTCCATGAGAAAGTGCTTCCTAACATCCAAACTAAACCTTACCTGGTGCAGCTTCAGGCCATGCCCTCTAATCTTGTCACAAGCTGCCTGGGAGAAAAGCCCAGCCCCCACCTTACTACATGTTCCCTTCAGATAGCATGATAAGGTCTCCCCTGAGTCTCCTCTTCCCCAGGCAGAACAACTCCAGCTCCCTCAACCTCTCCTCATAAGACTTTCCCTCCAGTACCTTCGTCAGTCTCATTGCTCTCTTCTGAAGCTGCTGAAACAGCTCAAAATACTTACTGAACTGAGTAGCCCAGAACTGCACACAGTGCTCAAGGTAGCACCTCACCAGTGCCCAGTACAGTGGCAGAATTACATCCCTAGCCCTGCTTTCCATACTATTCAAGCATTGCTCTCACGTTTTCATGTTTCCACTGTTTCACATGCAAACTGTTTCACATGTAAGCCAGTATTTTTGTTCATCAATATATTGACAGAAAATTGATTAGTAGTGGGAAGAACTGGGAAAACAAATTAATTTGTTTCCAGTGAGTGTAATTTTAGACATGGATTTCATATTAGGATTCATTTCAAATACAGATAAAATATTATGTTACCAAAATGTAATGAGCATGCTACAAACAACATATTATTAATTACTCTTTTCAAGGGCTAAAATAAACTTCAACTATTAAAATGTGTTGACAGTTACTGAGGCAATATTTTGACTGCATTTTATTTCTTTCCAAATATTGTAAAATTACAACCCCAAAAGATTTTGTAAAACAAAAACAAAGCAAGCAAATTAAAAAAAAACCCCAACTTTCTTAGGTTGTTATAACAAAGTGCTTGTCACGAGTGACATGAAAAGTTATCATCTAGTTAAAGTAACCAAAATTATTAGGTCTTAAAATAATGCATTGGAAGAGACAGTGACCTGAAATATAAGACAACCAACAGGATACAGATTCAGGTCTTCACTGGACCGCCATGAGTAAGGCAGTGTGGCAGAGCAGGGCACTGCCCCACCGGAGGTTTGAATGAGGTGTGAACTGTGGCAGGGCACACCCAGTTCACTGCCCCACCAGAGGTGTGAATGGGGCAGGAAACGGTCTTCCTCCCTCCCCACCTCTGTCACCAGAGGCTTAGTACAATAGGTGTGAAGTGCCTTCTCCCACCCTCCATGGGCTTGAACAGGGAGGCAACAGATCACCTCAGCATATATATGGCAGCTGGACAGATTGCAGCAGGACTTGCTTGGACTTGCTTGGACTTGCAAGGACTTGCTTAGACCTTCACTGGGACCTGCACGGACCTGCACTGGGACCTGAACACGGACCTGGAGACACGAACCTCGCACGGACTTTGAGACAGTCTCCCATCTGTAAGTAGGGCAAGTTTCACGCCCAAACTTTTCCATTTTTCTGATTTTTCCTGAATTACAAGAAAAGGCATCATTGTGAAGACTTTTCCCGACCGAATTAGAACCCAAACTTAAACTAATCTACACACAGATTGTGGGTGGGGCTTTTGGAAATTATAAAAGCTACATAATTTATAATTTCAGCCTCTTCAATAGCCCACAATCAATACAGGCAGTTCTACTTTTCTCCATCTATAAAGAAGGAATAGTTATGCTGATCCACATCTTAATGTTCCTTACAATTTCCAGACAAAACAAACTCTGCAGCATTTAAAATTTGAGGGTGTATCCTTTTAGGTCAAATTCCAATGACAGTGGAAACACAGGAACCCCCTGAACTCATTAATGTTAATTTGTAGAGCTATTTGTGGAATATGCATACGGGATATCAGAATCTGCATCATATCAACATTAAGCAATAAATTACATAAACATAACACTGTTTTCCTGTGATTGGTGTAAATGTTATTTTAAGAGCAATATATACAATGTTTCTTTAGAGCTTTGGGGGGAAAAAGCCTATTGAAATTCCTCTCCAGTTACTACTGAGAGTTTTATCCAGTCTTATCTGTTACATCTTCATGAGAAGATTTAAATAAAATGGCTGACTAGAATAACGAATTTCTCTGAATACATTGACATTTCATAAATGTGACCTATGCTAAAATCAAGACAGTGGCCAGAGAAAGGAGATGACAACAGAAACTGTAGCCTTTGTTCTATAAATAGAAAGGCAGTAGACATGTTTAAAAAACTGATTTTAATTAACACCAGTCAAATATCAACATTTTACAGCTTGCTGACATTAAACAAAAAAATATGTTTGGTCTTATTCTAGGGAAAAAAAAAAAAAAGAAAAAAAAAAGAAACCAAAATAAAATCAATCACCACTGTGATTCAGTAAAAGAGATGAAATGCAGGGAAAACCTAATGGATCTGCACGAGGTCTTTGAATAAACAAAGATGAAAAATGCACTAAAGTCTCAGTAGCTGTAGAAGGACAACATATATTTAGAGTAGCAGTTGAATAACCAACTACACTTCTCTTGGAAAACCATTCCAATGGCTTTCAAAACTATGGCTGAAAACCAAGAAAGCAGAAGGGCTATACTGAGTAAACCCTAGGAACTTAATTAACATAAGTCATAAAGAAGGGAGGTGGGGGGAGGGGAAAAATACTCTTTTAAGAAAAAAAAAAAACAACAACAAAAACAAAACAATTAAAACAAAACTGAAACAAACAAACAAATAAAAAACAAAAGAAGCAGACAAAAAACCCAAACAGAAGAACCCACAAAAATCCCCCCCCCCAAATAACCCAAAAAAACAAAAAAAAACCCCTGTGCCAGGTTTGAGAGTTTCAGATTTAAAAACATATAATTAGTTACTGCCATCTGCAGAGGTAATCCCACAGATCGACACTGATGAGGAAGTTTTACACATGTGGCATCACAGGAGTACTCTTCAGGTCAGACCTTGTTCCTTCTAATACCAGAGGGAATCTCACCACTGTCTTTAACAAATGCAGAAACATTCTGCCAAATTTAAGACCCATTAGTTTGGCCCTGCACTGGAGAGTTAACCTGCCACATAGTAATTATTCTTGTGTCAGAGATCACTGAAGAAAGAAATAAAGTTCTTTTCACATTTATATAAGTATTTATTTATTTACTTAGGTGGAAAATAGTTGTAGTGGTTTAGCAGTTATCTGCCCCCCCCTCTTTTTTATAAACCCCAGCTAGGACTCAAAAAACACTGGAAGTTAATAAATGAAGCTTTATATTCACAGCAATGCACAATATACAAGCAAATATTTACAAGGTGTAACAGATATTTAACAGATTTATACAATGAAAAGGTAATACAGACACTACACCCCTCCCAGAGACCAAAATCCCCAAGAGAGGGTAACCAAACACCCCCTACCACCTTTCCCCCCTTCCCCAGTCTTATCTCACCACCTGTTGATGCTGCAGATAAGCTGAAGAAGATCGTCCAGGGGGATTAGTAGTAGGAAAGAAGTTAGTAGGTTTACTCTGAATTAGCTACCAAGACAGAGAGACAAAGGAGACCATGCAAGAGAAGCAGCCACAGCCCAGAACGGTCAGAAACCGTCTGATATCTGTGTTTGGGTACAAAGCTTTAAAAACAATTTTTTTTTCCTTCTCAGTAAAACTGGTGAAGTGACATACTGTGTTTACCTGTCTCAGCCGATAGTCTAATTTCTCACTCAAATCCTCCAATTAGTTCAAACCAGCACAATAGTCTAGGAATCACTCATGCAAATAGTGACTTCCAAAAAATATCAACACATAAACAGTGAAGTTTTCCTGAGTTTTCAAAAAGCCTGGAACACAATTCTGTTGACTACGTGTTTGTGTCAGGAATAGAATAGAATAGAATAGAATAGAATAGAATAGAATAGAATAGAATAGAATAGAATAGAATAGAATAGAAAAGAAAAGAAAAAAATAGAGTAAGCCAGGTTGGAAGAGACCTCCAAGATCATCCTGTCCAACCTAGCACCCAGCCCTAGCCAATGTCACTATGTGCTCCATCCAGGCTACTTTTTAACACCTCCAGGGATGGTGACTCCACCACCGCCCTGGGCAGTGGAAAGAACATCAATATACTTGTTACAATTCATTACAGCTTCAGGAAATGGGTAAGAACATCTAAATTTTCCCCCTTTTAAAAGTATTTTAGGAAATATTGTTTGAGAAGAGGAAATAAATAATTTTCCACAAAGAAGAATATTCCAATATTGCTAAAGTGATTCCAGTCAAGATTGAATATATGTAACATATTTCCTCAGATGCTTGTACTATACTGAAAGACATGGCATGGAAATGTAACCATGTTCAGAGAGGAGCTGATTTGGTACAGCTACACCCTACAATGTAATTTTGAAAAGTGGACATGAAGAATTACTTTTCTGCCAGATATGAGCTCCGAACTATGGCAAGGACAGGAAATATGCCAGATAAGTTCCAAAGCAATTATTCGGTTACAATACTGCATCTGATTGGTAATAATCAGCATGGCTTCACCAAGGGCAAATCATGCCTAACAAATTTGGTGGCTTTTTGTGATGAAGTCACAGCAGTGGTGGACAAGGGAAGGGCAATTGATGTCATCTACCTGGATCTGAGTAAGGCCTTTGACTCAGTCCCACATGACATCCTGGTCACCAAACTGGAAAAACACGGACTTGAGGGGTGAACCACTCACTGGATAAGGAATTGCCTGGATGGTCGCACAAAGAGAGTGGTGATCAAGGGCACAATGTCCACCTGGAGACCAGTGACAAGTGGCTTCCCTCAGGGGTCAGTGCTGGGACCAGTGCTGTTTAACATCTTTGTCAGTGACGTGGACAAAGGAATCGAGTGCACCCTCAGCAAGTTTGTGGATGACACCAAGCTGTGTGGCACAGTTGACTTGCTGGAGGGCAGGGATGGCATCCAGAGGGACCTAGACAGTCTGGAGAGGTGGGCCCAGGTCAACCTCATGAAATTCAACAAGGCCAAGTGTAAGGTCCTGCACTTGGGTCGGCACAATCCCAAGTACAACTGCAGGCTGGGTGGTGAGTGGCTGGAGAGCAGTCCTGAGGAAAAGGACCTGGGGGTCTGGGTTGATGAAAATCTTGACATGTGCTGAGAGTGTGCACGTGTGGCCCAGACAGCAACTGTGTCCTGGGCTACATCAAGAGAAGTGTTGCCGGCAGGGCAAGGGAGGTGATTCTCCCCCTTTACTCTTTACCACTGCTCTTGTCAAACCGCACCTGGAGTACTGTGTGCAGTTCTGGAGCCTCCAACAAGAGAAGGACATGGAACTGAGGGAGAGAGTCCAGAGGAGGGCCACAAAGATGATCAGAGGGCTGGAGCACCTCTGCTATGAGGACAGGCTGAAAGAATTGGAGCTCTTCAGCCTGGAGAAGAGAAGGCTTCAAGGAGACCTTATAGTAGCCTTCCAGTATCTGAAAGGAGCCTACAGGAGGGCTGGGAAGGGATTATTCACAAGGTCTTGTAATGACAAGATGAGTGGTAATGGGTTTAAACAGGCAGAGGGGAGATTTAAACAGGATGTTAGGAGGAAGTTCTTTCCCATGCTGGTGGTGAGATGCTGGAATGTGTTGCCCAGGGAGTTTGTATTTGCTTCCTCCCTGGAAGTGTTCAAGGCTAGGTTGGTTGAGGCCTTGAGCGACCTGTTCTAGTGGAAGGTGTCCCTTCTTATGGTGGGGAGTTGGAACTGCATTATTTTTGAAGTCACTTCCAACCTAAACTGTTCTATGATTCTATCATTCTAAGATTCTGTGATTCTATGATTCTATCATTCTATGGTGTTGGAAAGTAATTTGTCAATCTAAGTTGCACAGCAAAACACAAAGATCCCTTTAGACAGGAAAAAAATGCTTTGTACAACACAAAGGCAGAAGTAGTTGCTGGTTCAGTCAGATGACACTGTGCTGCACAATAGCACCTGATAATAGAGCAGAGCCATATACCCCACTGAACTGAGCTGTAAAAAGGGCAGGAAGTCAAAGGGCTGCAGTTCTCTTAATGCACAGTTGTGGATCTGCTTGCATAACCAAACCCTAGAACAATATCATTTCTTCCCAAGAGTGAGCAGTTCTTTGCACACTAAGGAAAAACAGCATGAAAGATATGTATACCAGCACCATCTAGTGATACCTGCCAAATCATTGGTTCCTTGATATTCCGAACTCAGAAGGAAGCTCCCTAGTTGTATGCACACCTGCACCAGCATGTCCATGAACACCACTATACAATCTTCTCCAAAGGTTGCCTTTGAATTTTGTGTCATAGCCTCATTTTTATATGCTGTGGGCTTACATGTTCTCAGTGAAGATCTTTCATCAAAACACAGGCAAAAAATACCTAAACTTACCCAAACAGATGACTGACAAGACTACAGCTTGAAGTGGTGTAGTATTGCACTACCTCAATAATTTACAAGTGTTGGCTGTGTATCTCAGAGGATTTTGCTTGGAAGCCTGTTGTTGAAACATTTATTTGTGTGTTATTAATTAGTAAAAGCCTGGTGATGGCATTGAAAATTGTTTCAGGTTTACAAAGACCTTGAGCATTCACACTGATCAATAAAGGAATTTTGGACTTTTATTACAATGCACCTGAACTCTTTGTCACAAAAGCAGCTGTGTTATTATCTGGCACAACCTTCGTTCATGTATATCCAACAATGGCATTACATGAAAAGAATAGCAGGGGACAGAAATATATGAAGTATTTAAAAGTATTGTCTCATAATAAACAAAGGAACTCTTCTCTGCATTTCAGAAGGTTTAACAGGTATGATGCCGGCAGAATAGATAACATGTAGATCAGGCCTGATACATCAAAGCAAAGATTGTAAGAAAAATTCTTCTGAGGACTTAGGAATGCCAGCCTGGTAGAGACAAACATTAAAATATAGGAAGTTTTCTTTAGGTATGGAAGAACAGGTGGCAGTGTTAATTTGAATGAGGGTAGAGAGGGTCTTCGGAGGGATTTGGATAGCCTAGATCAATGGGCCAACATTAATGGGATGAGGTTCAACAAGGCCAAATGCCAGGTCCTGCATTTGCGGCACAACAACCCCCAAGCTATGCTACAGGCTTGGGGCAGTGAGGGTAGAGAGCTGCCTGGCAGAAAGGGATCTGGGAGTTGTACTAGACAGGCAGCTAAATATGGGCCAGCAGTGTGCCCAGGCAGCCAAGAAGGCCAAAGGCAGCCTATCTTGGATTAAAAATGCTGTGGCCAGCAGTAGTAGGGATGTGATTGTCCCCTTGTACATGGCTTTGGTGAGGCCACACCTCAAATATTGTGTTCAGTTTTGGGCACCACGATACATGAGAGATGTGGAGGTGCTGGAGTGGGTCCAGAGGAGGGCAACAAAGCTGGTGAAGGGCTTGGAGAATAAATTTGATGAGGAACAACTGAGTGAGCTGGGGATAGTTAGTTGGAAAAAGAGGAGGCTGAGGGGAGACTTCATAGCTGTCAACATCTGCCTGAAGGGACATTGTGGAGATGCTGGTGCTGGGCTCTTCTCACAGGTAACTGGAGACAGAACAAGGAGGAATGGTCTCAAGCTGAGGCTGAGTAGGTCTATATTGGACATTAGGAAAAAGGTTTTCATGAAGAAAGTGGTTAGGCACTGCAATGAGCTGCCCAGGGAGGTGGTTGAGTCACCCACCCTGGATGTATTTAAGGGTTATTTGGATGTGGTGCTTAGGGATATGGTTTAGGGTGGATGTTGTAGAGTAGGGTTATAGGTTAGACTTGGTGATCCTGAAGGTCTTTTCCAACCTTGATATTTCTGTGATTATGTAATACTGCCATTGTTGTTGAAGGTAGAGCATGATGATGAAGCAGCTAGCCTGAATACAAGACTTAAAAACACTACAACAACAGAGAAGCAAAACCAGCATTTTTAAAACCAATGAGGTGTCAAATCCTGATTTACTTTAGGCTGCATTAATTGCAAGAGTAAAGAAATCAAATGAGTGTTGTCTGGCTTGGAACAAAGGTAAAGCAAGTTCATGCAGTTTCAGGGTAGGTCACAATAGTGAGTACAGATGATCACAATTTCTCCCATTATATGACTACAGAAAAAGGACATGGAGACAGGTTGTTGATTTCATTGAAGATCCTTCTGCCCTCTGATGTGCTCCCTGTTCTGGGAAACTTGGCTTTGATTATCTGTTATTTTTGAAGGTGTGTATGTATACAGGTACTTTGCAGATGGTTACAGCTGCTGCTACACCTACATCAAAACTATCAATTTTCGACTTTGATCCTTAAACATGCACATATGTGTCATAACCAGAGCTCATAATAACCACTGAAATAAAGAAAAAGAAGGTTTTGTAATGCATTGTCCTTGGCAATCCACTTTCTATCTTTGTTTCCACTGTCCTAGATTGCCTAGACTTTCTCTAAAATATGACTGCTTTGCTGAAATTTACCAGATGTTGTTTGTTGTGTTGATTACACACCTAGCATGTAAGATCTCAGTAGATCAGTCTTACATTACAAGGACCTATTCAGAAGCTGCAAGACATCCAGCACATAGTAAAAAAAATATACTCTGTGACAGACTGCAACTACCTTTCTGTGTCTGGAAACATACATTTCTTCTTTCTATCCCATAGTCAGAGTTCTACTTAACAAAGATCAACGTGGCTTCAGTTGCATAAGTGATGGGCAGAGATGTCTTAAATATAGATACATCAAATCAATTGTGGCACATATGGAATGCCAAGTTTGAGTTACTGCTCTTTATTGTTCCAAAGGTACCTAAAAGGTAAGATGAGCACAGTCAATCCAGGAGGAACATGATGGTTGGATTTTTTCTTAAAGATGATTTCTTAAAGAAATATCAGAAGGAAAATAACAGGAGCCATAATTGTTAGGATATTTTTGCATTCCACAGAATTACCGAATGATGGAGGTTGGAACTGGACCTCTGAAGATCATTTAATCTAACTCTCCTGCTAACACAGTTATGCATAGACGAGTTTGCACAGGAATGCATACTGGGGATGTTTTGAAAGTCTCCAGAGAAGACAACTCCACAATTTCTATGGGAAGCCTGCTCCTGTGCTCTATCACCTTCAAAGTAAAGAGGTTCTCCCTTATGTTCAAGTGAAAGCTCCTGTGTTCTAGTTTGCACCCATCTTTCCTTGTCCTGTCACTGGGAACCACTGAAAAAAGCCCAGCTCCACTGTCATGATCTACACGCTTGAAGAGGTCCCCCAACTTGGTTTTCTCTTTTCCAGGCTAAAGAGGCCAAGGTCTCTCAACCTCTGCTTATAAGAGAGATGCTCCAGTCTCCTAATAACCTTTATGGCCCTTTGTTGGACTCTCTCCAGTACTTCCCTGTCCCTCTTGCTGAAATCACCATTAGAACTTCAGTAACTGCACTCCCCACTAGCATTCTCTTTGTTAAAGGTGATTTACCATCACAGCCTTTTCTTTGCACTCTATTGATTCAGAACAACCCACACAGTCAGTTAAGGAGATAAAAATCCATGTTTGCCAACTATTCAAATGTCAGTGTTATCCTGCTGAGGTCTGTAGCTCCCTGCACAATCAATGGTGTGAGATACATTCCTCTGGAAGGTGACTCAGAGCATGTAAATTAACTAACGATGATATAAACCTAAATGTAGGTTGAGAAGATTAACGTCTCTCTGTTATACAGCTGCTGCTGGAAAGTACTGAATCCACCTAAAGGCTAAGTTTCACTTTCTAAATAAAATGGCTAAAAAGCAAAAACCCGTCATAGAAAGTTGAAGGTTCCACCTTTTCTTTACATCTATGTTCCTATAAGCTGCTATGTATCCATGGCTCCCTCCACCACCCTGAGGCAACACAAAGAAAGGCTGTATTCCATGGCTCATTCTACTCAGACTTGTGTCCTTTATGGATGATCTGCTCTTCAGAAGTGAACAGGAAAGGGAGGCAAATACTGGAGTCACTTCGACGTTTTATTTCCTATGCAATGAGCAATGTTATTTTTATAGTTATTGCTATTGATGTTCTTGTTGTTGTTTGGATGGGGAGCAGTGGATTTAACCTTTTCACCAGTGTCAACGTGGATTTTCCCAACAAATGCCTGCGTAACTTGGGAGGCAAAGGATTTTGTAAGGTGGAAGTATCTCTACATGCCTCTAATGGTTTAGTGCAAGGGCTAAACTGCCTGCTCCCCCAACACAAAAGATAGGGGAAGAGTAACACACAAAACTCAAGGCTAAGATAAAGAGATAAGAGTTTACTGTAACATAAGGGGTCATAAGCACCTTAGCCAATAATCTCCTTAATTTAATAATACAATACACGATGACCTTAGCTTAGCCTATTTGCAAAAGAAGTGGAGTGAAATACACAGGGGAAAACAACAAAATAAAAAGAAACAAAACAACAAAAAAAAACCTCAAACCCCCCCACCACCACCCAGAAAAGCCCCAGCATAAAACAGAAATCCAAAACCAGCAGCTACCCATCTCCAACTCTTTCAGCTGCTGTGCTTGTTGAAAAGAGACCACACCCAAGAAACCAGAACCCAGAAGCAGCAACCAGAACAGGAAGCCTCCCATGTTGCAGTCTGAACTGCAACCCCCATAATATTTTGCTCCAGTTAACACTTTTATTTTTGCAGCTGGCATGACTGTGGCATGGTATGAATAACAGCAGCAGGTTCAATTCAATCTATTACAATGACTAATACTATTTTCTATGCATCCAGCTACGTCTGAAGACATCATAAGGGTCTAAGTGGACATGTGGTCTGGATCCTGTAGATCTGTTCTCACCACCACACAATCCCTAGACTTTCTCTTTCAGAGTCTTGCCCTTTTGCCCTGCTTGAAGAAGAGCATGACCAATGAATGGCACATCTACCTATATACTCATGTATAGGGTTTTTTAAGAAGCAAAAAGGAGAAGACAGCGTTTGGGATTTTAATTTTTTTTCCAGTTCTTTCTGTGCAAGTAGCTTGAAACCAGATGGGATCATAAAGATAAAAGAAGTTCCGTTAAGTACCAGCAGAGATGCCGTTAGTATGCTAATGGGCAGATGTTTTCTTAAAGAAGAGATAAAAGATATAAAATGTGTCAAGAGAATAAATAGATCCTTTTTTTCCCAGTGTAGAATCCAACACAGAAATGACCAATAGAATAAGACAGTTCAGTAAAAGAAGAAGTTTATAAAGTAATTTTAGAAGTCTTGGAAACATTGACTTGGGGTTTAAAAAAGTTGCTACTAGAAGTTTCTTTAATAGCCTTATATATACTGGTATCTCTGAGTAAAGAAGAGATGTTATCTAGATAATGGCTTTTCACAATAGAACTACACTCAAAAATTACACCTAGCAAAGCAGTTTCCAAAAAAACAAAGTGCCACTTCATGTATGTTTAATCAATAGAAAACAATTCTGTTCACTAATAACTTAAGCCAGCTATTGAAGTTATGAAAAACAGTCAAATAGATCTATTTTAAAAGATCATTAGGCCATATACACATCTATTTATTTTAATCTAAATATGTCAGAAAGTCATTATCACATTCATACCTCAAGTTTCAAAATACTATCTGATCTTATTTGTTTGTTTAGAATTAACTCTATCCATATCTGAACTTGATAAAAGTCTTATTACTACACAAAGGAGCCTCCTATCTATGAGGTGATAACTGTACCAAGATGAAAACATTCAAAGGATTTATAGATTACGAACCATGTCTTTATATTGCAACAGAGGAGGTTTAGATTGGATATTAGGAGACATTTCTATACAGAAAGAGTGGTCAGGAATTGGAATGGTCTGCCCAGGGAGGTGGTGGAACCAGCCTCCCTGGAGGTGCTCAAGAAATGTGTGCACATGGCACTTTGGGACATGGTTTAATGGTCATGGTGGTCTTAGGTTGATGGTTGGACTTAATGATCTTAGATTATTAACCAAAAGTGATTTGTGTTTTTTCCTCCTCAGGAAAGCAAGAAATACCTCCAAATAAGTGTGTTGTGCCTTGTAGCTGCCTGGCTTTGATTATAGCTCTGCAGATGTAGAACACACCAGTTTTATTTATTCAGGGATATAGCTCCACTGATACTACCCATAAGAGTAGAGAGGCCCACATGCTATGTCATTTGCAAGATTAGTGCAAGTAAACAGTGATAGTCTGTTGACATGTACCCAAATGTATAAGTAGCAAATGTAAAAACCACACAGGAACTTGTGGTTGTGGATTATACAATCTGATGAGCAGGGTTTCCAAGGCAAACCTGTATACTGGGGTTGGCCCCTGGACAGTCATAGAGATGTATTGTGACTTTGTTTGAGCAACACATTGCATAAACTACGTGCTCATCTTCAGATATTGTCTTTACAACACCTGTAAACAATTAACAGTGGAAAAAAAATACAGTTTTTCAACACAATGTGTATACTCCTATTGCTTCACAGAATATAGCTCCTGGGCTTATTTTATTTGAATATGTTCTAAAATAGAAGACTGGAGCTCAGCAGATTTCATTGGATAAGCTTTGAATACAACCAGCATTGCCAAAACCTTTTAGTGGATTAAACCTGTCTTGTTTAGGAAACTCTTTTGACTGCAGTCTGATTGTAATTACAAACAAGAGAACTATTTGGAGGGGAAAGTCTGCTAAAAACTTTGGAAAGCTTTTGTTTCTATTCAGTTCTGTTGAATTTGCTACTTGTGGTTATGATCCTGTCTCTTTCCATGGAATGGAGTCTCAGGCAGTTACTATGGCCACTCACTGTAAACACAGTGGGCAGTATCACAGTAGAAATACTCCCCTGATACAAAGCTCTCATGGACGCCAGACAAACTTTCTGCCAGCTACATCATAAGACAAAAGAAGGGTCAAGCAAGAGACATTTGGATGGGAATAAAAAGATATGTTAGAGACCATTTAAGCTATATTTCAGTAATATTGTGGCACAGATACCAGAACTAAAATATTATTGCTATTTAAAATTACACTGACTAGTGTAGGAAAATGTCCATATTCTCATCATAGTAGCTTTGGCTGTCTGGAATGTAAAAAAAACCCAACAGCCAAAAAACGAAAACCCTAATTTGATGCCAATGGAATTAGCCAATATTAGTAGCCATATAGCCAATGGAATTAGAACATTCCTTTGATAAAGGAAAACGTTGTGTAGTCCACCTCTTGCTCCATTTCTTAAGAGGGTTTTATTAGGTTGATGTGGCAATGTTTTGGTATCTGGGTAGGGTTGCAGGGCTGGTTTCTCTGAGAAGTCCCTTCCAGAAACATTCTTCATGTCCAATAGAACCACTGGCATCCAGTTCCATGGCACCAAATCCATTGATGGTGTAGCACCTCAGGGATAACATATTTAAGGGGAAAAATACTGCTGCAGAACAAAAAACAGTCAAAGGATGAAGTAAGAATAGAAGAGAGAAACAACTCTGCAGCCCATGGAGATTAATGCTGGAGCAGATATCCATCTGCAACACATGGAAGACTCCCCCTCCAAACAAGGTGGATGTATCTGAAGGAGACTGCTACCCTGTCGGAAGTCTGCACTAGTGCAGGGTCCTGAGGAGTTGTGGGCCCAGATAGAAGAGCCACTCTGGAGCAGCTTTGCTGGCAGGATTTTTCACCCTGTGGGGATACATGCTGAAACAGTTTGATCCTGAAGGATTATAGCATGTGGAAGGAACCCATGCTGTAGCAGTTCATTAAAAACTGCAGCCTGTGGGAAAGGCTCACATTGGAGGAGGACTGTCTTGAATAGGAAGGGTTCCATGCTGGAGGAGAAGATTGAAGAGTCCTCTTGAGGAGGAAAGAGCAGCAGAGACAACATAATGAACTGACTGCAAACTTCATTTTCCATCCCTCTGTGCTACTTGGAGGGAGGAGGTAGAGAATTTGGGAATAAAGGTAAACCTGGTAAGAAGAAAGGGCTGTGGGTTTGGATTTTATTTCTCATTATCCTACTCTTATTGGAATGGCAATAGATTACACTCATTTCACCAAAACAAGTTTGTTTTGCCTGTGACAGTAATTGCTGAATAATGCCCTTTTCCTTATCTCAAACCATGAGCAGCTCAATGGGCATTTTGTGTGAGGCCAAGATCAATCCACCATAGGGTGCTGTGTGGAAAAGAAGTGACTAGCAAAATGAAAGTTGGAATAAACTGCTGTTCCTTTTGGGAATGCAGACAGATGATTTAACAGGTACTAGAGTGAATAAAAAGGGAGATGAGAAAAACACAGTGAGGTAAAACAGCTCAGATTGGAAAATAAAAGTAATGAGTTTCGGTTCCTGGTTGTTAGAAAAGGCAGGAACTACAAGTTTTGATGTCAGTTTCACACTAGTAAACCAATCAGAAATAGAAAGTATTCCTATGTGCTAGTATTCTGTCTTCTGGATCATAAAACATAGAATGTTCTTTTTGTGGTTTTGATCATGGTCCATCAGTAAATCAAATGGACTTATACTAATACCTAGGAATTGACAGTGTAGCTGGCCCTTTTTTCTCAGCAAGCCAATATTTCTTCTAGAAAGACTATCTAAGAAAAATCATATTTAGAATGAAATTTAATTTCTGTTCCAACATATGGCTATTAATTTAGCTAATATAATTCCAAACAGTGCTGTAAATCATATAAATAATAACTTGATCTAGAAATGTCTATAGATCTTTCCCCAGAAGCACACTTAATTTTTCTTATTGCTTATCAAATTGCATCCAAATTTCAAACCAAGAAAAACTGAGAAATAGAACTAGCCTTCTTTTATTATAATATATTCTTTCTGTCTTATCCTAAGGTACTCTTTCAAAAAGATAAACGTGCTTTTAAAAATCTACAATCTAGCATTCATCACCCTAGAAAAGCATCTTTTTTAAAAGTCTTTATTCCAAAGGAATCAGGATCAAAATATACCAGATATTGAATAAATATAAAATTATGCACTGCCTTTGTGTCTAAGAACCTATGAGAGTCATTCTGCAAAACCTGGAAGCAAGGTCCTCATAGGTGGCTTGAGTTAGCAGTAATACCAAGATTACAGTTTTGCAGGCAGACAGGATAGTTGGTGCTGTCAACACATCACTAATATGTCTCAAACTAATCTAATATGTCTTCTAAAAAGAAAGCTTAGTAACTACTTACGGTGCATAGTTAGCAAGCCTGCTTGCAACAGTTATTAATAATAAAGGAACCCTTCATAATGCTCATATAAAAAAAATCTTAAATCTAAAGTTACCTGTTCCTCTATTAAAGAACATCAAGAGGCCCTGCAGTGAGATCAGTTCCTTAGTGTGTTGTTAAACAAGCACGTGAGGACTTCATCAGATTCATTCATCATGCTAAAAAATACATGGGTTTTCAGTCTTTGTCTCTCAGATAAAGAACAGAGGTGCAGAGAGATGCAGTTTGCCTCTTTTGTGTACCTGCTTTGATATTCCAGTGCCTGAAAACTAGACCTGGCTAAATCAGACTATCAAATACTTAAAAAAAAAAAAAAAATTAAACCTGTTAGACATTTTTCAAGAGCAATATTGGGTTTCATACACAACCTCAATGAAATGCAAAATGCACAAACAAATCAATGTAGAGCAAAATTCAGGTTTTATCTCATTTTCTATTCCACCTTGTATCTTTCTCTTACGACCTTTGTACTCTTTGCTCAGCAACCACCCACCTTTCACTGAAAGCACTAAGAGCTCTCTTTCACCTTGCTCTTCCAGCACAGACCGCTAGTCTTGTGACGAGGACACACCCCTGAGAAACATGACTTTAACCCCATTCTATCTCATGAGACATCTGTGCCTGTATCTCTTGTTCCTTCAGTAGAAACTGCAACCCAGAGCTACCAGCAATAATGACATGGGCAGCAGACTACCAGATCTACTAACAAATGGACGCTAAACCCACAACAGGGGGAACCTGCTGCTTATGGACCCGACCATATTGACAGGTCCACTCTAACAAGTAGATATTATGCAAATCAGGGTCAATGGTAACACCACTTTCCCTCACTGTGCATTTTTGAATGAAAATGACCATGACCGATGTGTTTTGTATTGAACTTGGTGCTTCTCGCATGGATTAGGTCTGAGTATAT
The DNA here is from genome assembly GCA_013396835.1 of Psilopogon haemacephalus. Classification (NCBI taxonomy): domain Eukaryota; kingdom Metazoa; phylum Chordata; class Aves; order Piciformes; family Megalaimidae; genus Psilopogon; species Psilopogon haemacephalus. The sequence continues at coordinate 48,753 of VWZI01015465.1, forward strand.
CTGATGAGTACAGACTCTTTAGGGAATTTTCTCTGATTCATGGTAAAATTTGGCATTGCTGGTGCTGACACTAGAGCACCTCTGATTATGCCCGGATTTCCCACCCTTAGCCACTGAATTACCACCAAATTTAAGTGTGTGTGTGTGGAACCACTGCTTGGTGTTAAGTGCTGGTCCCGTTACACTGAATTGGAAGTGTTCTAATATTCTTAAGTAGTGTTCTTCTTTTTCTAACATAGCAGCCAAACATCCATTTAATTATATTAAATCCAGGCATCCTTAATGACAGCTGTAATGATCAGATCACATCTCTCTATCCACAGCTTGGAGCCCTGGCTGTGCAGGCAGTATTCAGTGTACCTTGGTGCACTCCTCCACCATGTTACTTCACTGATAAAATTTTACACAGTACCAAATGGATAAAATGCTTTGGGAACTTTTGATAGCATTCATCAATAGCTTCATTTTTGACACTTGAAATCCAAACTATAGATTTGATACAGTAAAGTTTAGAACTTATACTCGGGAGAAAGTGACATACACACATATGTAAGTATAGTGGGAACAGTGAGGAAAATCTTTTGTTTGGAATAGATGAGAAGTAGACAAGTAGACAAACTTTAAAGTTAATACACTTCTTCCTTAATAATAAAAGAAAGACTTATATCAGAAAATCCAATGTAATTTTTTTTATAGAGTGAACTGCTGTTAGTCCTTTAGCAATTTTCTTATTGCTTGGAAGTTTTATAATGTACATGGATAATCAGCAATTTCTCTGATATTTTCCTCCTTTTGTCTGTTTGCAAGGCAGCGAATAGTATCTTACCTATATATTTTGTAGCTTTGCAACAATTATTGTTTTCTGGTATATATCAGATGCTCAAACCTATCACATTTGAAACATAACTATCAAAATATTACTGCTGTATTATTTTAGTTTGCTGTTGTTTGCTTCCTTTAAGTGTAGAACTCTGAAGTTTAGATGATTCCTTGGCACTAAAATCATAGAGAGAGATTTTTTCCAAGTGTGAATAATAATTCACTTTAACTGAACCAAAAGCAACAGTAAATTTACTGTTAAAGGTAGGCAAAACCTTGTGTAGACTGATGTTTATGATGACATCATGGCATGACACCTTTTCCTCTGCCATTGTCTAAAAGGCCAAACTTATTTTATGCTAACAAAATCTTCTGCAACTCTGTGTCATCCCAGCTTCAAAAGTCATCCATTGATGAATATTGGTGGTCATTCTGCAGGTCACAGGAAAGGTACTTGCATCCTTCACTGCAACAGAAGTCACAGAAACAGGAAAAAAAAAAAGACAAAGAAAGCTTAAGCGTTGTATTGTCAATGCTAAGTTTAGTAGCAGCAAAAAAGAGAAGGTATGAACATTTCTTCCTGAATCACTGTGGATGAAGAAATTGAAAATTTATTAGATCTCTTATTTTTTATACAAAATTAAAGGGAAATAAATAAACAAACAAAAACACCCCACAAACAACAGACAGGTCAATGTCATCAAATTTGTTTGTCTGGTCTGCCAGAATTATTGCATCAAATATGATTAATGTACATGCATGACTCAGTTGAAAACATTCATATTTCAGTACCAAAGATAACAAGTAGTGACATCAAAGTCAATGGTCCAATTTTCAAAGAAGCACAGAGCAGGCTGCAGGAAGAATTTTTAAATTGTAGTAATACTTAACAGAAAGCAGTAAGATACCTCTAAGAGCATGGTCTAGAGAAGAATCTGCAAATAAGTGGGAATCAGGAGATTCTCCCTCCAAAAGTCTTTCCAAGTTATTGAAAAGAAATAACAAAGATAGAGTACATTAAGAGATACTTCTAAATTTAAATTTGTTTTATACCACAGCTTACCTGATTCTAGCATCATGGAACTAATTCCCCAACAGAAATTCTGTTCATCTTAATTTACAAGACTCTCCCTTCATTAAAGTTTCAGTTTGACAGGACACTTTAAAATTACTGTATTGAAATCAATGTTCTGCTTCAGTTTAAGCATATGCTTAAGTCACATTAAAAGCTAGGAAGATTTAGATGTCAACATAATTCATTGTTACACTGATACAGACTTAATTAATCACAATCATCTGAAGTGGATTAAGTCAATAGAAACATTGAAATGGTTTACAGGTCTAGATGTATCATGGGCTTTCTTCACTCATTTTTTAGAGACACTGCAGTACTTCCTAATTTTACCAAATACTTCTTATGCTGAATGAGTATTTTAATTCAGAATAACTAAGAAAAAAAAGGTCTGGCAAAAAGTCCTGAAGTTCCATGTCTACACATTTCTTTAACATCTCCAGGGACGGTGACTCCATCACCTTCCTGAGCAGTCCTAATATCCAAACTAAACCTCCTCTGGTGAAACATGAGGCCATTTCCTCTCATGCCATCACTTGATAATAGGGTGAAGAGACTGAAATTCACCTCACCACAACCTCTGCACACTTGTGGAGAGAAACGAGGTCTCCCTTGAGTTTCCTCTTCTCCAGATTAAACAACACTTTTACTAACAGCTGTTCCTCATAAGACTTGCTCCCCAGACTCCTCACCAGCCTCGCTGCCTTACTCTGGGCATACTCCAGCACCTTAGTACCTTTCTTGTAATGAGGAGCACAAAACTGAACACAATATTTGAGGTGCAACCTCAGTAGTGTCAAATATTTTTGACAGAAACCAAAGTGCTGTTGACCTTGGCTGCTTGAGATGAGTTCAGCCATCTGTCAACTAGCACCCCAAAATCTATATGCCTGCCTACATACTAACCTATGATGTGTCTTTGTGGCAAAAGGTGCTTTTATAAAGGTTGCAAACATCAAAAAGTAACTTATATCTTAATAGTTTAAAAAAAAATATATTTTGGAGGAACTTCTATTTAATGATTGCTTCATGTTTTGGAACAGCAGTTCCACAGTAAAAGTAGTCTGAATCAAGAGGTCTTAAAATTGCTGGATCATTTTTCCTACCAAATGGGTTTTGAGTGAAGTTCTCAGTACTGAATGTGCAATTGAATTCTGCACTGCAGAGGAGAGATTTGCATCCACAGACAAATTGGAAAAGAAGGCTTTGGCATGAGTTTCTAATTAGTTCTCCTTGGGCCAAATTTGTTCTCACTTGGACTGGTCATCAATGTTGCTGTTCCAAATTTACAGTAAAGAAAGCAAAAGAGGAAATCTGTCCTCATTTTCATATTTTATTAACAAATAACTTGCAACAATATAGATGTTTTGAGATTCTCTTGCCTGTGTTTTCCTGAGTTTTATTATAAACATTTTTTAAAATATATCTACCATTCTCAAAGTCTAAGAGGGAAAGAAATCCACAATAAAGCACCAGCCACTAGGTCCTCTATGATGCTGAGTTCCCATGGCAATTTCAGAGCATATTTTCATTTTAGCCTTGCAGCTCTTCATCTCCTTAGGGTTCAGAAAATACAGCAGGCTTCCACTAGACCTCTGCTACACCGAAACTTGCAGTGTGATTTAAGAACAGTTTTCATTTTAGGCCTGCAGACTTAAGACTCTCAGGAATTGGAAAATATGCCAGGCTTAGCTGTGTGAGTGCAACTCCAATTCCCAAGGTTATTTCTCATTTGTTTGTTTTAGAGAAGCTTTTCATTTCTATTCTTTTTGCTGTTAAGATTTCTTAAAAAAAAAAAGAAAGAAATGCACAAACCTCCAGTAAATGAGTGCAGCTTTGTAATTCCCCACAGTGTTGGAATCAGAGCTAATCCTAGGGTTTGGAGATTTACAGGACATCAGAACAGAAAAGCAAAATGTATTTTTGGAACACGAATGTACTAAGTGGATTGTGACGTATAAGCTAAAAAATGAACATTAAGTAAATGTCACAAATGAGAAACACAATGTGGCTGCAAGTGGAAAGGAAAATGGAGTCCAACAGTTCAAAGAATGAAAAAAAAAATAAAGTAAAACAATTGGGGTTTAAGATTTTATACAGTTAATATCTGATGTACATTTACTCAGTAGACTGAGCAGCATTATTTTGCTGATGGCAGTGAACAAAATATTTGAGGCCTGAGTTTAGTCCAAATACTTAATCAAGAATATAGTCAGATCTATCCACAAATAATGCAAAGAAGTTAAGTACTTGCACACAACTGAGAAGGAATGCCCAGAATAGAAATTCCCAACCTTTTCCTGTCTGGGCTGAATGTATGTAACTCTCTTGTCCCTCTTCACATGCCATGTGCTCTTGTCCCCTAGCTATCCATTCCTCTGGATCCCTCCAGTATGTCAGTATCTTTCTTTCACTGTTCAAACTAATATAACACTTCCCATGTGCTCATACAAGGGCCAAATAGAGCAAAAAACCATTTCCCTCAGCCTACTAACTATGCTGTTACTAATGTGGACTGGTTTGTAGCTACCTCTTATCATTCCAGAAGCACACTGTTCATGTTCAGTTTGTCCTGAAGGATCCCCAGACTGGTTTCTCTCCAGCCAGCCTCAGATTGTGCATGGACTTATTCTGCATCAGACATTGAACTTCTCTGGGTTTTTCATCAAAATTCATGCAGTTTGTGGCAGTCCATTCCTTTAGCTTGTTGAAGTCCCTCTAAAAATCCAGCCCTGCCCTCCATCCAGCAAATTGATTCTTCCCTCCAGTTTGGGCACACTCACCTCAAACTCCAAGTCATTACTTACAGGAAATCACATCAAGCATTACTGATCCCAGGTAAATGTCACTCATAACTGGCCCACTAGTGGGATTTCAGTCTGCTGACCACTACTCTTTGAGGCTGGCAATCCAGTCATTCTGTTACGCACTTTGTGCAGCTAGATTATTGACTAGATTTGACCTCCTGAATACAATACTGTATAGAAAATCATGTTGAAAACCTTGCTAAAATCCAGGTAAATTACATCTGTTGGTCTCTCGTTAGCTGTACAGTGAAATGTCTCACTCTAGAAGCTACAGGTTTTCTTTGATCAGTCTGTGCTTACTATATACAGTTACACTACTTTCAGGAGGGGTTTTTTTTTGTTTGTTTTTTTAGTTTGTTTTTTTGTTTCTTTGTTTGGTACATATCTACCTATTTCCATTTGTCACAAATCTTCCTTGAATGTTTTGACTGTTAGAGATTGTCCTTGCAATGACATTGGCCAGCTCACTCAGCAGTCTTGGATGCAACTCATCTAGTCCAATTATCTGGTTAATTTGAAGTCCTGAACTGGGATGCAGCAACTAATATCAGATTGACAATTTCCTCAGTAGACTCACATTTATAAATTTACCCTATGACCTCATCCTTTACCGCGTTGCTCTTCCTAAGCTGTATCTTTTCCACCCTGTTAACAAGTTTCAATTTTTGTTCTAGCCGTTTGCATTTCCTCAAAACTGTCATTACCTGACCTCTTGTGCAGAGGTAGGATTAATTTCCAGGGTTCAGTAATGTGAAACTCATCTGAAAATTTGCCTGGAAAATTCTGTGTTTCCTCTTCTACATTATAGAGAAGCTGCACACTCGCAAATCAGATAAACCACAGCTAAACCTTTCTTCTCCTCAGTCATATGGTCATGTCCTTTCTTGTCCTCTGAAGCCCACAAACATCATCTCATCTATAGTCCACTAGGCCATTAAACTCCACAATTAGTGGGACTCTGATTCTTTCCTTCCTTTTATTTTTTTAAGCTGTTAATGTCACACCACAAGTACACTTGCATTAGAGCTGTTTGTTCACTGAACTGAAAAATCAATGTGTTCACATCTAATTGACAAGCTTAATTTGAGCAACTGCATATATCTAGTACGACCGCTTTTCATACAATGCTTTCCACACCTAAATATCAGGTTGCTCATAGTAGAAATGAGCTACATTATCTTCAGCTTTTAAATAGTTACATGAGCCACAGATGCTTACAGAAGGCCAGAAGTAGAATGAGGACATTAGCACAGCTTGACTACTCAACTCAAAGCTGTTTCTCTAGGTTGCCTTAAAGCAACACACCTTAAGAGGCTGCCAAGGCACATTAAAAAAAAATAATAATTTAGCATTGAGTTTTCAACATGTGGACTTTTGTCTGTCTATATTGGTTGACAGCTATCTGAACATGCACCAGCAATGTGGTCAGGTGGCCAAAAATGCCAACAGTATTCTGGCCACTATCAGAAATAGTGTGACTATGTAAAGGGTTAAGCCACCTGGGACCCCCCTTCCTTGTCCCAGAGGTGGTCTGGCCCCGTTCCTCCCAGGTGGCATGGTTGAACACTCCCACTTGCTGCCCGGATTTGGACTATAAGAACCCCCACTCAGCCCTCTCTCTCACAATCTTGGCCCCTTCTCGCTGCCGCTGCCACTCCCTGCCGCTCCTGCAGCTCCCCGCTGCTCCTCCACGTGCTCTGCAACAAGCCGCGTGGAGACCGAGAACTGCTCAGCTGTGTTTTGCAACCTGCTTCTGTTCTTCAGCACCAGCAACTACGGGACCGCGACTTTGCTTTTCAGACTAAAACCCTGCCACGGTGGTATCCCTTCTCCCTTACCCCCTCCTCCTCCTGGGTTTTTCTGTATCCCTTCCCCCCGCTTCCTGTGAGAAGCAGAAACCCCTTTTCACCCTGTATTTCATTGTTTAAAGGCGTTATTCCCCATTCTCACTTCCAAACCGCTTTGAGTTTTCTTTTGGGCTTTTAGCTCAGGGTAGCTGGGTGTAAACCAATACAGACTAGCAGGAGTAGAGAAGTGATTATGCCCCTCTGCTCAACAGTGGTGAGGCTGCACCAATAATACTGGGTTTCATTTTGGGACTCTCGCTACAGGAAGGACATTGAATTCCTGCAGCATGTCCAGAGAAGGGTTTGCAAAGCTGGTGAAGTGAGAACAAGTATTACAATAAATGGCTGAGAAAACTGAGATTGTTTAGTCTGGAGAAGAGTCTGAGGGGAAAGCTCACTGCTTTCTACAACTCCCTGAAATGAGGTTTCTTGGCAAATTAATGTTTACTTGTATTGTCAAGGTTTATGTAAGCACTAAGAGTTTAATATCTGTATAACCTTTCTTCATTCATTCCTGCAGTTGATATGTCAGAATTCTTAGTGGATAGTATTCTTCTGATGGCAGTCCACACAACAGCAGTCTCAAAACAGTCCTGTAGTCTTTCAGCTCAGGCTATTTCTCATTGGAGTGATTTTTTTTCACACTTGACAAAGATATCTCAAAAGTCACTAGCCCTCAGGGACTCAATTCATTTAAGAAACTGAGTAAGGTTTCAATTTAAGGTACTGTCACACACATGAAGGATCTTCTTAATTTCACCTTCAAAACCACTTCAGCTCAAGTTCAAGCTAGGTCAGAAGGAAGGAAAGAATATTATTTTTTTCATCCTGACCTCATTTTCCCTCCCTATTACTGGCCTGACAATACAACTAGGCTTCCAGCAAGGTCCTCATTTCATTTCACTGGAGAAGTCAAGGACTGAAAACAAAGACAAGGCTAACTTCTCACCTTCAGTTGTGCCATAACACAATGGTTCAGAAGATGGAAAAATTCTACTGCCTTTCTTAAAGAAGTGATTTTGTAATAAAGTACCAAATTAACTTCAGAGTAACATAAGACTAACTTTTGTATATTTCTTAACAATACTTCTGTTCTCATACTCTATATGCACATATAGTATTATGAAAATGAAAAATAAGATGCTAAAGTACAATATAAATATGTAGCACAAATCACTAGTCCATGGTCGCAGCTGAGAGGGATAATCAGCTATATATCCTTCATGGGACATTGCATACTAGTAAATAATAAAAGTGAGTTAGGAAGAGAGGAATAGAAGAATCTTCCATCTTCAGTAGTCTTCAAACAAAGAAACAAAGGCCTAGGAATCTTTCAAATATCTAAAAGCATTTATCTATTATTCTAGTCATCAGTCAGATAAAACACCAAAGAAACTTTTTTCCAACTTGTTTTTCTCTTGATATTTTATGTCTTCACAACATAGTAAATCAGTAGATTCTAGATAAATTAATTACTTAGTTTTAAGTAAAAATAAAATAAATCTGAGCTTATTTGACATTCACAAACCTATTCAGGTCCTGTGTTCAGCCATGCTATATCATGATTCCATAGAAGCACTTTGTCATTTTTGAAAGGAGATATGAAACATTTGAGTCAATGTATTTTAAAAATGCCCAAGGGTATTCAATAAACATATTAAACAAGATGAAATCTCATGTTTAATTATGGAGTCAGCAACTGATGATGCAGTTAACTCACTTTGAGGATGAAAGAAGCAGAAGGCACCCCTCACTGCAGAGTATTTAATGATTGAGGCAACGCATGGAAATGGAAGTAAGAATATATGTGACTGGTCAGTAGATAGATCTTTCTGTCTACTGGCTACCAGTGACATGTGGATGTACAAGAAGAAATAAACTGTTTCTGAGAGGATGTCTGAGCTTATCTGATCCATTTTTTGCATCCCTTCTATACTGAAGGAGTGCACAGGACACAAAGTAAGGTGCCGCTCGGAAGTACACACATAGATCATGAAGAAACTGCAAGAGCGCCACAATTGCCTGACGCTAATATAGCATAAGTTTCAGGTATGTGAGTAATTTAAAATAAAAGTCTCTAGAATATCCTGAATACTAACTTTCAGTGAAAAATCCCTTAACATTAACCAAAAATCAGAGGGGATACAATAAGCAAAGAATAATCATTTCAGGAAGGCTTATGATGGTAAAGGAAAGTGACTTTTTTTCTCAGATGCCTATTTCTAGAGGATGAAGCATCTCTTCTTATAGATCTCATGTGTAGTCATAATATAAAAATTTATTCTTCATGCCCAACCACAAGTTTAAGAACACTTACACTACTCTGAAATTGTCATAGTTACAAATCCAACTGATGTGAAAAATGTGTTTGACAACCACTACTTCTTTCTGCTAATTAGGCCCTACTGGATTTCCAGCTGGATTCCCCACCTGGTAAGAATCGAGGAAAACAAGAGTAAGAAGAGGGGAGGAAAAACCCAAACAAACAACAACAAAAGCTAAGAAAACAAACTTGGAAATAAAGAACAAAATCATCAGTAGTTACATTTTTATTGCATTATCATAGAATGATAGTGAAAAGACCTTATATTTTACCCAAATAAAATGAAGCAGAATCTTTTGCTTGTGCTATATGAAAGCTCATTCTTTGCTGTTACAGCAATTATTGTGTAAATCTTTGGTAAAGATACTGAAGAAGCAACAGTAATCATGGTACACTTGGAAGTTGCTGTTGTGTTTATTTCTTCCTTGATGAACAGCTGTTATAGCACTTTGGACCATTAAAATTGTTTAGTTAGTTTCATAAATGCTAAAAGCAATTTCTGCAGGGAATTAATTGCCTCTCTAAAAGCTTTAATGATTTTTTTTCTTATTTTTTGTTTCATAAAGATTTTCACCAGCTATAGATTGAAGACCAGTTCTTACAGTGTCAAAATTATGTGTTGACAATGACAGGTCACTAAAATTCTTCTGCTTATCTAGCAGGACAGCTTTCATTGCAATAGCTCAAATTCCTGTTAAAGGCATTCCTTCCTTTTGCAGACAAGAGTAAGAAAGGCAACAGTGGGGGAAGAAACACAACCCTGGCATTCGGTTGAAGAAATTTACCTTTTTTGAAAAGAAAGGACAGGATAATCAGTGCAGTTTAGCCATGATATTAATCCGTAAGCAATTCATTAGCTGGGTACTCTGTGTTGAAGGTTATCTCAAAATCTCTGCCAGGATATATCATTAGACTAGAAATGCTAGAGTGTGCTTTTCTGGATGGAATGGAATCACAACTTTGACCAGCTTTATTTTAACAGAAACTTCTGTCTCATGCTTGAAAGACCGTAATAATCAACACTCCTGCAGTTCAGCACAGTTCTTGGCAAGTCCACAGCAGTTCTCAAGGTCTTTTCTTTAATTATCTGAGCTGCAGCTAACATTTCCCTAGGAACCAAGCTGGAAGAAACATCTGATCAAATGACAAAAACATAGATAAATCCAAATCAAATTTGATAGTTGGTTCTACAGTTTATTTGCATTATAGTAGTAGTGGACTTTGGAACTGACATCAGGTATTATGACTCTCTTATAGAAGGTGTTCAAATATATTTCTTGTCCCTGAATGCTTTAGGAAATACATACTAAAGGAGCCAAGATGCATGCAGGCAGGAGGACCTCTCAGATGAACCTCAGTAAGTCGTACAGTAGATAATGTCCTCTAAATATTACAGGTACCACTACAAAATATGATTTTGTTGATATACTGACAAAGAAAATCCTTTTGCAGGATCACAGAATTAATCAGGTTGGAAAAGACCCTTGGGATCATCGAGTCCAATCTATCACTCAACACCATTTAATCAACTAAACCATGGCACCAAGCGCCACATCCAGTTCCTTTTTAAACTCTTCCAGGTATGGGAGCATCACCACCTCCCTTGACAGCCCATTCCAGTGTGAAGCACTCTTTCTGTGAAGAACTTCCTAACATCCAGCCTAAACCTCCCCTGGCACAGATTGAGACTGTGTCCAGTTGTTCTGTCACTGGCTGCCTGGGAGAAGAGACCAACCCCACCTGACCACAACCTCCTTGAAAGTAATTGTTAACGGCGATAAGTTCCTCCCTGAGCCTCATCTTCTCCAAGCTGAACAATCCGAGCTCCCTCAGCCACTCCTCACAGGCATGTACTCCAGGCCTCTCACCAACCTTGTTGCACTTCTCTGGATGCATTCAAGCACCTCAACATCTTTTTTAAATTGAGGGGCCCAGAACTGAACACAGGACCCAAGGTGTGGCCTAATCAGTGCTGAGCAGAGGGGCAGAAGGAATTCCCTGGTCCTGCTGGCCACACTGTTCCTGGCATAAGCCAGGATGACACAACGTAAGAAAATACTGCAATGTCTCTCTTAAGCATGAGAGAAACTAACTGCCTTTTTTGAAAAGATAAACTAGAGGTGAAAAGTAGTATTGTGGGGAAAATAAAAAAAAAATGAGACGTTAATTCGAACTGGAACACCAAATCAGATCAAAAGAAATAAGCATTGTCTATAAAGGGATCTGTGCACTGACAGATCTGCAGTCCAGTATTAGAATAAAGAATAAAGCAGTCAAGTCTTTTGTAAGAAAATACATGAAGTGTTTATTAGTGACACACAAATTAATTTGTGCTAAAAAAGCTAAACCATGGTATATTAAAAAAATATCCTTGCAACAGCGTGAGGGGAAGAATTAAATTCTAGTGGAAAATTCCTCCTACAATTTTCATATTTAGCTTTCCAATTGGCTACCTACTGTTAAATAGAATCATAGAATCAGTCAGGGTTGGAAAAGACCACAGGGATCATCTAGTTTCAAACCCCGTGCCATGGGCAGGGACACCCTACCCTTGATTAGGCTGGACAGAGCCTCATCCAGGGAGGAATGAGGGGAGGGATGGGGCCTCAACCACCCCGCTTGGCAACCCATTCCAGGCTCTCACCACTCTCATGGTGAACAGCTTCCTCCTCACATCCACTCAGAATCTCCCTACCTCCAGTTTGCTCCATTTTCCCTAGTCCTGTCACTACCAGATAACCTAAAAAGTCCCTGCCCAGCTTTTTTATAGGCCCCCTTCAGATAGTGGAAGGCCACAATAAGGTTACCTCGGAGCCTCCTCTTCTCTGGACTGAACAGCCCCAACTCTTTTAGCCTGTCCTCATAGGAGAGGTGCTGCAGCCTTCTGATCATCCTCATGTCCCTTCTCTGGACATGCTCCAGCATGTCCACACCCCACTTGTAATAGGGGCTCCAGAACTGGATGCAGTACTCCAAGTGGGCTCTCACCATAGTGGAGTGAGAGGGTTTTCAGTATTTCAGTATTTTGACACACTTACTACACTAACTAAATAAACCTCTTAATAACCTGTGTTGGTTTGAGCTAATTGGAGAATTTGAGTGAGAAATTAGACTATTGCCTGAGAGAGAGTTAAACATACAGTGTCACTTCACTGAGTTTCACTGAGAGAAGAAAAAAAAAAAAATGTTTTGAGAAATGTCCCCAAAACATTCAGATAATCCAGTCTGCTTGCAGAGGGCCAGTCTGGCTTGGGTCTTGCTGGCTCCGGCAGCTTTTCCTTTTGTCTCTCGGTCTTGCTGGCTGAATTCAGAGTTAAATCACTAAAACGACTAACTCTGGCTTTTATTACTAATCTCTCTGATCTTCAGCTTATCTGCAGCATCAAGTGGTGAGATAGAGCTGGGGAAAGGGGGGAAAGGTGGTAGGGGGGTTTGGTTTCCCTCTCTTGGGGATTTTGGTCTCCAGGAGGGGTGTGGTGTCTGTATTTCTTTTTTACTGTATATTTCTGTAAGTATCTGTTATATCTTGTAAATATTTGCTTGTATATTTGCATTGCTGTAAATATAAAGCTTCATTTATTGACTTCCAGTGTGTTTTTCTGAGTTTTAGCCGGGGTTTTAAAAGGTGGGGGGGCAGGTCACTGCAAACCCACTACATAACCCTGTGAAGAAAAGAAGAACTTACATTCATCAATGTGATCAGTCTAGAATGAGAGGAAGATGAAGTTCAAATGAGCTTGAAGAGATCCAAACATAGCTGCCAGGATGTATTAGAGACCCTTGAATTCCCACTACTGTCAGCAGATATCTCAGTACAGCCCTGGAATCTAGAGACCTGAACAGCTAATAGGAACAGGACTCATTTTCGTGTCTCTAAGCACGTTAGCTAATCAGATCACCTTAGCCTACATACCTTACAATATCTAAGGTGATTCCACAGTATGGCAAATAAGGCATAGGGCTTCTGTAAGACTTGTATTTTTTCTGATGTGGCAGCTGGAAATTAGGAAAAGAAATCCCAAAGTACCTACAGTATAACTACACACCTATGTTTAGACAACTGAATCATACTCTAGGTTCTGCTTTGGGAACTGGATTGCTCTTAGGGTTCTGTTGATTTTATTGACAGGTGGGAGTCTGATTATTAAGCTGGATGACACATCTGAGGTATTCCCTTCAGTGAAATTATGGAGTCATAGGATTATTTAGGTTCAAAATATCTTTAAAACCTTTGAGACCAAATGTTAACCTAACACTGCCAAGTCCACCCCTAAACCCACACATTTATAAGACTTTTAAATACCTCCAAGGATGATGATTCCACCACTTCCCTGGGCACTTGCAGTGCTTGGTAACTCTTTCAAAGAATTTTTCAAGTCAAATCTATACTTCCCCTGGCACAACTTGAAGCTATTTCCTCTCACCCTACACGGAAGCTTTCAAAGTTGAACAACAGGTGAATGGTAGTGACCTCACTCAAAAACATCCAAACCACCTTCCTTGATTTTATTCTGTTGTTTTTTTCCACCTTCAACTCAACAAGGTTGAGCATTTAACAAATTCAAATTCCCAGTGTTAAAAGTAAAGCCATAGAGCTGGTTCAGGTGAATTATTTCTGCACAATTACATGCTGTGCAGCCATTTGTGAAAATGTAAAGTCAGCTTAAAGCAGAGAAATTGATATGTCACTTTCTATTGATAGTGATTCTAATACAAGACAAAGGACTAAAATCAGATTTATGTAAATACTACTGTTATCCTCCCAATGAAAAAGTTAAACTGGAACTGCTCAGTCACTTGTACTGAGCAGAATACTTCCATCTCATTTGCTATAGATGGAAGTCCTCTTTGACAAAAACGAGGACAACTTCAGAAAGAATATCTGTGGATTACTCAAATCGTGTAATATCATAAATTGACAGAGCAATACATAAAACTTATATTTTCTTGCTATCTCAGTGAATCAAAATCCTTTCTGTTGATTTCTTCAGTGATTAAATTATTTACTTGTACTTCCAACTGACTTGCACTTGTCTCTATGGGATCCTTTCACCTCTCTTCTGACTCTGAAGAGCATATTGCTTTGTAAGTAGTCCAATGAAACAAAGGGGAATATATGGCAGAGTTAATGGTATATACATGGTACATTTGTATATAATAAAGGCATAGAGTAGTCTGCAATTAATTTTAACAATCATCTCTCTGTAAACATTGCTCTCCAGAGAAGTCAAACTCACCTCAGTATGAAGCATTAGAACAAGGTCTGAAAGTCACTTAAGTTCCTGTTTCATGAGATTCACTTTCTCTGTTAGTTTTACTTACCAAGTAACTATTGTCTTTTTTTTTCTAAATTACGAGGAAGGCATGAACAACAGCTACTAAAATTTCAGCACATTTGTCTGTAAATTTTAATGCAAAACTGCCTTGAGGAAAATGGGTTATGTAGTTCTCCTCCATCCAAGCTCACAGCAAGAAAAACTATAATGTTGTTCTTAGCAGATGTTTGCCTAAATCATTCTTTAAATGATGCAGATTTTGCCACTTCTATTGACATTCCTTAGCTAGTCTACCAGAAATGTTTTCCTAATGCCCACTGTAAATCTCTCTTGTTGAATATTAAGCCTATTCTTGTCTTGGATGACAGAATAGGGAATAGAGCTATTAAACATGGAAATGTCAATGCAAAGCGTGAAGGAACTCTAAATGTTTTGGAACACAAAGAACAATTTACTAATTTCTATTTTGCAGCTTTTATGAAAGTGGTTGTCAAGTCTGCCTGCAGTCTCTCCCTAAACTAGATTCCATATTTTTTTATATTTCTTGATTTTTTAAGACATCTGATCGTGTTCTGTATTCTTACTATTTGGTGCATATCTTTTCTTAGGTTATCACAGAATCACAGAATTAATCAGGTCAGAAAAGACCTTTGAGATCATCAAGTCAAACCTAACACCTTCTCATCAACTAAACCATGGCAGTAAGTGTCACATCCAGTCTATTTCTAAACATTTTCAGGGACAGTGACTCCACCACTTCCCTGGGCAGCCCATTCCAATGGCCAATCACAGAATCACACAGAGAAACATCCAGGTAGGGAAAGACCCCCAGGATCATGAAATCCAACCTATAATCCTACACTACAAGATTCACTCTTTCTGCAAAGAACTTCTTCCTAATATTCAGTCTAAAGCTTCTCTGGTGTGGCTTGAGACTATGTTCCCTTTTTCTGTCACTGGTTGCCTGGGAGAAGAGACAGACCCCCACATGTCTACAACCTCCTATCAGGTAGTTGCAGACTATCTCAAGATCCACATAAAGGGTTTATTAGTACAAAAGAGAACAAAATTATTAATCCATGCATCTACTGCAAGACACACACTTGACACAACGTGTGTCATTAAGCCTTGCTTCAAATTGAGACACAACATAGGAGATATTTTTCTCCAGAATTGCTCTCTAACCAGTTGTCCTTTATTATTTTCCACTAAAAAAATTATCCTTAAAATTTTGCTGGGACAGAATCAGAGCTGCAGGCCATCAGCAGTTCTGAGTGAGCCAGGATAGCTGACTTGATCTGGCTACAGGTGTATCCCAGACCATGAGCATTACACTTAGTATAGAGGAGGAAGTTTGGTGTGAACTGGTGAGATTTCTCTTTGGGCTCTTCCTCCTTCCTTCTCCTTCCCTTCTTCATTTCTCCCTTCCTTCCTTCTCCCGCTCTTGATGAGACGTCTGCCTTCCTTCTTCAGGTATATCAGTGAGAAAAGGAGGACTAGGGAGAATGTGGAACCCCTTCAGAAGGGAAATGGAGAGCTGGTGACAGGAGACATGGATAAGGCTGAGGTGCTCAATGACTTCTTTGCCTCAGTCTTCCTCAGCAAGTGCTCCAGCCATGATGTCCAAATTCTAGAGGGCAAAAGTAAGGTCTGTGGGAGTGAAGACCTGCCCATTGTAATTGGAGATCATGTTCACAAGCACCCAAAGAACCTGAACGTGCACAAGTCCATGGGGCCTGATGAGATCCACCCATGGGTCCTGAAGGAACTGGCAGATGAAGTTGCCAAACCGTTCTCCATTGTATTTGAAAGGTCATGGCAGACTGGTGAAGTTCCTGCTGACTGGAAAAAGGCAAATATAACACCTATCTTCAAGAAGG
>VWZI01015465.1:65634-104631 GCA_013396835.1 Psilopogon haemacephalus
AGGACAGGCTGAAGGAGTTGGGACTTTTCAGCCTGGAGAGGAGAAGGCTTCGAGGAGACCTTATAGTAGCCTTCCAGTATCTGAAGGGAGCCTAAAGGAAGGCTGGGGGACTATTCACAAGGTCTTGTAATGACAGGATGAGGGGGAATGGGTTCAAATTGGTGGAGGGGAGATTTGAATGTGATATTAGGAGGAAGTTCTCTACAGTGAGGGTGGCGAAGCACCAGAACGGGTTGCTTACGGAGGTTGTGGCTGCTCCCTCCCTGGATGTGTTCAAGGCCAGGCTGGATGAGGTCTTGAGCGACCTGATCTAGTGGGAGGTGTCCCTGCCTATGGCAGGGGGTTGGAACTAGATGATCTTTAAGGTCTCTTCCAACCTAAACCATTCTATGATTCTATGAACTGGATGATCTTTGAGGTCTCTTCCAACCTAAATCATTCTATGATTCTATGAACTGGATGATCTTTGAGGTCTCTTCCAACCTAAACCATTCTATGATTCTATGATTCTATGATTCCTGGATTCTGTGACTGCTGTGCTTTTGCTGGTGTTGAGTATAAATTCATATATCTTTTATTGATATTGATATTAATTTGGCTATTTAATTAAATCTGTTTTCATTTCAACCTGTGGATCTTCTCTCCTTTTCCTGATTCCCCTTCCCTACTGGGGAGAAATCATCAGATGATAGAGAAATTGCTATGGTTTAGCCCTAGATACAGGATGAACATATGTCTTTCTTGATCTATAAAGTTGATAGCTGTATTGCAATCCCAAGCACAAATACAGGTTGGGCAGTGACTAGCTGGAGAGCAGCCCTGAGGAGAAGGACTTGGGAGTGCTGGCAGACAAGAAGCTCAATATGAGCCAGCAGTGTGCACTTGCAGCCCAGAAAGCCAACCAGAGCCTTGGGCTGCTGTTGTGATTATTAATTTTAATTACTATTAATAATTGCGGGGGTTCTGGGAATAGTTCCCCGAGGTTCTATGGATGTTCGGTTGGCAAGAATAAATACAGGAAGTCATTTAAAACACAGAATTAAACAGTTTAAACAGTCAGAACTAAGGAAACAGAGAGCCTAATATAAAGCAATCCTAACCGTGCATGGAAATACCCACAAAATGCATGCTAGATACAGTGCTTTTCCCGAGATAAAGAGAAAGAGCTTGTCCCAAATAAAGAGGAAAACAGAGAGGTTTGCCTTTGCCGCCTTTGTGATGCCGCTGCTGCTGCTGCTCACTGCAAAGCACGTGGCCGCTGCTGGACAGGGTGTGGAGGCGTGTGTTCCTCACGGCTGTGGTAGAGAGAGAGAGAGAACAAGCTAATGGCCCATTGCACCCACTTAAATATCCCATTAGGAAAGTGTGGAACTGACCAATAGGCACTTAGCATCCATTGTCTGGCCAATTGGTTCAAAAGTCCCGCGCCGAGGGGTGAGTCCTAACACCCTGAGAGACAGCACAGATCACCTGACTCGTGCGTGTGACCTGTGCATGTGGCCCAAGACTTCCTGGTTCCAGAACCACGTGATCTGTCCGTGTAACCATGCTCTGGACCTTACCACAGAGAGGGGGAGGGAGCCCCAGGAAGTGAACCAACTCTGGGCAGAAATTATGGCCACACCAGGACAGCAGCATCAGGAGAAGTATGGTCAGCAGGTCAAGGGAGGAAATTTTCCCCTCTACTCCACTCTGGTGAGACCCACCTGGAGTACTGCATCCAGTTCTGAAGCCCCTATTACAAGAGGGATGTGGACATGCTGAAGCGCATCCAGAGAAGGGCCATGTCGATGATCAGAAGGCTGCAGCACCTCTACTATGAGGACAGACTGAAAGAGTTGGTGTGTTCAGTCCGGAGAAGAGGAGGCTCTGAGGTAACCTTATTGTGGCCTTCCAGTATCTGAAGTGGGCCTACAAAAGAGCTGGGCAGGGACTTTTTAGGATATTGGGGGATGGAGCAAAGCTGGAGGTGGGGAGATTCAGACTGGATGTGTAGAGGAAGTCGTTCAGCATGAGAGTGGTGAGAGCCTGGAATGGATTGGCCAGGGAGGTGGTTGAGGCCCCATCCGTGGAGGTGGTTAAGGCCAGACTGGATGAGGCTCTGGCCATCTTAATCTAGGGTAAGGTGTCCCTTCCCATGGTAGGGGGTTTGGAACTGGATGATCCTTGTGGTCCCTTCCAACCCTGACTCATTCTACGATTCTATGATTTTCTTTTCTGTTATGAAACTTGTAATAAAATAATTGACAAATACTGAAGAGAGAAAAAAAAAAGCCCTCAGAAATCACATGTTCCATCTCAGTAACTATTTCCAAGCACTTTTATTTATTCACTTTAGTAGTTAAATCCATACCGTGTTGCTCTGTATTGCTTCTCAGAATAGTTTGGATTGCTTCTATGTATAAGTCTTGATTTGTCATTGCTACTCAATCTAGACAGCCATTATCTAGTAGCAGCTGGCCTATAGCATGATAAAACTCTTCCAGGAAGTCCAGAATGTATTTTTTTCTGTATGCAGGCAATAAGTAATCTTAATGGCTATTAGGATCCTTTGGATTTGGATCAAGGAATAAAAGTCAGTTCTAAATCTCTTTAACTACCTTAATTAACATTGCCCCTTTACACTAAGCTGGTATAGACACACTGATCGTAAGTTGGAATATACATACGCAGAGGTGATAAAACTCACTTTATAAGCAAGATTTAAGTCAGCTTTACACAACTACTGGGAAGGTGGCATTATTTTTTCCAGGAATTTTTCAAATGTCCTTTTAAAAGCCAGTCAAAAGTTGTTGTGATATGTCCATTTAATTAGAAGCTGAAAAATTTGATCCTTATAGTGTTGTCAGGAGCATATTGCATGCAGGGATTGAAATACATTTGATTGGCTCCTCCACGTGCAGATTCACTTCAAGCAACAATTCTAGAGCACAGATAATTGGTGCCTTGCAGCTTTTCCCACTGAAAATCAATTGAATTTCCATTATGTTTCAATTGTCTTTCAGTGGGAAACCTACAGGGTTTTGTTGGCTGGTGTTTTTTTAATATTACCTTCTGCACTAGAGAATAGAAGTTTTTAATGCTTTTCCCTAGGTAAGCTACTAGCAACACATGAAAATAATCAATTCAAGCAATCTGCTCTCCATGAAACTCACTTCCCAAAAGGGCAAGTAATCTTCTCCTGTATTGCACTGATTTTCTCATACTTCCAAGTCTTGCCTCAGTCACTGTGGTCTGCAGCTATTTTTTACAATGTGTCCTTCACCTAGTACTTCATCTGGAAATGTTTTCCTATAGGATTATTCACAGCAGCGAGCACCATACCCAGTAGCAACACATGTAGACTACTGCAGTGCCTCAAGTCTACAGATCTTAAGAGGCAAAGAGAAAACAATTATTTTGGTGTTTATTAAGTCTACAATTCTGTAAAATTGTCTTACTCCTTTGTCCAACAAATCATGTGGCTGTATAAAACTGAACTCAAGACAGCCTGATGCAAGGTGAGGTAAAGAATTTTGTCACCAGTTTACATTCTTTAGATGTTTTTAAGGTCAGGCTGGATGTGGATCTGGGTGACCTAATCTAGTGGAGGGTGCCCCAGCATGGAGGTTTAATCTAGATTGTCCTTGAGGTTGCTTCTTATCATGACAATTTACAAAATCATAGAATGGTTTAGATTGGAAGGGACCTCAAAGATCATCAGTTCCCACCCCCTACTATAGGCAGGGACACCTGCCACTGGAAGGGTCACTCAAGGTTTCATCCAGCCTGGCTTTGAACACCTTCAGGGAGGGAGCATCCATAACCTCCCTGGACAACCTGTTCTAGTGTTTCACCACCCTCACTGTAAAGAATTTCTTCCTAACATCCAGTTTAAATCTCCCCTCTTCCAGTTTAAACCCATTACTCCTCGTCCTGTCTTTACAAGACCTTGTAAATAGCCCCTCCCCAGCTCTCCTATACGCCCCCTTCAGATAGTGAAAGGGGGTTCTATGAGTCTTTCTATATTTACAGCAAATGCATTCACCTGATTAAACTGCACAAGACATCTATGTTGACTCCCTACTCTTCTTTGATCTTAAATTACCATAACAGAATAAAGTTCTGAATAGTCATCAGGAGCAAGCTGAAAGAATCTAGCTCCATGTAGTAAAGTACAGATTTACCGAGCAGAAGTATACACTCATGGCCTTTGTTATTTTAGTGACAGCCCTTGGAAATGTAGCACAGTGATGTTTAACTATTTTGTCAGAACAAATACAGGCAGCATATGGGAAGTATAGAGGTAAAAGGAAAACTAGTGGTTTATTAGAATAGAGCAGTTGAAAGGGATTGTTCTTTGAATAGAGAACTGTTTTATTAATATCAGTCTCCCATGTTTTATTTTGATACTGTTACATGACTTCAGGAAAGTCAGAGGAAAGGAAAGCACTATTGTTAAGCCTTAATTGGGTATTAGATTAAATTGTTTCTGGAGAGAGAAAAAAATATGAATAATCTTGAAATGGAAGTTCCAGTAATGTAGTAGTTCTGAAGCTTTACTTTCAATTTTTAATTTGTTGTTCACTTGTTTAAACGAGACAGAGTTGATCCATATCTTCCTCTAATTTAAAATAAGACTTTTTTTTTTTTTATGTTTTGGGTGTATTTTTTAAACAAAAGTTATTTTGAAGACTTTTGCCCTGACCAAATTTGCCAGTTGATTTATCACTAAATATTGATACTGTAAAAGAATACAGTTTCTGACATTTGAAACAACACAGTTCAAAAGCCTTCTCAGCACCACTGTGAAATGATGGTTGAAAGTATGCACCAAAAGCCATCAAGTGTCTGCTGTCTCTTTCTGATATAAAAAAGATCTCTGACTAAAAACTTCGCTTAATGTTTTCAAGTTACAAATTTGTATTTGAAATATATTCTCCCTGTGTAATTCTGAAGTTAGAGCAAACGTTTGCTCCCACAAACATCAAATATGTGCCAAATTCCAAATTTAATTCAAAAATACAACCAGTGACATACTAATGGATGTTACATTAATACAGCTATAGAAACAGCATTACATTAATTAGAACTTTGCAAGTGCTGTAATTAAGATACTCAGTGACAGCTGCCTTTCCTGTCCCTTAGCTTCACCAAGAAGTCTCTCAGCACCACTTATTTTGGAATTGTCAGCTGCATGGATGCAGGAAGAGCCATCTGTTGGCATTTTTAAAATGTTAACTGACAGAGGTTCCAAGCAATTGCTCCTAATACTTTAAAAAAAAAAAAAAATTACCTTTTTTTCTAAATTCTGTATCTGACTTCAGCAGAATTTGTCATTAGCACTTAAAAATCCATGCATCTTGGGCTTCATATCTGACTGATGTACTCAACCAACACAGAATTCAAAACAATATCACTTACACTTAAATCTTTGTTCATATTTGTAAAACTTCATTACCCAGAAGGGATATGATTCTATGATTCTATCATATGGTTACCTAGCAAAGGTCTACAAAGTCACCCTCTGGATGTTTGTTCTGCATTGTAAGTTTGAGGTTTCTATTTCCTCACGTTTGGGACTTCCATGGGTTCAACACAGAAACCAATCCACATGGCCCTTCTTACTGTTCTGTAACTTCAGTATCTTTTTTCCTATATGCTATCCTTCACATATAGGAAATGAGCAAAATGACTAATGCCCTTCTATGTTAAAGTTTGTGTTTACATGTACTAATTTCTTATTATTTTCAATGGACTGTGAGATTTGATTGTCAGCATAGCCTACACCCCTCAAATCTACCATTCCTACTCTGTTCATTTAATCCCCCCATTACCAAGCCCTTTCCTAGTGAACAACATTTCTTCCTCTTTGATGTTTACACCCTCCAAACAATCTGTTGTTGTTATCGGACCTGAAGGAATAATTAATTCAGTGAATTATACACTTTTCCCTGTGTCAGCAAGCAGATGGCAAAATTCTTAAACTCATTCATCATTTGAAATTATATTGGAAGAGCCTTCAGTTTTGCTGTGTTGGAGCTATATGAATGACAGACATTCTGCACATCCACATTATCAGCAAAGTTAACTCCATGGTTTCCTTTGTCTTGTCTCAGCTCCCCAGTAATCAACAACTCAAAAATTATTATTTTCCTCCTCAAATCTTAGGGAAAAGGAAAAGCAAAAAGGAAAAGTGAAAAGGAAAATGAATAAAGGGAAAAAAAAGAAAAAGGAAAAAGGAAAAAAAGGAAAAGAAGAAAAGGAAAGGAAACAAACAAACACACACAGAAAAAAAAACCATATAAAAACCCCAACCACACTTAGCTATAACTCAGGAATAATTTATAAAGGACTACTCACAACAGTTAGGGCAAAGATATGGGAAAGATAGCATTAGGTATGATTTCCTGCATCCTATTCCACCACTACAGTTGCAAACTCTTTTGAGTACCTTGAAATCCCATCATAGCCATTCAGCACATACAGCCATTAGAGTGCAAGAAAAACATTGTTCTGACGGAGTGCAGCTTAACACTGCAATGCAAACAAAATCATCAAAATGGTATTTATACTCCAAGACCACAGGGATCCCAAGAAGAAATCTAAGAATATTCAAAGATGGTTTTTATGAGGTATATCTAGTTGCACTACTGCTAAATTAGTGTGCAGCACTAACTAAGCATACAGCAGAGCGCCTAGGTGGCCAAAAAGGCCAATAGTGTCCTGGTTTGTATAAAAAATAGTGTGGCTAGTAGGAGTAAGTGGGTAATTATCCCACTGCACTTGTCATTAGTAGGCCACATTGTGAGTACTGTGTTCAGTTTTGGGCACTGCAGTATAAGAGACCCATTGAGGTGTGGGGTTTGTCCAGATAAGGACAATGAAGCTAGTGATGGGTCTTGAAAACAAGTCTCATGAGAAGGGAGCTCTGGTTGTTTACTCTGAAGGCTGAAGGGAGATCTTATTGTTCTCTTCAGCTTCCAGAAAGGAGGTTGTAGAGAGGTAGCATTGGTCTCTTCTCCCTATTAACTCACAGAACAAGAGGAAATTACATCAATTTATGCCAGGTGAGGTTTGGTTCGGGTTAGGTGTTAGGAAAAACTTCTATACTAAAAAGGTTATCAAAGACTGGAACAGGCTGCCCAGTGAAGTGGTTGGATCACCCTTCCTGGATGTATTTAACAGTCATCTAGATATGGTGCTCAAGGATATGGTGTAGTAGTAGCCCTGGCAGAGTTAAATAATCATTGAATTTGATGATCTCAGTGGTCTTTTCCCACCATAGAGATTCTGTGTAATTCTAGCCATAAGGTTAGAGAGCTTTGAGCAGAGTGGATACAACCCCTTGGTATCACCATCTCAGGTGAGGGATTTAATATTGTAGATGTAGTCATTAATATCAAACACAAGAATCTTCTCACTCATGTAAGAAAGTGTTGTTTAATTTGACAATGTAACTTCTTGAGTGGAACTAAAGCAACTTGCCCACTCTTCCACTGACATGAAGTGGCTACAAGAAGACGGGAGCACACATAGAGGCATATGTGTTGTCTGGGATTTTACTCTTACAGAAGCAGAGGAAGTGCCTACTTTCTAAGGTGACTTCTGAGTCAGTAGAATTGGTTAGGACTGTGACCAAAGATGGAATGAAGTCAATAAAGAGCTTCATTAATAAAATATCAATAAAGCATAAATAAATCACCATGTCAAATAATCCTGTTGGAATATAACAGCTACTTTGCATGTGTAAGCATATCGCAAATTGCTTGTAAATCTGGTGCTATGGTGTTTATAGCAATCTCTGATTTTTAGCAGCCTGGGGCACTCTAAGGACAGATTTTTTTTTTATTTTTTTTTTTAAAGGTTAATGAATAGAATGAAAAAGAGACTGACAATCTCACAGTCTAAAATTTCACTGCTGACACCTGTAGTAGCATCTAAACCCACAAATAAACATGAGGAAGTTTGTTTATTTTAGACCAAGACATGCAGAAGCCCATCCTAGACTAAGGAACCTGTGAACCTTTTATAATAAAGAATGTGACTCAAATGAAACATTCTATGAAATCCAAAACCAACCTTGGATGTGCATTATCTGCGACTAACTACCCTGAATCTCTTCCCAAAACATAGTACCTAACCTCTTATGCTTGGGCAAGAATAAAAAATAGTTCATTCACTTATTTTCTACTGCCTTTCATGTTTAGAACAAGCCCTTATGAAGGGTTTAATTCAAACTTAATTATTTTCCTTCGCAGAGGAGTTTGAATCAGCATCTCAGATCTTATGAGGAGCAACTGAGGGAAATGGGGTTCTATAGGCTAGAAAAAAGAATGCTGAGAGGAGACATCACACTCTACAGCTCCTTGAGAGGTGATTATAGTAAGATAGAGATATATCTCTTCTCCCAGAGAACAAGCAATAGGTCGGGAGTAAATGAACTCAAAATTTAGTATAGACATCAGAAAAAAATCTCATCATGAAATGAGTGGTTAAGCCTTGGAACAGGATGCCCAGACAAGTGAAGGAGTTACCATTCTTGGAACTATTTAAATGGTGTGTAAATTTGGTGCAAAAGGAGATGGCTTAGTGGTGGACTTAATGATCTTAGAGGTCTCTTCAAACTGAAATAACTGAAAGTTAACTGCTTAGTCCTCCATGTAGGAGGTCAACATTTCATCTTTTTCCTAGCCAGCAACTTTTAGCATATAGTGTAAAAACATTAGCTAAAGGGATAGATTGAAGTACGAAAATTACTGTACCTATAGAGTTACAGAATTATGTTCATTATTTTAGGCTTAGCAAATTCTATAAATCATGGAGACTCATTCTGCTTCTTTCATGTATGTATCTATACTACCTCTCCACTGATGAACAAAACTATACTTTGAAAGCTGGGCGTTATGGATTCATAACTGAAATTGGACTGCTGAAACAAACATTCTTGTCTCTAAACTACCAATATGCTAAAATTTGTAGGGTGTTTTATTACCATTGTTGCTTTGTACTGCTTATTTAACATCTTTGTTAACATCTTTGACACGGACAAAGGAATCAAGTGCACCCTCAGCAAGTTTGCAGATGACACCAAGCTGTGTGGCACAGTCAACTTGCTAGAGGGCAGGGATCCATCCAGAGGGACCTGGACAGGCTGGAGAGGTGGGCCCAGGCCAACCTCATGAAATTTAACAAGGCCAAGTGTAAGGTCCTGCACCTGGGTCAGTGCAATCCCAAGCACAAATCCAGGCTGGGTGGCAGAGGTCTGGAGAGCAGCTCTGAGGAAAAGGACCTGGGGGTCTGGGTGGATGAGAAGCTCAACACGAGCCTGCAGTGTGCACACATGGCCCAGACAGTCAACTGTGTCCTGGGCTGCATTAAAAGAAGTGTGGCCAACAGGGAAAGGGAGGGGATTCTCCCCATTTGCTCTACTCTTGTCAGACCTCATCTGGAGTAGTGTGCAGTTCCACAGCCCTGAACACAAGAAGGACATGGAACTGTTGGAGAGGGTCCAGAAGAGGGCCACAAAGATGATCAGAGGGCTGGAGCACCTCTGCTATGAGGGCAGGATGAGAGAGTTGGGGCTTTTCAGCCTGGAGAGGAGAAGGCTTCAAGGAGACCTTATAGTAGCCTTCCAATATCTGAAAGGGGCCTACAGGAAGGCTGGGGAGGGACTATTTACAAGGCCTTGTAATGACAGGATGAGAGGGAATTGGTTTAAACTGGCAGAGGGGAGATTTAGGCGGGATGTTAGGAGGAAGTTCTTCACAGTGAGGGTGGCAAGACACTGGACCGGGTTGCCCAGGGAGGTTGTGTCTGCTCCCTCCCTGGAGGTGTTCAAGACCAGGTTGGATGAGGCCTTGATTGACTTGTTCTAGTGGGAGGTGTCCCTCTCTATGGTGGGGCTTTGGAACTGGATGATCTTTGAGGTCCCCTCCAACCTAAACCATTCTATGATTCTATTTAACTACAGCCTAAGAGAAGGAATGTTCTGGTAGGCTTTGGTTTTGCTTGGTTTTCTGGTTTTGTTCTATGTTTAGTTGGTTGGTTTTATGGTTTTCGTGGGTTTTGAGGGGGTTTGATTGGGTTGTTTTTTCTTTTGTTTGTTGGATTTAGTTTGGTTTGCTTTGTTTGTTTGTTTTTTTTTTTCTGGTGAAACAGAACTCAGAATTTCTGACAAACTTGCTGAAAATATTAATGTCCATAGGCACCTAGAGTGAAATTAATCCAACTTCTACACCCCAGTTGGATCTACACAATTAACAGTAATTATTTACTATGCTTATCAAAGCTTGCAACTGAGGGTGACTATAGGAACCATGAACACAGCAGTCCTGCTCATAAGCAAATTGGTTGGATTTTCTCTCTCTTACATGAGTCTGGAACATGTTGGTAGAATTATGCTTAACTGCATAGCAACACAAAAGTATTTTAATTACATCAGTGGCTTCTTTCAAAGGTAAAGTTTTCAAAATTCTTTTTAAAATCCTAGGAAGAAGTCCTGTAGCCGATAGTATGTACTTTTTATTAACAGAGGTACAAATGCTCACAAATGAAAAGGCTTCACCAAATTGCATGCCTTTGGATCAAAAGTACTAAATCAATAAACCACTCTGTAAAAAAATAGAACATTTTTCAGTAAAATTTATGTCAGAGAGTCAGTGTTGTTTCCATCAAAACAAGCAATCAAATGAACATAACAAACACACCACAATCTTCATGAGCTTCCATTTACAACTGATTTATTAATGTTTAAAAATGGAATTTTGCAATGTAACTCCATTATGCCCTGAAAGCCATTGGCAAGGCAACAATTCATGGCAGTAACAAGAGAAAAACTTTTATCCACTTATGAAACTTCTCCCAAAAGTTCTAAAACACATTTTGGAGACTTTCTGCCCTTTTAGATTCTCTGTATCAGAAGAACAAAATCAATGTCATTAAGAAAAACTGGGCTTTGCTGGTCAATAGCATAAAAATGAAACAGGGCTATATTTTAAAGGGAGGAATCAACACCTAATCAATTAAGGATTTCAGGAATTTCTGGGCATATGTGTGAACTCATTTATGTTTCCACTAGCAAAATCAGAAGACATCCACCTGTCTGAGTACTCCACTGCAATGGTCTGGGACTTAAGTCTGAAATCCACTGTAAGCAGCAGAAAAATATAGAAAGTGTGTTTCTAGAGAGGTCTTGCTTATGTGAATAAGGAATACTGTGTGAGCAGGTTTTTCAGGGTTCATATTTTCACACTTATTAATGACATTTTCAGAGGACTAAAAATCCCCGCCCCATTTCATAGCAGAAACTGATTATATGGGAATTAAATCTGAAGATAATTTTCTCTTCTAATTCTCCTGTCTTGCTCAGAGGAAACTTGAGGACAAGAGAACTGATGAAAGAGATTAAATTAGTTTAGTCTGACTTTGCAGAGCAACTGTTCAGGACTCCAGATTTTGGTGGTGGTATTAAACATACTCCAGTGAAACAAGAAGTTGACAGAACCCTCTCCTTGAGGGATTAATGAGTAATTTAAGAATAATTATCCTTCCAATGTACAAGGCTGAAGAAAAAGACGTCTTTTAATCAAATAAGGAGGAACTGGTTAGTTATTTGACAGTGTTCTCTGTTGGTTTAGACTGGAGTGCACCACAAAGAACCTGTAACAACATGTTTGCAAAGTAAAACATATCCAGGATCAACTTAATCCTGAATTCTGATTTCAAGCAGAAGCTTTTGAGAAGCAGAAGCTAAGAAGGACCAAGAAATTAAAAGCAGATAGTTGAGAAAAAAGTATAGCATCTGTTGCATTCCTTGCAATTTCTTCCAGCATTATTTAGATTATTCCCAAACACAGCTTGATAAATACAGGAGTAACACCTATTTAATTAATTCTGAATGAAAAAAACCCAACTGTTTGTTACTTTTTTTCACAAAATCATCTAGAACAGGGAACAGGGAACTGTTTGGCCTAGGAAAACTGTGATCAAGCTCTTGTTTTCCAGCTCAGCAACACTTGCAAGCGACTAAGAGTGGAAGAGAGACATTGCAACATTCCTATCCATCCTCTACCACATACATTTGCAGAAGCAAAGTTAAGACAACATAGCCTTTACAAATATGCTGCTCCAACATACATGTGAAAGGGATATGAAGCATGACAGTGGAACGGGTTGCCCAGGGAGGTTGTGGCACTCAATCCATCTGACCATGTTTGTGGCCTTTCTCTGGACCTATTCTGACAGGATCATGTCCTTCTTACTTTGGGGCCTTCAGACCTGGATGTAGTACTGCAAGTGTGATCTCATGAAAGTGGAGTAGAAAGGGAGAATCGCCTCTCTTGACTTACTGTCCATGGTTCTTTTGATGCAGCCCAGAATATAATTGGTTGCTTATGTTCAATTTTTCCTTCACCAGTACCCCCAAGACCTTGTCTGCTGGGCTACTTTCAATCCATTCATTCCACAGTCCATGCTGACACTGATGATTCTCTTGACCCAGATGCAAGACCTTGCACTCCACCTCATTGATGTTCACGAGATTCACACAGGCCCATTCCACAAGTGTATTCATGTCCCTCCATGCAACATCCCTTCCCCCTAGCATTATCAACTACACCATTCACCATGGTGTCATCTGCAAATTTGTGATGGGCTCACTCAATCCTACTATCCATGTTGTTAGTTAAGATAATAAATAGTATTTTTGTCAGTACAGACACTTGTGGGACACCACTCTTTACTGATTTTGACTTAGATGCTAAGCCATTCACTCTGCCTCTGGCCATCTAGCCGGTTCCTTAACTACCTAAGAGTACATCTATAAAACCCATAGGTCTCCAACTTATCAGACAGAATGTTGTGGGCCACCACACAAAGGTTTTAGAGAAATCCAGATGGATGACATCTGTAGCTCTTCCTGTGTTCACTGATGCAATTGCTCCATTGCAGAAGACCACTTAATTAGCCAGGCATGATTTGTCCTTGGTGAAGCTATGTTGGTTGTCTCTAATCACCTCCTTCCCTTTCATACACCTTGACACATCTTCCAGGAGGGGGAAGATCTCTTCTATAATCTTAGTGAGCACAGAGGTGAGGCTAAGTCATCAGTAGCTTCCAGGGTCATAATTTTTATCTTTTTCTTTTTTTTTTTTTAATGGGCATTTCACTTTTTTCCTCTCTATGGGTGCTTTACTCATTGTCATGACTTTTGAAACATGATGAAGTATGTCTTGGCAACAATATCCACCAATTACTTCAGATCCCTGGGGTGTATCACATCACATGGAGCTGCGTATGAAATTACATCTGAAAACCAAGGCAAAAAAAGATTTCTGAGTACCTCAGCTTTCTTCATGTTGGTTGTCCTCAGTTCTCCTGTCTCATTTATCTCATTCTTTACTCTTCCTTCTCTGTCCAATATACAAGCCCTTATTATTATTTGCATCCCTTACCAAATTCATCTTTGTGTCCTAGCTTTCCTGATCCCATCACTACAAATAATTATATACTTCCCAGGATACCTGTCTGATTCCACTGTCTGAGCATTTCTTTCTTATGTTTTGTTGAACAAGGAGGCCCTTACTGACCCATTCTGATCTCCTACCTCCCTTATCTGATTTCTTATACGTAGGAATCAAGAGGTCCTCCACTTTGCACTGTAATAAAAATGTCCTTTAAAAGTAACCAAGTCTGTTCAGCTCTACATCCACTAATTCTCTAAACAAACAAACGTTTGCTCTCCTATAATTTAGGGTCCTTATCCACCTTTCACCTCTGCCATATCCCTCAAGATTGTGAATTCTATCAGGGTAGCAATAACTGCAGCCCAGGCTACCAGCAGTCTTGATATCTCCAATTAGTTAATCCATGTTGGTAAGCAACAAGTCTAATAATGTTTCTCCTCATGTCAGGTTGTCGATCACATGGATTAAGAAATTATCCTTGATACCTTCCAAGAATTTCTTGGACTACTTACAACTTGCTGTGCTGCTGCTTTTCCATCAGATGTCAAGGTAATTGTAATACACCATTAGATTCAAACCCTGAAAGCAAGAAGCTCCTAGAAATTCAGTAAAAATGCTTCATCAACAGGCTCACTTTGACCAGGCAGCTGTAGTAAACACCATGAGTTTTTCTTTGCAGTACTGATACCTAATTTTTACCTGTATGTAAGTAAACTCCTAATGTGTTCATCACTGCTTTTCAAAGACAGTTCTGTGCAGACATTTCATTTTTTAATACAACCTGCCCCTCCTCTGCCCCACCTTTCTTGCTTGTCCCTTATAAACAGTTTATAACCATCAATTGCATCACTCATATTATGCAAGTCATCCCACCACATTTCTGTGATCAAGATTGGAGTGCAGATTTCTGGCTGCACAGAGGCTTCCAATTCTTGTTTGTTCCCCATGCTGTGTGCCCTGGTATAGAAGCACTCCAGCTGTGCAACTGACAGCGTCACCTTTGTAGAGAAACACACTAATTCCTTTGAGATATTTCACAGGTATTCACCTGCTGGTTCTTAATACGTTAGCCCCTGGCTCTTCAAAATTCCATCCTCCTTCCTCTGTTAAAGCTAGTTTAAAGCGCTCCTTAGAAGTCCAGCCAGCTTGTTGGCAAAGAACCTCTGGTCCCACTTCATTACATGAATCCCACCAACATCCAACAGACCTGGCTTCTCAAATGTAGATCCATGGTCACAGAAAGCAATGCCACCAGGCATGCAGCCAGGCATTCATTTCTTCAATTCACCTCTGCTTTCCTGAATATTTCCTCTGGCCTCTGCTCCAAATATTTTTGACATTGTTCTGAGGGACATACAGTCTCTTTTGTAGGTTCTAATTCGCCTCATTGTAGTATCATTAGACGCTGTACGGAAAAAAGTCACTGAGGCAATTAAAATATTTTGTGTTGCTATGCAGCTCAAGAACACTTCTACCAACACGTTCCAGGTTCATGGAAGACAGAAAAAATCCAATCAGTTTTCTTATCAGCAGGTCTGGTGTGGTCATGGTTCCTTTATTAACCCTTAATCACCAGCTTTGCTAAGTGTAGTAAAGAATTACTGCTAATCTATAAGGATTCACCAGGCTTGGCAGTCTTTTGATGATATTGTGAATGTAAGCTCCTAGTAGGCAGCAAAATTTTCTAGAGAAATTGTCTGGATGACAAATGGGTGCTTTCTTGCCCTGCAGTTAGGAATCTTGAGTTATTCATACTTTATGCCTGTTTTCGGTGGCACTGGTCCTAATACATAGGAACAGTTGGATCAGTTTTGCATGGCTGACTTCTCCTGGGTTTTGTTACTCATGTTCTTTATTCTTTATTTCAAAGCATTATATGTGTCCTGTAGGGGAACATTAGGGGAAGGTTCCTCCTTCTGCCCTAAGCAGAGACAAGAATCCAATCTCCTTCATTGTAGTGGTTTAGCAGTTACCTGCCCCCCCACTTTTTGAAATAAACCCCAACTAGACTCAGAACACTGGAAGTTGATAAATGAAGCTTTTATATTTACAGCAATGCACAATATACAAGCAGATATGTACAATGTATAACAGATATTTACAGATATATACAGTGAAAAAGTAATACAGAAACACCAAAGCCCTCTCAGAGATTAAAATCCCCAAGAGGGGTAACCAACCATCCCTACCACCTTTCCCCCCTTTCCCCAATCTTATCTCACCACCTGTTGATGCTGCAGATAAGCTGAGGTAGATCGGCCAGGAGGATTAGTAGTAGGAAAGAAGTTAGTAGAATTATTAAGAATCAGCTACAAAAGGCAGAGACAAAAGGAACCATGCAAGAGAAGCAGCCACAGCCCAGAGTGGTCTGAAACCATCTGACTAGCTATGTTTGGGTTACACTTTTTTTTTAAAAAAAAAAAAATCTTTCTCAGTAAAGCTCTGGGTGAAGTGACATGCTGTGTTTTCCTCTCTCAGCCAATAGTCTAATTTCTCACTCAAATTCTCCAATTAGTTCAAACCAGCATATTCATCTTGTGAGTTACTCGTATCAGACAGCCTGAGGTTGAATTCAGACTTACCTTATTTTTCAGTTCTTTTAAGATGTTTTTTAGTAAGATTTAAGCAGATTTTTTAAAAATTAGTGACCTGAGAAGGTTTAGCTTCTGTCACATCAACCCTTACCATGGAAGTAAGCACTAGGAAATCTCCTCAGGACTAGTTATTGTAGTTTAAATAATTGATATAAAAGTGACTTGAACAACTCTGATAGTTTAAATTAGACTGACTTGTTATACTTTTTTCATTTTTTTTTTGGGTTTGAGGTTTCTTTTTAACTCTTTAACCATAACTGGGGATACTGTAAGGAAACTCATCAGGCTGACATCCTCACTGTAGTTTCATCTTTCTAAGTTTTGTTCTAAACCAAAGGCACTATAGAAAGCATAGTGTACTTTTTCATGATTTCCTAATTTTTCTCCAGGAAAACATTAGTTGCTTCTAGAACAGTTTTGGTCAAGAGTTTTGGGGGGCTTTTAGCTGTATTTTTCACTGGGTGAAATAAAATCAATCTGCTTCAGCTTTCCACAGTAAATGAAACATTAATCCTAGCACTCAAAATGGCAGCTAATGTTACAATTAGCATTCCATTCAACTGAATGGTTAGCAAAATCCAAAGAACTTGAAGTCCAAAATCACCGACCTTTGCTCCAGGCAATTCTAAATTCTACAGATATGCAAACTGTACTGTAAGCTAAGCTTCCCTTATAATTCAGGAAATTGATAGTATACAAAGGTCTATGTGACAAGCAGAATGCTTTAGAATAAGAGCCTGCTATTAATTAAAGGTATCATTACTTTGACTCTAAATCTCTATCAACTTTTGAAGAAGCAGGAAAAAAAAAACCTACATACAGCTACTTTTGCTTCCCCATTTGACTTATACCAAGCTCAGGGAATGTCCAAAATAAAAAGCATTTAGCCAGTGAATTGGGTCACCAACCTAATGCAGGAGAGCAGAACTCCATTTTTCTCCTCGACAAAGTGATCTCATTGCTCACTTTCACATATTAGCATGTAGGAATGTTTGAATCTCTTGATCTTCATTTATCTGAAGCTCAATTACCATCCCTAAAGATGTCTTAAGTCTAATCTTAAATATACATTGGAATAAATGTATAATGACTGTGGGGTCTTCGGACACTATAACGAGATCTATAAAAATATGAAGTCTACAGAAGTGCCTCTTTGCTATTTTCTCTCCTTACATTCTCCAGAACTTAATCAATAAATATTAATGCTATTTTAATACTTAAACATATTCCTCTGTGTATTTCTTATACTTCCTACCTTGGCACCTAAGCTTCCCTTAAGAAATGAATTTCTAAAGTTTTTTTCTCTGCACATTGTCTCAGACCAAGCAATCTACTATTATTTCCCATTTCATTGTTTCTTGCTCTCTTGTAGTAGTATCTGTAATATGCCAGGCAGAGTACACATAATTGATAAGTGGTTCAGTCAATTAGAGCTGTGTAGCATGTTGAATATTGTCTTATAACCAAACAGGCAAAAGAAGCAAGACAGAAAAATATTTACTTATACATTCAGAAAAAAAAAATTGCAACACGTTCCTTAGGATTTATAAATAGTAATGATTTCTAAAACTGTTTTGCCACTAAGCAGCTTATAGAACTTTCCAATCTAGAATGACCTGAAAAGCTATTTATTTTCCTATCAGTTGGTTAGTTTTTTTACAATTTTAAAAATTGATTTCCCCTCTTTCTTAGACATCATTAAAAATGCAGGGCCCTGCTTCCAGCTTGCTATGAAGTTCCACATATAAAAAAAACCTTTTGGAGTTGGGTGGTTAAGAAGTACTTTATTTCTGTCTATATTGTTACAAAGATTTGCAACAAATGTTAGGGGGAAACTCCATCCTTTATTAAACACAGAGAGAAACATAGTGACTAGGGATAAGGAAAAGTGCTTAATGCCTACTTCACCTGGTCTTTAGCACTGGATTCAGTCATTCCCTGGACACCCAGCCTCAGGAACCAGGAGTCATGGAGGAGAATCAGAATGAAGTCGTCGCAATAAATGAGGCAGTGGTCAGAGATCTGCTAAGCTGGTTAAGACCAGCACAAGTCTATGAGGTGAGATAGGCTACACCTGAAGGAGCTGGTAGATGTGCTCACCAAGACACTCTCTATGATTTTCCTGAAGTCCTGGTTAACTGAGGAGGTGCCAATGGACTGGAGGGTAGCAAATGTGACACCTGTCTACTAGAAAGGAAGAAAGGAGGATCCAGGAAACTGCAGACCTGTCAGTCTGACCTCAGTACCAGGGAAGGTCGTGGGCTATTCCATGCTATATAGAGAGCAACCAGGGGATCAGGCCCAGTCAGCATGGGTTCATAAAGGGCAGTCCTGTCTGACAAACCTGATCTCCTTCTATGACAAGATGACCTGGTGTGGTGGTTTAGCAGTTACCTTCCCCCCCACCNTCTCACCATCTGTTGATGCAGCAGATAGGCAAAGGTAGATTGACCAGAGGGTTAGCAGTAGGAAAGAAGTTAGTGGAATTATTGAAAATCAACTACAAAAGGCAGGGACAAAGGAGCCATGCAAGAAGAAGCCACACAAGAAGAAGCCACAGCTCAGAGAGATCTGAAACCATCTCCCTTATCTGTATTTGGGTTACAACTCTTAACAGCTTTTTTTTTTTTTTTTTTCTTTCTCAGTAAAGCTGTGAGGGGAGTAGCATCATCTGTTTTCCTCTCTCAGCCTATAGTCTAATTCCTAATCAAATCCTCCAATTAGTTCAAACCAGCACAATCCACCCCTGTCTACTTCACTCAGAGTTTACTGAGTTTTCTTTTCCTCCATTGACTAATATACTTAAATTCAGAGGATTGCCACGTCTGATCTGAGGCTGTACTGGATGAGGGAAAGACTCTGGATATTGTCTACCTAGACTTCCAAAAAGCCTTTGACACTCTTCCTCACAGAATTCTTGGGGCCAAACTGACTGCTCATGGCTTGGATGAGCACAGCTCTGCTGGATAAATCACTGACTGGATGAAAAGGCCCAAAGGGAGGTGGTCAATGGAGTTAAATCCAGCTGGCAGCCAGTCACAAGTAGTGTCCTCTAGGACTCAGTGGTTGGCACCTCTTCTGTTTAATATCTTTATTGATGACTTTGATGAAGACATAGAGTGTGTCATCAGTAAGTTTTCAGATGACACTGTCACGAGATATCGCTTAATTAGGTTCAATATCCCGTGGATGAGCGGGTCCTAGTGCCCCCCCCGAGGTTCTTTTGGGTTCCAGTCAGCAGAAACAAATGCACGAGTTGCTCAAAATGCCAGGTGCAACAATTTAACAGTCAGAATTTAGGAAACAGAGAGGCTACATATAAAATAGATCCCTACCGCCCCTATAAAGTACCCGCAGGGTGCGAGGGGAAACGCGCTCCTTCCCGAACCTGAAGAGGAGAAGGGAAAAGACCGACTTAGCCCAGATAGGGAAGTAGAGAGAGAGAGAGAGAGGGAAGGGGATCAGCCTTGCCACTTCTCTGGAGATTTGCTATGCTTCGTTGCCTGCTGCCTGCTGCTGTGCACGTGGCTGGGCTCTTCACAGTCACAGTGGGGAGATGACAAAGAGCGAGGGGAGTGAGGAAGAGCCACTAACGGCTGCTGATCCCTACCTAAATACCCTATGGGGGTGCGTGAAACTGTCCAATAGGTATTCAGCATTCGCTAGCTGACCAATAGGTTCAAAAAGCTCCACGCATACGTGCAGCCTGGGGTTCCGGGGCCACGTGGGGTGCCCCCACCCCTCAACCCCTACTGGACCTTGGACGGTAGGGGGAGGAGAGAGCCCGGGGATTGGACCAATTCCAGGGTGTTTGTCACACCATACCGGGACAGACACCAAGTTGGGTGATAGTGTTGATCTGCATGAGGGTAGGGAGGCTCTGCAGAGGGACTTGGATAGATTGGATTGGTGCGCCAACATTGACAGGATGAGCTTCAACAAGGACAAATTATCAGGTCCTGCACTTGGGCCACAGCCACCACAAGCAACACTACAGCCTTGGAACAGTGTGGCTGGAGAGCTATCTGGCAGAAAGGGACCTGGGCATTATAATAGACAAAGAGCTCAATATGAGCAAGCAGTGTGTCTGAGTGACCATGAAGCCCAGTGGCATCCTGACTTGTACTAGAAATGCTGTATGCAGCAGGGATAGCAAGGTGATTTGGACTCAGCTCTGGTGAGGCCACACCTTATTCTGTTTTGGGCATCTCATTACAAGAAGGACTTTGAGGTGCTGGAGTGAGTGCAGAGGAGGGCAACAAAGCTGGGGGAGGGCTTAGGGAATAAATTTTATGAGGAGTGACTGAAGGAGCTGGGGATGTTTAGTATGAAGAAGAGGAGGCTGAGGGGAGATCTTATCACTGTCTACAGCTACCTGAAAGGCAGCCAACAGGCTGCTGTTGGTCTCTTCTCACAGGTAAATAGTGACCTAAAAAGAGGGAATGGCCTCAAGCTGTGACTGGGTAGGTTTAGATTGGACATTAGGAAACATTTTTTCCCAGCATGAGTGGTCAGGCATTACAATGGGCTGCCCAGGGAGGTGGTTGAGTCACCAAACCTGGATGTGTGTAAGAGTCATTTGGATGTGGTGCTTCAGGATGTGGTTTAATGGTGAATTTTGTAGAGTAGGGATAACAGTTAGACTTGATCCTGGGGGTCTTTTCCAACCTGAATGTTTCTGTGATTCTTCTGTTCAAGATCTTTGAGCAGTGTCTCAGAGAGTATGTCATAAAATGGCCCTTGGTATCAATAATACCCTCCACCAAGCTTTAATGCTGGTCTAGAACCAAAGTCTTGTGAGGAGCAGCTGAGGGAACTGATGTTGTCCAGCCTGGAGAAATGAAGACTGAGGGGAGACCTTCTGGCTCTGCAGAACTTCCTGAAAGGAGTTGGAGCCACCTGAGGGCCTTTCTCTTTACCCAAGTAACAAATGAAAGGACAAGAGGAAATGGCCTTGAGCTGTGCTAGGCAGGGTTTAAATTGGATATTTGGAAACATTTCTGGGGCATGACCTGTGCAATAGCTTTATACCTTTATCCACCTGGAAACAAATCAATATCTTTTCCAACCAGTCCAGAGAAGCTGAAGAATTGCAGCTTGCAGCCATAAGGGTGTGAAATGAGACTACTTAGTCCATGTGCAAAGTAGTACGGTTTGAAGCAGAAAGACATGTGGTTTGAAATAACAATTTGTAAATGCCTCTGACTGTCAAGCAGCTTAATAGAGTAAAAACCTGAACCTCATCATAGTTATCTACAGCCAGGATCTCACTTTGTACTGAATAAAGCTAGTTTCAACTTAGTTACAAAGCAAGACAGAGTTTTAGCCACTCAGACATAAAAAAATATCAATGAGGTTTGATTTTTTAATTCTATTTTCCTTGTTATGGATTCTCAGACATTTCCTCCATGTTCATTCAATGCTTCTCAAAATGTATTCTTTCCTGTCCATTTTGCAGTTTTACAAGAGAGCAGAAAGAAGCAGTTAAACAGAGGTGCTCAGCCTAAGAGAAGGCTCAACCAGCATCCATGGTTGATGTCAGAGTGACCATCAGCTCTCTGTACTGCCTGGCCAGGGGGCCACCAGGCCTCCCAGCCTTTGTCCTCTTCCCACTCACCAGGTGTGCACCATGGGGACTCACCAGTGATGACATGAGGAAGATCCCTCCGCCCAGGTGGGCAAGCTTGCAGCTTCTCTTTCCTGGGGCAGATTATAAAGAGGAGTGGACAGGGAAAGCAAAGTGGTGACACTTCGAGTGGGAGGAGACTCCAACAGAACCCAGGTGCCAGGTTTTGGGAATAAAAGAGGAAAATGCAGTGTGGGATGGAAAAGGGGCAGATATGGTGGAAAAGGGGAGGTGGTGCTGAAAGGAGGGAGATGGAGATGAAAAGAGGAAGGTGGAGTGGGAAAGGAAAGAGAGAGGAAAGAAGGAAGATGGGAGGAAAGAGGAAAGAGGAAAGAGGAAAGAGGAAAGAGGAAAGAGGAAAGAGGAAAGAGGAAAGAGGAAAGAGGAAAGAGGAAAGAGGAAAGAGGAAAGGAAAGGAGGGAAAAGGAGGATGATAGGGGAAAACAGGTGATGGAGAGGAAAGGAGGAAGATGGGGTAGAAGGGAGATTAAAAGAAAATAATATAAATGAAAACTAGACTGTAGTGTTTGCATTGAAACCATCCTTTTCATGACCAACCCTTTGTCAATTCTGCTTGGAATGGTAACTAGACATCTTCACTGGCTCACTGTGTTGGATGAACAAGAGGGAATTACACCCTCTAAGAGGGGGAAATGGGGAAACAAAATTAGAAAAATAAGAAATAAAAATTAAAAACAAATACAAATTATAAATGTATCCAAAGTATGAGGTCTTTCAGCAAGATCTCAGTGAGCCAGCAATGTGCCCTTGTGGCCAGGAGAGCCAATGGCATCCTGGGATGTGGCCAGCAGGTCTAAGGAGGTTCTTCTGCCCCTCTACTCTGCCCTGCTAAGACCACACCTGCAATACTGCATCCACTTGTGGGCTTCCTAGTTCAAGAGAGACAGGGACCTGCTGGAGTCTGATGGAATGCCACAAGGATGATTAGGGGTCTTAAGCATCTTCCCTGTGAAGAGAGACTGAGAGACCTTTGGCTGTTTAACCTGGAGAAGAGAAGGCTGAGAGGGGATCTGGTCAGTGTCTACAAGTATCTGAGAGGTGGGTGTCAATCTATTTTTGGTGGTGCACAGTAATAAGACAAGGAACAATGGACCAAATCTGGAACATAGAAGGTTTCACCTCAATACAAGGAGAAAATTCTTTACAGTGAGGGTGACAGAACACTGGAACAGGCTGCCCAGAGAGGTTGTGGAGTTTCCTTCTCTGGAGCATTCAAAAACCCACCTGGGTGCATTCCTGTGTTGACTACCCTAAGTGATCCTGCTTTGGCACGAGGTTGAACTTGATGGTCTCTAGAGGTCCCTTCCAGCCTCTAATGTTCTAATGTTCTGTGATTTTCTCAAATTAAGTAATTATGATAGCCCAGCTGTTTGAGAATTTATCCAAGAGTTTAATGGAGTGTTAATTTTACAACACTTTCATCTGAATATAATCTATAAAGAAACCTACTGTAATTGCCATTTGTTATTGAATATTTCTGAAACTTTTACTTAATTATATTCAACAAGGTCAAGTGCCAGGATCTATGCTTGGGTTATATAAGCTTGGGGAGGAATGACTGGAAAGCTGCCCAGCAGAAAAGGACCTGGGGATGGTGCTTGACAGCCAGCTGAACATGAGCCATCAGTGTGCTCAGGAGGCCAAGGAGGCCAACAGCATCCTGGTCTGTATCAGGGAACAGTGTGGCTAGCAGAAGCAGGTTGGCAATTGTCCCCCCGTCCAAAGCACTGGTAAGGCTGCACCTTGAACACTGAGTTTAGTTTTGGGGCCTTTGCTACAGGAGGGATGCTGAGTTGCTGGAACATGTCCAGTGAAGGGCAATAAAGCTGGTGAAGGGTCTGTAGAATGAATCATATGAGGAGTGGCTTAGGAAACTGGAGTTGTTTAACCTGGGGAAGTGGAGGCTGAGGATACACCTCCTTGCTCTCTACAAATGTCTGAAAGGAGGTTGTTGTGAGGTCAATCTATTCTCCTAAGTAACAGACAATAAGATGAGAGGAAATGTCCGCAGGTTGCACCCGGTAGGTTTAGGTCAGATATTAGGAAATATTTCTTCACCAAAAGGATTATCAAGCCCTGGAACAGGTTGCCCAGGAAAGTGGTGGAGTGCCCATCTCTGGATGTATTTAAAAGATGTAGAATTGTGGTGCTTAGTGACATGATCTAGTGGTGATCTGGAAGCACTAGATTAATGGTTGGACTTAATGATCTTAAACAGGTCTCTTCCAAACAAAATGTTTCTATAATTCTATTATTGTAATATTATTAGCACAGCAAGTCTAGAAAAAATCCAAAGATGATCATATACTCTGTGTATATATATATATATAAAACTGTATATTTGTATTTCCTAAACTGTAATATAGCCCACAATGTGAACTGTGGAGTCTCCTGTATCATTTCCAGACACTAACTGGGCACCTTCCTACACATCTACAGGTACATCTTTACAGATAAATAACACAGGAACAACTTGGGCTGTATCCTTGTAGTTAAATGTTTTAGCTTTTCAATTTCAAGCACCAGAACAGGATGCTTTGGAGACTGTTCTGTTTCGTACACCTGTTTTCGTCACTGTCTCAAATAAAGATGTTTTGGCCCAGATTAATTTGGCCCAGGTTAGTTTATTAATGTAGGCAGACCAGAAGAATATTTCTGATGTCATCATAAGGATGCAGTGAAATTAAAAAGATTCAGGAAGCTGAAATAGTTGAAGTTTTATTAATCAAATTTCAGAATTTGCTTAGAACCAGTCAACAAACCCAATTCATCTCTGAATCATAAGTGCATGGAAACTTCATGCTAGAGGAGAGGGAACTAGCCAGGAAGTATCTAGGGTGCAGAATGGCTACTGATGTTATTTGAAGTGCAGGTATCAGAGAACAAATAGATGCTACCCTTCTACAGAGGCACTTGTCTTACAGCAAGTCAAGAGTCTCAATGCAATGCACAAAGCAGCAACAATTCACTGGGCTTGAGGAAAATTTATCCAGAGATCTTGCCTGGCATCAGATCCAAGATACAGAAGCATGATCATAGAATCATGAGGTTGGAAAAGACTTCTAAGATCATCAAGTCCAGCCATTAACCCAACACTACCACGCCCTCTAAATCATGTCCCGAAGTGTCATATCTACACATTTCAGAACTGCTCCAGGGCTGGTGAATCCATAGGAAACATGTCTTGAAATAGCTGGATTAATACAAAATACAAGAAGCACACTGGCACAAAAATCTCAGGTAATTAGCAGCAATTAACAGACAATTCATATTAACACAGAGGAAGTCATTCCCCCGCTGATAGCTGATGATTTCATATTAGTTTTGAAGATCTCAGGAGCCAGCCAGTGAATCACAGGAAACTGATGCTGATCAAACAGAGGCTCTGCCATGAGTTCATTCCAGTAAGTGGACCACAAATAGATCACCATGTTTTGCAAAGGATTGCTGTCTCCCACACACCTGGTTAGCTGCATTATCTGGTATCCTGTAGAGCTGCTAGACAAAATCTGTTTAGCTGAAGAGATTATAAGATTTAGTAACATAGCTTTTATTTGATTTCCTAAACTACCCAAACATACTAATGGAATTAAGAATCTCAGTATAATATGATGAAGTAAAAATATCTCTAATTATAGAGGTCTGTTTTTAAATTCCCAGATGAAAAGAAAACATGGCAGTGTCTGATAGAGGAGGATGGAGATTTTCCTTCTTGTGGTAAACATTTCAGAACAGTAGAACTTGTGGCGAAAGAAAAAAAAATCCCAGTGCCATAACTGGTAGATTGTACAAAACAAGACAAACATCCAATACTATAAGTGGTACAGAAAAATATGAGTAACATCACATAATATAGATTAATATGATACATCATTCATGCCACCTATAGATTCATGTGGTTCCACTAGGGAGGAATGCAGTTACATAAGTGATAAGCAGGACTAGAAGGGATATCCTTCTATACTCAGCAGTGGTGATGCCACACATTGAGTACCATGTTCAGTTTTGGGGAGCTCACTCCATGAAGGACACTGAGGTGTTGAAGCATGTCCAGAGAAGGGCAACAAGAATGGTGAAGGGTCTGGAGAACAAGTCTTAGGAAACTGGGGTCATTTAGCCTGGAGAAAAGGAGGCTGAGGGAAGACCTTATTGTACTCTACAACTAGATGAAAGGGGGTTGGCAAAAGGCAGAGACTGATCTCTTCTCCTAGGCAACAGACAACAGGGCAAAGGGAGGTTTAGATTTGATATTAGAAGAAACTTCTTCACTTGAAAGGGTTCTCATACACTGGAATAGACTTTCCAGGCAGAGTGGTTCAATTTCCGTCTCTGGAGGTGTTTAAAAGACACAAAGATATGGTGCTGAGGAACATGATTTAGCATCAGACTTGGTAGTTTCATAATGGTTGGACTTGGTAATCTTAAAGGTATTTTCCATCTGAAATGATTCTATGATTCTGTGAAACAATGTACTATCTTTAGATAGATATGCTTAGAAAGTGTGACATAGTTACTCCAGCCTGGCTGACTTGTCCTATATTACATGGTTCATCTTTGCTGCAAATTAACTGAAGGAAACCAATATAAGCAGAAAGAATACGTGACTGGAAGCAGGACAAATCATCCTCAAAACATTTCAAGTTTTGAAAGCAGCAGCTGAAAGCAAAGGCTGTTGGATGTTTCATGTGACAACACAGGTCACAAGAGATTTTCAGATGAGTTCAGGATTGAAGATCCTTTGTAATTTATTGCTACTTTTAGCACATATAACAAGCGATAGGATGAGAGGAAATGGCCTCAAATTGTGCCAGGGGAGGTTTAGATTGGACATTAGGAAAAAAATATTTACTAATAGGTTGGTCAGACAATGAAAGAGATTGCACAGTGAGGGAGTAACCATCCCTGGAGGTATTCATAAAATCTATAGTCGTGGCACTTTGGGACATAGTTTAAGGGGTATGCTTGGGTTTGGCTGACAATTGGACTTGATGATCTTAGAGGTGTTTTCCAACTGAAACAATTTTATGGTTCGATATTTAAACAAACTATCATTTAAATGAGGCCCAAACAGACTAGTCCATGATGATAAGGAATATAAAAGTGAATAACAGCTTGAATGAAATGCTCAACTCCAGAGCAGAGCTGAATGCATCTAGGGAATTCTGTGACTAACTGAGCCTGCTCAAAGACAGCATTATGCAGATTTGTTTGCCTGAATTACATCACTGATAAATGCTTAAATAAACACAGAAAAACAGTGTCTGGGATTCTAGTTGTGCCTTATTTGCAGTCTAAAACTAAATCAGCCTGACCTGTTGCAATGGTGCACATGAGAAAACAAACAAGTTGCAATTTCCTACCTTGAAGAAGGCCTGGGAGAAGAAATCAAGGAAGCAAGCAGACCATAAACACCTGAAGTTTGTGGTTCTCCTCAGAACTGGTAGCGAAGTACTAGAATTTAACTCCCAGGGAAGATCTATTGTGAGAGGAAGGAATTAATGGTCCATAGCACCCCTGACATTATAAATTTACATGTAGTATAGTGCATAACTGCTAGCAAGGCACCCACACAGCCTTCCTACCTTCATGACAGAAGCATCACTCATGCACATCCTTTCTTAAGTGCCACTCTGAGAACTGTAATTGTTCTTCTTTCAAAACGCTAAGAGGGTATAAGGAAACTGGTTTTTTTGGGTCTGAATATGGCCAGATAGAATAATTTTCCACGTGTAGATTTTGTTTATGTGACTGCTGTGGGCAAAAAAGTCTCAAGTCAAGGAGTTTTCACTTCCTTAAATTGTTTTTAGCAAAAATATCTAATTGATTTGAGTACTGAGAATAAGAAAACGTAGGTAATTAAACTAATACTTAAGTAAACAACTTTTTCTCCTCCTCTCAGCTCAGCTTAAGCCAAAAGCTTATTTTCTTTCTTCAAAATCTCAGCTTCCCTCAGTT
Source organism: Psilopogon haemacephalus (assembly GCA_013396835.1). Classification (NCBI taxonomy): domain Eukaryota; kingdom Metazoa; phylum Chordata; class Aves; order Piciformes; family Megalaimidae; genus Psilopogon; species Psilopogon haemacephalus. Next base: position 93,276 of record VWZI01015465.1, read on the forward strand.
TTGCTGTGAATTACAATCAGCTCACCCCAACCCCTTTGATGAAGCAATAAGCAGTGTAGGAGGCCAGAGTCTTCATGCTTTGCTTATACTGATCTCTGACATTCTTCCACTTCTTGTGTCTTTGTGGTTTTCATCTGCCATTTCTGCTTCTCAGTGTCACCTTCCCAGAACAGGTCAACCACAGCCACAGTCTCATTCAGCCATGTCCCTCCTCGAGTTTGGATCAGCTGTGGCTGTGGTCCCCCAGGGGTATCCCTGTCCTGATGCAAGTCTCATGGCTGCAGTCACACAAGAGTGCACCTGCCCTAGAGTGGATCATCCATGGCTGAAGTCCCATGGGATATTCCTGTCCTAATGTGGGACCACTCACAGCCACAGACACCTCAGAGACAAACCTCATTTGGGATGGAGCCCCATCATCCCTGACTATCTTATTTGCCTTTAGCTGCACTTTCTTCTGAGCACCACAAGTGGCTCCTGTCAAAGAGCCACAATCCTATCTGACTGGGTGATATTTTGTCTCCCCATGGGCTGGAGTCTTTTTTGACCACTGCCAGGTATGGGTCCTTCCATGACAAGAGCATTTAAGCAGACAGTTGTTCATGATACTATAATCTGCAATTTGAGCCCTGCTCCTCCTAACCACCCACAAAAATGCAAGAGGCTGAGAACAAAGTGGGAGTTGAAGGCTAAATAACAACCTTGCAAGTTAAAAGAAATCTTTTGTCTCCCACTAACATCTGGGCCAGAAAGATCATGATCAAGATTCTCATACATACCATAGAGTGTCTGCTTACTCTGTTGTTTCATATAATCTGATAATATATCAACATATCTTGCATGAGATGGCTATTCAATAGGAGCAAGGAAAGGTCACCAGTCCTAGCTTTGTGGTGCAGATATTGTATACTGCAAGGATGCTTTATTAATTGTATTCAAGTGCAACAGTGCTGTCACTACATACATGACCACTGTGTTGTCATCCAGGTATTTTGATATAGTGCCATGCTGTATTGGGTTAAGGCTAGCTTCCCCAAGCCCAAAAGCCCAATAAAAACTCAAAACAATTTGGGAGTAAAAAGGGTAAAATTTTAACAACAAGTAGGAGGGAAAGGGTTTTTTTACAGAAGGTGGGAGAAAGGGGAAACAAGCTTCGGGATATGGGGAATGAGGGAGAAGGGTACAGAGACCAGGGAGAGGGGCAGAAAGGAAAAAATAATACGACCACGGCAGGCAGCTGATTCCTGAGGCTGAGTCTGATAGCTCTGGTGCTGAAAGGAAAGCAGAATGCAGGAATTCTATGGTGAAAGGAATCAGTCCCCATTCCAGAAGAGGAATAATGGTGCTCTCCACACAGTGGCAGGGAAACACGTGCTCTAGCAGCAGAGAGCAGCAAGCAGGTGCTTACACATGCACTGGGACAAATTTATTTTCACAGAATATTTTTTCATGATGGATCACAGAATCACAGAATGCTTGAGGGTGGAAAATACCTCTGAGATCACTGAGTTCAGCCTGTGACCTAACACCACCACATCAACTAAGCCATGCCAATGTGTCAAGTGTCATATCCAACCTTTCCTTAAACACCTCCAGGGACAGTGATTCCACCACCTCACTGAGCAGTCCATTCCAGTCTCTAATTACCCATTCCATGAGGAAGTGCTTCTTAATGTCCAACCTAAACCTCTTCTGGTGCAGCTTCAGGCCACGCCCTCTCATCTGTGTCAAGTTCTGGGCCCTTCAATTCAAGAGAGATGTTGAGGTACTAGATCATGTCCAGAGATGGGTGACAAAGCTGGTGAGGGGCTTGGAGCACAAACGCTGTGAGGAGCGGCTGAGGGAGCTGGGGTTGTTTAGCCTGGAGAAGAGGAGGCTCAGGGGTGGCCTCATTGCTGTCTATGACTACCTAAAGAGAGGTTGTAGCCAGGTGAGGGTTGGTCTCTTCTCCCAGGCAACCAGCAACAGAACAAGGGGACACAGTCTCGTGTTGTGTCAGAGGAGGTATAGGCTGGATGTGAGGAGGAAGTTCTTCACGGAGAGAGTGATTTGCTGTTGTAATGGGCTGCCCAGGGAGGTGGTGGAGTCGCGGTCCCTGAAGGCGTTCAAGAAAAGACTAGATGCGACACTTAGTGCCATGGTCTAGTTGATTGGATAGGGTCAGGTGATAGGTTGGGCTGGATGATCTCGGATGTCTCTTGAAACCTGGCTGATTCTATGATAGAATCAAGTTGTCTTGTCACAACTTTCCTGGAGAAGACCTCAACCCCCATCTTGCTACCATTTCCCTTTAGGTAGTTTTAAAATGTGATAAGCTCCGCCCTGGGTCTCCTCACTGACTTGAAAGGTAATGTTGTTGACTCACATGGAAGCATAGAAGATTCATGTCTATGGGCTCCTGCACCAGCTAACTTGCACAAATAGTACAAGAGACAGAAATATTCACTAGGAAAACTACTAGAAAGCATCATGTGAGAGTGTTTTATCTGTTTCATCTGTACCATGTATTCCCACTTATAAATACAGAGCAGACTGGGACTGGAAATGGGTAAGAAGCAGCAATGATTTGACACAGTTAACTTCACTAACTGGAGGCTAGCTGAGCAGCATTATGTCACAGAGCATGATCCATAAGATGTGGTATATGGTGAAATTTTGAAATACATCTACAGTCTAAAAATTCTTTAATGAGAAGGTGAATTCTTAGCATTCTTAAATTCTTCTGGTACTTGGCCTGAGTCAATAAGGTACATTTATAATTTAGGTACCTTGAGCACTAGTTATATTTGCTTCTGCTCTCAGTTTTTAATAACTCATTGGACTTTGATCAATTTCAAGGTCATTTCCCTTGAATAATCAAGAGGCTTTGCCACCAGCTTTCCGGATGTCATTATACTCAGCCCCAGAAAAATAATTTCTTAGCTAGCATGTGAAATGCTAAGTATGTTTCAAATATTCAGCACCTTGTACATTCAGAATCATTTGTGTCAGCTCAAGCTATTCTCCCAGAGAGAGAGCCATTAGAAAAGGTCATGCTGTGGTTGCAATGATCCAGGTAAGGAATGTGATTTTCCTAACTCCAGGCACTTCAGAGATACTTCCACCTGTATTTTCAGTGACACTGAGCACCAGCCACAAAGGAAGAATCTGCAGACTGACTTAGTGTGATAGAACAGGGCATCAAATACCACATTTCAGCTGGCACTCAGACGTGGGCAGCTAGAACTAAGTAAGAGACAGCATCCAGCATAGAATAGATATGACCAGGGAAGGTCAGAGAAGTATTTTTTGTTATCCTTTTTCCTCCTCCTACTGAAGATGACCTTGTAAAGAATTAAAAGTAACATCAAGCATAGTCATAAGAAAAGGTTTCACATAGAGGTGAATCAGCTGCAAAAGTAAATATTAAAAAAATAATAGGAACCCCAAGCAGTGAGTGAATCCAGACTTTTGAACTGCTTGAAAGCACTACAAATTATGTCAGAGAAGCCCATCTCTATGATTATGTCAGTGGTAGGGTGGGTAATCTTTTTGTGTGTGTGTGAGTCCCGGGAAAGCCTGTCATTGAGCTGAATCTGCTGCTGTTATTCATACCATGCTGCAGTCATGCCAGCTTCAAAAATGAAAGTATTGGCTGGAGCAAAGTGTTATGGGGCTCGAAGTTCAGATCACAATATGGGAAGCTTTCTGCTTCAGTTGCTGCTTCTGAGTTCCAGGTTCTTGGTATTGGTCCTTTCTGCTGGGATGGCAGAGAGACAAGGGTGGATGGAGGAGTAGTTTGCTGCTTGCTGCTGCTTTGTGCTGTGCCTTTTTCTGGAGATAGGCTAAGGTAATTATGCACTGTGTACCACATTTTTCTGATTTTGCTCAGCAAACTCTATTCTTATCACATTTTCTTTGTGTTTCAGTCCAAGTTTTTGTGTGTTACTTTTCCCTCACTTCTGTGTTGGGAAGATAGAAATAGAGAGGTTAACCCACTGGTTCGGTTTGACCCATTTTGTTCTGATTTAAACCAACTCCATGTTGGGGCTGTCTCTAATAATAAACTGCCTCCTCCCTCTCAGACAGTTCCACACAGAAATCAAGCCATGAATGGGAGTCAGAAGGAGATTGTGACACACATCAGCCAAGTCTCAGATTCAGTTGTCAGAAGGTGCTCTCTGTCATGTACCTTGGTCGGGATGAGTACCTATCCTCTTACCAGACACTGTACTTTTGTTGGCCCAGTAGTATAATTAGCTGTAAGGACCATGTAGCATGTAAAGGACAGACCAACAGTGAATGTGTATTCAGGTTTTTTTTACCTTTATTCCTTTTGACTGTTAAGAGTAGATATTAAGTCAGTATCAATAATAAAAATCTTTACAATAACATCACACTTAGTTCAAACTACTCACACTTTAGCAGGTTGGCCTGACCTGAATTCAAGGTACTGATGTACTTCTGCAAACCAGAATGGATGAAAAGTTGTTGATTAGATTCTGGAAGTGTTATTTCACAGAAAAAAAAAAAAATTAAAAAAAAAATCTATTTGAAACAGTTTGATCAGAATTGTACTGAATCACTTCTAAAACCCTAAATATGCATTCCTTTGCAATGCAAAATTAATATACTAACAGGGAAATAATAGAGTATACTAATAAACTATAGGAGAACCCAACTGCTAGAGTTAGCTTTCTTCAAGATGAGTTATCTGGATTGAAATATTTAATAATTTTGTTCAACAGTTTATCTATCCAAGGTGCTATCAAATGGATATGCTGAAGGACACAAAGCAAAGAAAAGCTCTATCACTAAACCCAGTCATAAGTGGACAGAAGTGTAAATGGGCAAAATTTTATTAATATATTGACTTAAAAACAAAACAAAACAAAACACCTTTACTCCACTGCTACCATTATAAAGGCACTCCTGTTCACCATATATGTACAGTTGCAGATCCACAAATTATTTTTAAAGTAGTTGGAATCTCCATATACTCACTAAGTCCATTCTATACTTTTGAGCTGTACAGTGTGTTTTGTACACTTTTAGTGGACAAAACCCCCAACAACATTCTTTTAAAAGTTTGTTTCAACTCTACCAAAGCAAGAGAGAAAAGCAAAACTAGGAATGACAGTAAAATTATATACAAAGTGAAAAATGGCCACAAACAATTTGTCTGTAGACAACATGACTGGGAGCAGAACAGAAAAGAGAAAGAAACTCACAATACCAAATGGAAATTTTTTTTGAGGCTGGATATTTAAAAGTTGACATTTTTCACACCAAATGTCACAATCTTTGAATTTTTATTTTCTGATGGTCCTTAGAGGATAAACAAAAAAATTCATGCTTTACAATGTTCTGCACAGCCTGAGTTCATTCAGGACTAAAACTAGATTTAATGTATATCCATCTTCTTCCCTTTATATCAGCACATCCAGAATAATGCAGGAAGATTTTTATTATTTTTTTTTAATTATAGAGATGCAACTTACTAAGAATTCATTCTGGGTTTTGGTGCTTAGCCAACGCACACATAACATCCTGGGTTGCATTCTCAGCAGTCTTTATGTAGAGAAGACACCAAACTTTCCATCTATGCACTGCTCATGTCTAGTTTGACATAGTCAGATCTGTGATTGCTGTAAGAATCAAGGAGATCTGATGCATTTCCTTGAGCTTAAAAAGCTCCGTATTCTAGCATTTCATAATAGAATGCCTCAGTGAATTGTGCTTACTTGTGTCTCAAGTATATGCATTACACATCAAAGATATGGATGTGTTAAATTAATGCACTACCACTGTAGTGGTTTCCAGTATCTGCTTTGTCTATTAATTAGGCTCACTGACAAATTAAATACCTTGGTGAAGAAACAGTACAGAATCCTCTTTAAAGTAAGTTTTATTTTTCACTTGGCAATGCATTATTTTATTGACTAAAATATGTTACACTCCAAGGCCTAAATGTTTTGTACAGGACACAAGGTTCTGGCAAACAGAAAAGGCAAATTAATTCCATGTTCTGAATTTTTTTTTTCACGTGCAATGGCTCATTTGCTCTTCAAAATGTTCTTCTTATTAAACATTTTGCTTTCCTTTCCCCCCAATTAACCCCAGAAAAGTGAAATTAAGTTCAATGAACTAATGAATTGAACCTCACATAATTCCATATAATTTTTAAGGTTTCCCTTTTGAGAGTATAAGGTTTTATTATTTATCTATAAATAGATATCCCTTTCCTCAGTGGTGCAATAACTTCACTGTTTCATTCTCTGCCTGTAATAAGAAATTGCAGGAGCCAGGAAAGACTTCAGTTTGCTTAGTGTGTAACATAGAAGTCTGAATTCAGAATAGGGTCAAAATTCTAAAGGTGAAAAATCCCTTCTGAAGCACTGTGTAAGCATAGGTGCGTCCAAACTTGGTACAAAAATCTTTGTTTGCCTTCCTGTTTCTCTAAGTAGTTAAAATTATATGTATGCACATACTCAGAAGTCCTTCCATCTTATTTGTGTTGACTACACCACTTGTCTATTCATAGCTAAACTAAGGATTAGTATCCAAAAATTAGAAACTAAGCCTCTTGAAAGGATCCATTTGAAAGATATTACCTATGAATCACATACTGCTAGGAAGGAGGACTGGCTAAAGAAAGTTCAGCCTGGAGAAGGGGAGGCTCAGGGGAGACCTTATTGCCCTCTACAACTACCTGAAAGGAGGTTGTGTCCAGGTGGGGATTGGTCTCTTCTCCCAGGCACCCAGTGACGGAACAAGAGGACACAGTCTCAAACTGTGCCAGGGCAGATTTAGCCTGGATGTTAGGACGAAATTCTTCACAGAAAGAGTGATTGGTCATTGTAATGGGCTGCCCGAGGAGGTGGTGGAGTCACCATCCCTGGAGGTGTTTAAAAGGAGGCTGGATGAGGCACTTAGTGCCATGGTTTGGTTGATTAGGTGTTTGATGATAGGTTGGACTCAATGATCTCAAAGGTCTTTACCAACCTGGTTAACTCTGTGATTCTGTGAACAGGATCCTCATAAAATTCAGCAAGTCTGCTTTACTAAAAAAAAAACAAACAAACAAAAAAAAACCCCTAATAATGTAGTATCCTATCTTTTTTTATTAAATAACATCTTTTCAAGCAAGAGCTATGGAGAAAGTGAAAAATATGTTTTGTTAGATGCATATGCTTTATTTATAGGAATACCTGGCAATTCTTTCTATAGGTAGATAAGAGAAAGGCAATTGTCCTATTCTTAGTTCGGGTTTTCTAATTTTTACCAAGTCCTTATGACTTAAGAACTCAGCACAACCATTCCAAAGAAAGCAACTTACTTGTACAGTAATGAAGGCTTCGAGGAGAACCTTACAGTAGCCTTCCAATATCTGAAGGGGGCCTATAGGAGGACTGGGGAGGAACTATTCACAAGGTCTTGTAATGACAGGACATGTGGGAATGGGTTTAAACTGGCAGAGGGGAGATTTAGGCAAGATGTTAGGAGGGAGTTCTTTCCAGTGAGGGTGGTGAGACACTGGAACGAGTTGTCCAGGGAAATTGTGGCTGCTTCCTCCCTGGAGGTGTTCAAGGCCAGGCTGGATGAGGCCTTGATTGACCTGTTCTAGTGGGAGGTGTCCCTGCCTATGGCAGGAGGTTGGAACTGGATGATCTTTGAGGACCTGTCCAACCTAAACCATTCTATGATTCTATGAAGATGATCAGAGGGCTGGAGCACCTCTGCTATGAGGACAGGCTGAGAGAGTTGGGGCTCTTCAGCCTGGAGAAGAGAAGGCTTCGAGGTGACCCTATAGCAGCCTTCTAGTATCTGAAAGGGGACTACAGGAAGGCTGGGGAGGAACTATTCACAAGGTCTTGTATTGACAGGATGAGGAGTAATGGGTTTAAACTGGTGGAGGGGAGATTTAAATGGGATGTTAGGAGGAAGTTCTTTACAGTGAGGGTGATGAGACACTGGAAAAGGTTGCCCAGGGAGGTTGTAGCTGCTCCCTCCCTGGAGGTGTTCAAGACCAGGTTGGATGAGGCCTTGAGCGACCTGTTCTAGTGGGAGGTGTCCCTGCCTATGACAAGGGGTTGGAACTGGATGATCTTTGAGGTCCCTTCCAACCTAAACCATTCTATATTCAGTTTTCTTAGTTTTGTCATGATCTCTGGTATGGAGACACCTCCTTTATGAGGAAAGGCTGATAGAGATGGATCTCCTTAGCTTGGAGAAGAGAAGAGAAGACTGAGAGGTGATGTCACTCATGTCTGTAAAAATGTGAAGGGCTGGTGCTAGGAGGACAAAGCCACTCTCTTCTCAGTGATCTCCAATGGCAGTGGGTGAAAGGTGGAGCATAGGAGGTTCTTCACAAACGTGGAAAAACTTTTTCACTATAAGGGTGATAGAACAGTGAAACCAGCTTCCCAGAAATGTTGTGTAGTATCCTTCTGTGGAGGCATTTAAAACCCACCTGGATCCATTCCTGCATGACCTACTCTAGGTGATCCTGCTCTGGCAGAAGAGTTGGACTAGGTGACCTTTTCAAGGTCTCTTCCAACCCCTAACATTCTGTGATTCTCTGATTTTGTGATAAATCTAAAAAAAAAATTTTTTTTTAAATTTTAAAAATTGTAATCCAAGTGGCATAAGTCTTGGTCATTTAAAAATTAAAAGGTAATTCAGTTGAGAAGTTGAATTATTAATGGCTGACAAAAGCCATATACGACAGGTTACTAAAAGTACCTTAGCAAGCCTTAACAAGGACAAAAAGCTCAAAATGGAAACTGGCTAAGTGCAAATGTGTGTGTTTTATTTCTAATTTAACAGTAAGAGTAATCAGTCACTAGAATAAACTGCCAGGGGCTATGATGTCATCTTTATCACCGATGTTTTCAGAACAAGACTGTGGATGGTTGCATAAATATAATCATGTAAAAATTTTTGTCTCCATAGAGGACCAAATAAAATGAAATGCTGCAACTAGAGTTAGAGAAGAGGACAGACAAGGTGCTCTCTTTCTGTCCATACAGTCTACAAAACTGCATCTACAGTGTTGACCTCTGTTGACACTGAATGGAAGATTTTCTGTGAATTTTAATGTCAGTATAGTTTAATTCAATAATTTACATTGAGTTAGAATGAATGACAGTCCTCAACCAAATTAGTTTTTTAATTTAATAAAATACAAGATTAAATTATATAGCTTTACCTGCATCAAATCTATTTTTCTTATGCTTCAAATATATCCAAAATATTTAAGAAAAAACAAAGGATTTTAACAAAATATTTTTTATAGCTCATACATGAAAAATATGTACAGTACCTTTTTTCCTTGAATTTATGTTGTGTATAAATCTGATAAAAATATGGTGGACCTAAAAACAAATCTCCATTTTACACATATAAAATTTGAGGTAAAAAATCTCTACAATAGTGACTCTAGGCATTTTTTTTTTCCACAGAAAGAAAAAAATATGAAGAAGGCGACTCAGAGAATCAGAACAGCATAATGCTAAGAACTGAACCATTTAAATGTCTTTGATAGAGACAAGATTGAATCTGAGTTCCTTGAACTCTGAACGAGAAAGCAAATCTGATGTTATCAAGTAAGATGCCTTGTATCTAACTTTTTTAGAGCTATGGTCTTAGAAACTTGCCTACCAATTACAGAAACAAATATTCAGTGACTTTTTAATTTTAGTTTTAAGCTCCCTGAAATGATAGATTTGATAAATGCACTGTCTAGTTATTTTAAAATAAGTAATTTAAGTTACCCTGTTCATCGTAATACTATCTAAGTAATTAATTCTAAAACAGAATATCCCTGGAATGCATAATACATTGTTATATAATAAAGTAAAAGTAGTAGGCAACAAAAATTATATTGATATATTAAATTTTAATAAAAAGAATGACCATCTCTGAACTTTATTTAAGTTATAAACTCAAGTTAAATTTTATTAGCAATAAATTTTCATAGTCTATAGCTTATCTATGGGACAATAAAATGATGCAGGGAAACTATCCTTGTGAAAGCTACTATGGGTAATAAATATAATTTCTCTGAAGAAAAACTGAGAATAGTTAGCTAAGAGGAAAGACTGAAGGCTAAAGCAACTTTTAAGTGAAAGGCAGACTGAAAGAATAGGTCATTTTTCAATTAACCTAGAGGATCGGAATCCCAGTTGGACTAAGTACTGTTAATTGCAAAGACTGTGGAAAAGGGAGAATGGAAAGTTCTGTGGCCTGGAAGTCATGATCCATAGTGAAAGATAAAAGAAGTGCTTTCCATGAGAAGTGTAAGAAAAGGACTGTTTAAGGCTCCTATCTGTCATGCAGGAAAGTTGCCTTTGATTGCAAATAGCTCTTTAATCTAGAAGATAAAAAGGTCCAAATTAACTCAGAGACTGAAAGACAGAAAAATTCCGACTACAAAGGAGATGCAATTTTTAAACTACCATTAGAATTAACTATTAAAAAAGACCTTGTCACTATCCATAAAGAATCCTATATAATTTTAAAGAACTAAAAAAATAGGCTATATCTCAAAAGTTAAATGCAAGTATTGCATGAGATTCTTCCTATGGCTTCTAAAAGCTACAGACATGAATACAACTTAATTTTCTTTTCACTTTTATTATTTCAGTAAGACAACATATTTCTGTAATGGTCTTCTTTGAAAAAGACCCACATGATTGGTTTAAACTTTTAAAAGTGCCTTTTATTCCACTCATACATGTATGATAATATTTTTTATATTTACCTATGATCAGGGATTTAAAATAATTTAGATTAAAAGGGCTTTGTATTAGAACAAATTTTAAATGTTAACTGTGATAGTTAAAAGTGAACAGGCAGGACAAATATTCAAAACTATTTTTAGATGCTAAAATGAGTATCAAGGCCTCATTTGATTTCTGCAAATATCCAGACTTTTATGGCACAACTGAAACACAAAATGTTTAAATTGAAATGGTTTTGGAATGTCGTCCAAAAAAGTGGTCTATGGATATGGGCCTTTAGAAATCTGATGCAAAAGATCAATAAAGGGAAACTGAGAAATGCAATTTTAACATTCACTTTCTGCTCCAGTGAAGATGCAGTACTTGGTGGACAGTAATAACAAAAAGAACCAAGACTCCCACAGAAAAAGTCCTTCACATTTTATAACTTAAATATGGACTGAACCCTCAAAAGATTTGTGTCTTCAGAAAGAACAAATGTATTTTCTTCTTTGTGTCTCACTTGTAAAACAAACATACCCATACTTATGTACAGAAAGGTGTTCCATTGTGGTTTTGAAATATTAAGGAATGAGTTAATTCTCTTTCAAAATTGGCACCTCAGAGACAATATCTCTTAAAAAAAAAAAAAA
>VWZI01015466.1:1667-26127 GCA_013396835.1 Psilopogon haemacephalus
AGAGGAGAGGAGAGGAGAGGAGAGGAGAGCTGTGGGTCCAGCCTGTTCACAGTAGCTGTTGGAGAAACAACCAGATCCTCAACTAGATCAGGTCACCCAGAGCCCTGTTGAGCCTCACCTTGAGTATCTCCAGGGATGGGGCCTCCACCATGTCTCTGAGAAACCTGTTCCAGCGCTCAACCACCCTCATGCTAAAGACAGAAGATTGGAGGATTTGAACATCTCTGCTATGAAGAAAAACTCAGAGACTTGCAGGTGTTTAATCTTGAGAAGAGAAGGCTGAGAGAGGACCATATCAATATCTGAGGGATGGGCATGAAGAGCAAGGTTCTAGTCAGTTTTTGGTGTTGCCCAGGGATAGGACAAGGGACAATGGGTACAAGCTAAAGCACAGAAGGTTTCACCTTAACATGAGGAGAAACTTCTTTGCAGTGAGGGTGACAAAGCACTGGAACAGGCTGCTCAGAGAGGTTGTGGAGTCTCCTTCCCTGCAGACATTCAAGATCCATCTGGATGTGTACCTGTGTGACCTGCCCTAGGTGATCCTGCTTTGGCAGGGGGAGTTGAACTGGATGACTTCTGGAGGTCCTTTCCAACATCTAACATTCTATGATTCTGTGATTCCTGGGTAGGACAAAAATCACATTTTCCTGCCATTTGCCAGTTAAGTCTCAATGGATGTGGTAGTCCAGCTGCAAAAAGGCAGGACAAAAGCACCACAATTGGCTCTAACTCCTTTAACAGAGGCCAGATCTTCAGTAGGGTGGCCACAGCATTGTATTTGCATGGGTATCAATTTAATCAAATGTAACTTTACCCAATGAAATAAATAAATAAACCCAAGTAATGCTTTGAGATTTAACCCACAGTTTAAAGCGTAAACTAACCCTCCCCAAACTTATAATAAACACACCAAATGTTGTCTGAGGTGTCAAAATGTCTTTGCAAGAACACAGCTTCAGAAAGAAATGGAACTAAGGTTTGGCTGTAATTGAGAGCACGTATACAAGAATGAAAAATCTGCATGCTGGAAAAGGAAATAACTTATAATGTGAGTTGAGGAAAACTAGGAATTCCAACAACATTTATTTTCCTCCTGCCTCAGGAGGAAATTCATTAAATGAAACAGTAAAAATATTACCTAGAAATGGCAGAGCTCCTAATTTGGTTACTCTTTGTCAAAAGACAGAGGACGCCCCTGTCTACTGCAGAGGGAGTTGGACTAGATTACCTTTAGAGGTCCCTTCCAATCCAGAGCATTCTATGATTCTATAAAAACAATTTAAGCATCCCTTGATGGATATGTTGATTGAATCTGTTGAATTAATCCTACATGTTTGATTTTAAGGTAGCTCAAATATTCAGCAGTGCTTTGCAGTGGTGTCAGGATGAAGTGAAGGAGCTCACAATGCTCTTCACTGCTACAGCTCACCTCATCCATGTTCTCTGACTGCCTGGGCTGAGCTCAGACACAGCCAAGTACACAACCCTTCCCAGCAAATAAGGCAGCACAGTTGCATGTGGGGCTCTCTACTAGTCAAAGCACCTGGGGCTATTTCAACATCAGGCTCACTTGAAACAAAGTACTGTTGGAAAGCCTCTTAGGAAGATTCACACAATTTTGAAAATCTCAGAAAGATTCTTTTTTTTTTTTTCTTTTTTCCTTAGAATTAAAGAAACATTTTGTGGTCACTGAACTGCTATCAAGTACACAATGCAAGAGGCTCTGTTGGAGCACCAACATACAGGCAGAAAACTCATAGTACAAAATGCCAGATGTATGATGATCTAGTTTTGCCTTCCATTGTTTTTGCTACCAGATGGTTTTATGTCACACAACCCTGGTCATGATTTTGCAAAGGACTGAAACTGTAGCTTTTAAAAACAATACTATTTTTCAAACTCACTTTGCTGCCCTTGATTGTATTTTGTTGTGAAGTTTATTCTCTCCTTCCATAGAGTCTTTTCTCTTCCTCGCTACTTACAGTGCTGTACATTTTACAGTTACAATGGACTCTTTTTGTTCAAATATTTCTTTCTCTATTCCTAGCTCACAAAAAACATCCTTCCTCCCTTTGCAGTACTTCTCTTCCTCTTTTAAATCATAGAATCACAGGATCATAGAATAGTCTGGGTTGGGAGGGGCTCCAAAGGTCACCTAGTCCAACTGCCTCTGCAGTCAGCAGAGGCATCCTCAACAATATCAGGTTGCTCAGATCCATATCAAACCTGACCTTGAATATCTCCAGGGATGAGGCCCCAACCACCTCCCTGGGCAACTTACTCCAGTGTTTAATTACCCTCATGGTAAAGAACTTGTTCCTAACATCCAAATGAATGGTAATCCAGAGCCTGGGCACTAGAACATCCCTACTTGCACTCCTAGCTGATGATACAGGACTGTGAGGCTTGGCTGAAACACCTGGAGGCTGTGCAAGACTTGGACAGACTGAGAGATGCGCACAGAGTAACCAAATGAACTTCAACAGGGATAACTGTAGAGTCCTGCACCTGGGAAGGAACAACAAACTGCACCAGTACAGGTTGGGAGGTGATCTGCTGGAAAGCAGCCCTGTGGAGAAGGAGCTGGGAGTGCTGGTGGACAAGAAGTTATCCATGGGACAGCAATGTGCCCTGGTGGCCAAGAAGGCCAAGGGGATCCTGGGGTGCATTAAGAGGAGTGTGGCCAGCAGAACAAGGGAGGTTCTCCTCCCCCTCTACTCTGCCCTGATGAGACCTCACCTGGAATACTGCATCCAGTTCTGGACTTCCCAGTTCAGGAGGGACAGGGATCTACTGGAGAGAGTGCAAGGGAGGGCTACAAAGATGAGGAAGGGGCTGGAGCACTGCCCTGTGAGGAGGCTGAGAGACCTGGGGCTGTTTGGTCTGTTGAAGAGAAGACTGAGAGGGGATCTAATCAATGTTTATCAATATTCTGAGGGCTGAGGGTCAAGAGGGATGGCGCAAACTCTTCTCACTTGTACCCTGTGTCGCGAATATCAATTTAATTAGTATTGATAATGGTGGAGGGGGTCCGGAATAGTTCCCCCTGGGTTCTTTGGATGCGCGGTTGGCAGGAATAAATGCACGAAATTCCTTGAAACACAGAATTAACAGTTTAAACAGTCAGAACTTAGAGAACAGAGAGCCTAAATACAATGCAATTCCAACTGCGCCTATAAAAGCCCACGAGACGTGCGGTAAATACAATGTTTCTTCCCGAGAAAGGAGAGAGAGAAGGATGGATTTATGCTGAATAGAGAGGAAAAGAAGGGGTTTTGCCTTGCCGCTTTGCTATAAGCTGCGATGCCTGCTGCTCTTGGCTGCTGCAGCTGAACACGTGGCTGGTGCTGGACGGGGGTGAGGCTGGAGTTCCTCGCAGCACGAGGGAGAGACGAAGAAGAGCGACTAACGGCTGCTGTGCCCTCCTTAAATACCCCATTAGGAGAGTGTGCAACTGACCAATAGGCACTTAGCATCCACTGAATGGCCAATTGGTTCAAAATAGTCCCGCACCCAGGGGTGGGTTTCTCAACACCTTAAAACACAGCACAGATCACCTGAGTCAGGCGCGTGATTTGTTCGTGCAGCCCGAGGTCTCCTGGTTCCGTGGCCATGTGGTGTGCCCCCCCCTGCTTCTGGACCTTGCTATGGAAAGGGGAGGGCGACCCCAGGAACTAAAATGAGTCTGGGCAGTAATCACGCCCATACCAGGACACCCTGGTACAAGACAAGGGGTAATGGATGTAAACTACAGCACAGGGAGTTCCAGCTCAGCATGAAGAAGAACTTCTTTACTGTGAAGGTCACAGAGCACTGGAACAGGCTGCTCAGAGAAGTTGTGGAGTCTCTTCTAAGGATTTTCAAGCCCTGTCTGGATGTGTTCCTGTGTGACCTGAGCTAGATTCTATGGTCCTGCTCTGACAAAGTAGTTGGACTTGATGATCTATGGAAGTCCCTTCCAGCCCCTAACATCCTGTGATCCTGTGACCCTGTGATCAAGGTATTTTTATGTATAAGAATTGAGATATCATCCTGTTAGCCTATCTGACACTGAGTGACTGCATCATTTCAGAATATGTCCAAAGTGATAAGCAATTTTGTTTGCTTTTGGTTTTACAGCTCAAGAGTTGACATCCTTTAGGACATAGAACAAGGATGATAGCACCTGGAAGCAAGAGGTTGAGAAGATTTTTTTTGCCGGATAAATTTGATTAATTTTTGCATGGGTTACACAATTAGTGAGTGAAAGGAACACAAGAGATCCAATGTGAGTTTTAGCCAGATGTTTGATCTTGTGTCTCATGAAACCATCAGTGGAGAAATGAGTTCAGATTGGTTTAGAAAAAAGAAAATTATTAACATGTGGGTTGCAAAACAGCTAGAAGGCTGGAAACAAAGAGTAATGACAAACAGTAATGAATCAACTTGGAAAACCTTTGTTTTTTCTTTCCCAAGGTGTTAAAATGATTCCTGTTAGTATAGGTGTGATTAAATTACACTCATTGTGTGATCACATAATCACACAATGTCAGGGGCTGGAAGGGACCTTGAAATCTCATCCAGTCCAACCTCCCTGCCAGAGCACAGATCACACAGGAACTCATCCTGGCAGGTTTTGAATATCCCCAGAGAGGGAGACTCCACAACCCCTCTGCGCAGCCTGTTCCAGTGTTCTGCCAATCTCATGGGGAAAAAATTCCTCCTCATGTTTCCATGGCACTTGCTATGCCTCAACTTCCAACCATTGCCCCTTGTCCTGTCATTGGGCACCAATGAGCAGAGCCTGGGTCCATGCTCTTGACACTCACCCTTTACATCTTTACAAACATCGATGAGGTCACCCCTAAAGAGCCCCAGCTCCCTCAGGCTCTCCTCATAAGAGAGATGTTCCACTCCCTCCATCATCTTTGTGATTCTGCACTGGACTCTCTCAAGCAGTTCTATGTCCTTCTTGAACTGAGTTGCCCAAGAGACTGGATACAATATTCCACATGCAGCCTCATCAGGGCAGAGTAGAGGGGGAGGAGAACCTCTCTCGTCCTACTAACCACAGCCCTTCCAATACACCCCAGAATGGCATTGCCCCTCCTGGCCACAAAAGCACATTGCTGGTTTATGCATCCTTCCCCCCACCAGGACTCCCAGGTCTCTTTCCCCTGTGCTGCTCTTCAACAGGTCTGTCACAACCTCTACCAGTCCATGGGATTATTCTTTCTCAAATCAAGACTCTACACTTGTCCTTGGTGGATTTTGTTAAATTTCTCCCTGCCCAACCCTCCAGCCTGTCTAGACCTCACTGAATGGCAGTGGCACAATTTTGGCTCATGGTCAACCTCCTATCCACTAGGACCCCCAGATCCTTTCCCCCTTCACTGCCTTCCAACAGGTCAGTCCCCAGCCTATAATGATCACTGACATTGTTCCTTCCCAGATGCAAGATTCTGCACTTGCCTGTGGGAATGTGATGAGAGTGAAAAATAATGAGCATTTCGGCCTTCATTCCCACAGCTGAGGAAAATAATCAGTGGTACATAGACCATTTGACCTTGGCTCTCATAACATGGTGACAGCTCCTACGGGGGAGCAAGAGATAGTGGTTGCAGGTGGCCCAGGGGAAATAACAAGTCTATCTATGCAAATGACATGGGCCGTGCTTGCCTAGGTTTTGCTAATAGATGAGTACTTGTAGGCCTGTACTCGGTACTTAATGCTATATAAACACAGGTGTAATGGGAAATAAAGGTCTTTCAGTAATTCATATTGAATTGCATGGAGTCCATGGTGCATCCTTCCCTCCGCAGAGTTTGCCCTCGTTGAATTTCATTCAGTTTCTCCCTGCCCAACCCTCCAGCCTGTCTAAGTCTCACTGAATGGCTGCACAACCCTCTGGTGTGCCACTTTACCCAGCTTTGTGCCATCAACAAACTTGCTGACAGTGCTCTCTGTGCTCTCATCCAGGTCACTGATGAATATATTAAACAGAACTGGGTGAATGAAGGATCTGTGCATAGAATTATGAATAGAGTTGGAAAGGACTTTAAAGGTTCCAACCTCCTCGTCATGAGTAGGGGACACCTTCTACCAGAATAGGTTGCTTAAAGCCTCATCCAGCCTGGCCTTGAAAAATTCCAGCAGTGGGATCCATAACTTCTCTGGGCAGCCTGTTTCAGGCACCCTCATGGTGAAGAACTTCCTTGCAGCCAATCTAAATCTACCCGCTTTCAGTTTAAGACCATTACTATTTTGTCCTGCCACTATATACCCTTGTAAAAAGTCCCTCTCCAGCTGTTATGGTTCCCCTTTAGGTACAGGAAAGCTGTTATGAAGTCTCCCTAGACTTTTCTTTTTCAGGCTGAACAATCCCAACTCTCTCACCCTGTCTTCATAGGAGAGGTGCTCCAGGTCCCTGAACATCTTCATGGCCATCCTTTGGACTCAAACCAACAGCTCTATGTCTTTCTTATGTTGGAAGTCTTGGAGCTGGATGCAGTTCTCTAGGTGAGGTCTCACAAGGATGGAGTAGAGGGGAAGAATCACCTCCCTCAACCTGCTGGCCTTCTTTGGATGTAGTCCAATACATGGTTGGTTTTCTGGGTTACAAGCACACACTGTCAGGTCATATTGAGTTTCTCATCAACCAATACCTCCAAGCCCTATTCTGAAGGGAGTTTGTAGCAAGAAGTGGGCAGCCTCTTCTTGGTGTTAAGTGGCAGGACCAGAGGAAATGTTTTCAAGCTGTGCCAGGGGAGGTTGGGGCTGTATATTAGGAAATATTTATTCACATACAAGGTTCTCAAACATTGGAATAGTCTGCCCAGGGCAGTGCTGGGGTCACCATTCTTGGATGTGTTTAAGGAGTGTATGGACCTGGTGCTTAGGGACATGGTTCAGCGTTGACCCTTCAGTGCTGGGTCGAGGGTTGGACTGGATGAGCTTGGAGGCTGCATATTTCCAACTGGATATTTTCTGTGATTCTGCGTCTGTCATCTGCTTAATTCACATTTAGTCTATGGGCTTCTGGGGCTTGGGAGGCTGCCTCTTAAGAAGCTGTACCTAGGAGCTGTGAATTCTACTCACACAATGGGATTTTGGAAGCCCAAATTCAGCTCAGCTTCAAGAAGGAAGAAGATTGAAAATTCCACAGTTCTTCAGGGACAAAAATTTCATCAGCAATGATAAAATGCTTCAGGACAGTCCAAAGGATTTCAGCTTGTGCTCAGATCTTCTTTGGCATGGAAACTTAGTACAAAGTCTTACGGAAAGAGTTAGTACCAAAATGAAAAAAATGGCACTACTTTTAGTGAAAATAAATTAATTAATCAATTAATTAATAATATTGGGGTGGGGGGGGCGGGGAATAGTTTGACTAAGTCTTTTCCTGAGTTTTGATTTGCACAGTTTCAGAGAAATTGATACAGGTTTACAAAAGAACTCAACATTTTACAAGATTGGCATTTTCTAATGAAATCTAACTGCATCCAGCTCTGGAGTCCTCAATTCAAGAAGGACATGAACCTGATGGAGTCCAGAGGAGAGCTATGAAGATAAATGAAGGGCTGGAGCACCTCTGCTATGAAGAGCTGGGGTTGTTCAGCCTGGAGAAGAGAAGGCTCCAGGGACACCGATTAGCATCCTGCCAGTAGCTGAAGAGGGCTGCAAGAAGGCTGCAGAGGGACTGTATGCAAAGGCCTGCAGTGACAGGACAAGGGGCAATGTTTTGGAGTGAGAACAGAGCAGATTTTGGCTGTATGCTAGGAACAGGTTCTTTAGCATGAAGGTGGTAGAATACTGCGACAGGTTACCCAGGGAGGTACTCAAGGTCCCATCCTGGAGATAGAATCATAGAATGGCTTAGGTTGGAAGGGACCTCAAAGATCATCCACTTCCAACCCCCCACCATAGGTAGGGACACCTCCCACTAGAACAGGTCACTCAAGGCCTCATCCAACCTGGCTTTAAACACCTCCCACTAGAACAGGTCACTCAAGGCCTCATCCAACCTGGCTTTAAACACCATCTACAAACTCTCTGAGCAACCTGTTCCAGTGTCTCAATACCCTCACTGCAAAGAACTTCCTCCTAACATCTAGTTTAAATCTTCCCTCTGCCAGTTTAAACCCATTACCTCTCATCCTGTCATTACAAGACCTTGTAAATACTCCCTCTCCAGCCCTCCTGCAGGCCCCTTTCAGAAACTGGAAGGCTACTACAAGGTCTCTTTGAAGCCTTCTCTTCTCCAGGCTCAAGAGCCCCAGCTCCCACAGCCTGTCCTCCTAGCAGAGGTGCTCCAGCCCTCTGAGCATCTTGGTGGCCTCCTCTGGACTCACTCCAACAGTTCCATGTCCTTCTTGTGTTGGGGGCTCCAGAATTGTACACAGTACTCCAGATGTGGTCTGACAAGAGCAAAGGGGATCTTCAAGGTGAGGCTACACAAGGTTCTGAGAAACTTGATCTAGTGGAGGATGCTCCTGCTCAGTGCAGGGGGTTGGACTATATGACCTTTGGAGGTCCTTTCCAACCCAAACCATTCTAGGATTCTCTGATCTGCCCTCCTCTTTCATTCACCTAGTACCTTTATATCTTTCTCAAAACAAAGACTGAAATCACATTCCTGGTTGTCTGCATGCCTGGGACAAGAAATTCTAGTTTTTTAGTCTCACCAGCGATTTGTATGCTACCCAGTGCACACTGATCTAACTGTTCCACATGGCTAGCAAACAGCTTTTCCCTTTCCACCTCAATAGAAACTTCACCTTCCAGCTCTGCTTTGTCATGAAAACTTTTATAGAGGCTATAACTTTTTTTGATCATTTCTACTGAGGTCTTTCTGGGGTAAAAAAAAAACCCAAACTAAACCCAAACCATGAAAGAAAACAGGAAATGTCATAGATGTTCCTCCATGCACTCACGGCATCTAAGAGTGTTTTATTAGGTCTTATGGCTTTTTTCTTATGGTCCCAAGTTCTGGAGTCATAGATTACATAAGAATTTTCACAGCGATGGAAATAAAATCACCTTGAAAGTGAGACTTCAATGTTCAAATTTTAAAGGAATGCAATGTACCATTGCTCTTAAGCCCTTGGCTTTTAAGGGATCCTTGCTTGTGGTATCACAGAATCACAGAATGGTAGAAGTTGGAAGGGACCCCCAGTGATTCTCAAGTCCAACCCCCTTGACAAAGCAGGATCACCTAGGGCAGGTCATACAGGAATACATCCAGGTTGACTCTGAATATCTCCATAGAAGGAGACTCCACAACCTCTCTAGGCAGCCTGTTCCAGTGTTCTGTGTGGTGTGTGCATTACCTTTTGTACTGTATATATATCTGTACATATCTGTTACATCTTGTAAATATTTGCTTGTATATGTGCATTGCTGTAAATATAAAGCTTCGTTTATTAACTTCCAGTGTTTTCTGAGTTTTAGCCGGGGTTTTAAAAAGGTGGGGGGGCAGGTAACTGCAAACCCACTACACCCTCACAGTAAAGAAGTTCTTCCTCATGGTGAGGTGGAACTCCCTGTGTTCTAGCTCATATCCATTATTCCTTGTCCTACTACCAGCTTGAAACTGAAAAGAGCCTGTCCCCTTCCTCTTCACACCTACGCCTCAGATATTGATACACACTGATCAGATCCCCTCTCAGCCTTCTCTTGTCCAGACTAAACAGTCCCAGGGCTCTCAGTCTTTCTTCATGAGAGATGCTCAAGTCTCTTAATCATCTTGGTAGCTCTTGGTGCTATGTTACATTTTCTGCTGGCAATGTAGCAACTCTCACACTGGGAAGCCATCCTATATCTTGTCACATTCATATTTTACCTCCTTATCAGAAGGTTTCACCTCATCACCTGCTGTCCTCAAGTCCCCACTGTGGCTCCACTGCAAACTCCAGCTTGGACTGCACCACTGCTCAAAGAAACCACCATCATTCACAAAAGGAAACACACACGGAAGTCTCCAACAACTTCTTAGAAGCTGTTTTACCTCCACACCCAAGTGGTGTTGACTTGATAGTAGCTCAAAGTGTCACCAGAGGACTTGTGGGTAGAAATCTCATGCAAATGAAGCTCCATCACTGACTATCCCTCCCCTTCACCACCGACAGATGGTGCAAAGCCCCTAGTAGTCCAGCAGTGCCTCCCAATGTCCCTCTAACTCCTGCTCTCTTTGCAGAAAGGTCTCTTCCATTCCTCCTAACACTGGAAGGTGAAAAGGAGCTACTGTCAGGCTCAGAACCTCATCCTTAGGCCACTTACGGTCGTGATCCATAACTGGGCTGTGGCACAGGTGGAAAAACTTTATCAAAACTGTTACACAATTCAGTATGTCATAAGAGGTCAAAACTGAGCTGGATGGTGCCAACCAACAGAAGGTGATCAGGTTGCCAGAGACTTCACAGGTATGCATCTTTTATTGTGCAATACTTAGCAAGGTTAAATGCCATCTGCCCTTCCAATCCTCTCTCCTTTACTTCCCCCATCGAAGATGAAGTTTCAGAAACTTAGGAAAAGGAGAATCTAAATATATAGGAAAAATCTCAGAGGGAGAGAATTATGGCTGTGATTGGAGTCCACCAGTGCTGGCATCACCTTCATGGGACCTGAATGAAGACTGAGATGCTCTTTATTTCCACTAGCTGATGAATACTACACTTCCACAAAAAACACAGTTTTTGCCTTTTCCTACTGAGACATAGCTTGAAGAAAGATGTGGCTCATCATGCGTTGCTCCTCAGAGCATTGAACCCTTCAGCTCTTGGCTAATGGTCATGCCAACACCCTCTGAACATAAGGAGTTTCTTGATTGGCAGAGCTTTTGAAGTTGTATAATAAAGCACCAATTTTCGGATCAGCATTAGGAGCTAATCAATCCAGCAAAGTCCTTGATCTGTCCTACTCTTCCATGATAGTCTTCCCACATCTTTCTTTTGGGCTTTTCCTGCAGGACTTTCTGTTAGAGTGCTGAAAAGCCTTCTGAGCTGTGATGGGGTCACTGGGAATAAATGGTTGATGAACACCTTTGAGCTCAGCTTATTTTTCAGCGGTCTGTGACTTGCAGAGGATTCATCTTGGTGCTGAAGATGATCTCTTCCAAACCCACACTATCTTTGAAAGCAAAACTTCTATTTCTCTTGTTTACAAAGTACTGTCCCCATTAATAAGGTTTTATAGATTATAATAATTCCTTGGTGCCAAATATTGTGCAATACATTGCTGCATAAGCAATCGTCAAAACACATTTTGCTTTCTTTAAGTCTTCAGCTAAAAGCATTTTATATCATTTGGGTTTTCTCCGATGCTCGGTTCCTGTACCTCAAAAAGCTCCTTGGTTTGCTCTACTGACAGATTTCTTAGTTCCTCCTCATGCCAACTGAGATGATACAGCATCTCCAGGCCAGCACCATGCTGCAGCCTTTCAAAATGTGATGGAAGATGGCCCTGAAGTCTTCCTTGACTTAAACTGCAGCTGTCATTTTCCATCAGCTTCCACTATTGTAGATTAGCCTCAGCTGGCACAGCATCCTAGACAGAGTTTAAGCTGTGCTTTTTGCTGCAGGTCTCCACACTTCATGCAACTGACACTTTTAACTCTCCCCCTACCACACACTTCACCTCAAAAGTCTTCCTCTTGCTCCTCTGACTTTTCTTCTCTGGCCATGTTTCTTTTCTACCTAAGGTCCCACAGAGCTCTCTCGCCCTGCTCACATTGCCCCATCCATGCTTTCATCACAATATTAAGCCATCATTTGTGGGAGCAGAAAACAAAAGGATTCAGAGGAACATCTTCCTAGCCTCTCAGTATCAGATGAGGATTATTTGCAATAGCATAGGACACCACCAGCATCTCCACAGCATGAGCCTCCACTTTTAGGATGACACTTCTACAGTGACTGGGGTGTACCATCCCCAGGGATGTTCTTCCTAGTGAGACCACACCTGGAATATTGTGTCAAATTTTGGGCTCCCCCGTTCAGGAGAGACAGGGATCTGCTGGAGAAAGTCCAACAGAGAGCCATGAGGATGATTGGAAGACGTCAGCATCTCTCTTACGAAAAGAGACTAAGAGCCCTGGCACTGTATAGTCTGGAGAGGAGAAGATTGAGAGGAGATCTGATCAATGTGTATCAATATCTAAGGGGTGGGTGTCAAGTGGATGGGGCCAAGCTCTTTTTGGTGGTCAGCAGCAATAAGGCAAGGAGCAACAGCTACAAACTGGAACACAGAATATTTCACCTCAACATGAGGAGAAAATTCTTCACATTGAGAGTGACAGAGCCCTGGAACAGGCTGCCCAGAGAGGTTGTGGAGTCTCCTTCTCTGGAGATTTTCAAAACTTGCCTGGATGCATTCCTGAGGGGGATCCCTAGGGGATCTTGCCTTGGCAGGGAGATTGGACTGGATGATCTCTGGACGTCCTTTCCAACCTCCCATATTCTATGATTCTGTGATCTTGAATGGGGCTGGTAACCACAATCTGGGCTGCCATTATGGTACAGGCCACACATGCAGCGGTACAATAGGAGGCAGCAGGTGGGTCTGAACTGAAGGGCAGGGACCCCAGGGAAGAAAATTGGATGTTTCCATTGAGTGTGATAAGTGGTAATCACAGGACACCAGATGCATTGCTTCTGCCAAGTTTCTTTAGGGATCAAGAAGGAGAGGAGCAGCAAGGAGAAGTCTGGGGGAAGATGAAAAGGCTCTAATACAATTTAAAGGGATCACTTTATCTACGTAAAGCTCAGCAGAGGAGAAAGTGTGTATTCATTGCAAAGTGCCAACAGTGGACTAGCTGTGTCCCCCTATACTGTAGTATTCACCCCTCTACACTTCTTCTTACATCTTGCAGTTACATGTCCTGATCTCACTGCTAGGATGAAAACAGGGAATAACTTTCCCAGAGAAAAACCTGGCACTCCGGCATTGTGTCAGTCTTTGTGAGAGCTATGTCAGCTAGAGTATTACTTTTTGTTTTGTTTTTTTTTCTTTTCAGCTGACTGAAAGACAAATGTCTCTCCTGTCTGATTCTTCTGCACAAGGCTGTAATGTACGTAGACATACACCAACACAGCAATGTGCCTTGGCAGGCTGACATTTGCCCAAGGCTGGCTTCACTGTCTTAAGCTGTTAAAAATCATGTAAGATTTGCACTCTGACCTTCTATCTGCTCTACGTATTTTGCAAAACAGGTAAGGACCATGGAAGCTTTCCCATATTTCTCCTCACAGGTCTCTTCTTGCTAGACAGGTGAACCACAGGTCTAAAACAACAGGGCTGACCTAAGAGAAGGTGGAGCTGAACCTGGGTGTCCTTGCTGGCACATAGATGTGTGTCCCCAGGTGTCTGACACTGCGCAAACACAAACCCACAACATGTTCTTTTCCCCAGCAACCTTGTAATAACACGTAAGAAAAAGTGAAGTAAAGCAGGAAAACAATGGCACACAGACCAAGGATCCACCTAGCCCTGTTCCTCCTTCACTCCTGTTATTCCCAAATTTATTTCTATTGCCCTCCCAGCTCTGTTTTTTCTTCTTTTTTTCCTTCCTGTTCTGGTAGCAGTCCTAAGTTTGGTGCTTACCCCTGCCTCCCACCATGCTCACACCAGAGCCCACCACTGGCAGTGTCCCAAGCAGCTGTGGCACAGGACTCTCAGGGAGGCTAAGCAGAGCTGGGCATGGCCCTTCTACCCTCCTTGTCCATCTGTCTGCATATTCCTCCCCACATGCTGAGCCCACACTGCTTTCCACAGCACACACAAATGTCCAATCTGGCAAAGACCCTTGCCAGAAGGGGCAAAGGGTGGCAATCTCCATGCCAAGCCCACCATGGTACACTCTGGCCTTTCCCTTCACTCTTCCTATAAGCCTCCTGCACTTTGCTTGGGGTGAGCCAGAGAGAGAACTTTCCTTGGTGCCACCTTTATTTTCATATGTGTGGAATAATTACTTCAAGAATAGGGGAAAAAAAATAAGGAAATATGAAAAGAAAACAAATAAAGCTGATGCTCCCTGGGTCTGCAGGCAAAACACAGAGATGTAAGGAAACATGGGGGAGATGCAAGAATAGGACAAGTGGACATTATACTTCCCCATGTACACTGCCATTTCCATCCCACTCAGGAGACAATGGTAGTCAGTGTGCCCAGCTGGGCCCAGCATTCTCTGCCTGCTGAACAGCTGGCAAAATGTACTGAATCGAACCTCAGAGCGTGCCTTGGATGGGCATACATGGAGAGAACTCTGACTGCCTTCCTTGCAGAAAGAGAGAAGCTCTGCGAGTTGCAAGTGTCAAAGACAGAACTCTCCAGGAAGCTCTGATCCTGTCTTGAGCCCTGACCACTCAAAACATGGGCAACATCTGAGATAAACCTCAGACAGAAGTGTAAGCATTAGGCTGTGAAATGGCATTTCCCCTTCTGTCACATGAAAAATGAGTTCATTATAGAATATTCTCTCTAAAGCCTGTAGGGAAAAGCTTGGAGGCTCACAGATAAAACAGACTGAATTATGTCTTCCCTCACTTTCAGTGAGTACAAGTACAAGGATTTTTATTGTTAGCAACATTGCATTGCCCCAAAGACCTTGTTCATTTATCAGCCCCCTTAAAAATCTTTTGTTCACAAGCTTGCTTGTGTGTGAACACAGAAGAAAAAAAAAATCAACTCTCTAGTATCAGCCTGCAGCTGTTCGGTGACAGAAGGACTCAAAAGCTACGGATATGAACATGGGAAAATCCATCCACAGCAGAAGGAAGATACAGCAACCAACAGCTGCATGACAAGAATATGCTGTTTCTGTAGTTTGGTAGGGGGGGGAGGGGGGTTGGGAAAAGCTACAGTTACAGTAAGCATCAGAAAGTTGTCAGCAAATATTATAATTGTGATTCAGTTCAGAATAGAAGCAAAATTACTTCTAATTTTCTCTAAGTATCTGATGCTCTTCTAAATGACACGTTCTGATCCCCAGCAGGGTTTGGAAACTCTGAGACAGGAGCAGGGTACTTTGAAGCATCTTCTATGCAGCAGAGTCAGCAGATTTCAATCTCTCCCTGACTTTCACAGGAAAAGCATAAAATAAGCCAAAAAAAAAAAAAAAAAAAAAAAAAAAAAAAAAAAAAAAAAAAAAAAATCAACCCACAGTCCCCTGAACCTGCTGAATCCTTTCAAAACTCTACACATAATATTATGTATAATAGAGTCGTATTTGGGTCATAGCATGCTGGATCCACATGCTTTTTATGCTTCCTTAAATTAAACAGATCTCAGACACATTAGATTTCTAAGCATGTTCTCAGGACATGAGTCCTCCCTCTAGTACCTCTCTCTGAGACCCCACAGCTGGAACTTCAGACTAACACTAGCTTTCCCAGCTCTCCAGGAGTTTTGGCTCCTACTTCTGCACTCAACTCTTGCAGACCCTCTGTCTTTATATAATGTACCACCTCAAGGTTAAACAGCTATTAAAATACACGGCAGATCAACAGTGCAATGTTTGTAAAGGTAACCACTCTCTACTTTAGATGTGAAAGCAAATATAGTGCACTTCCCTGCATCTTCATCATCCTTTGTTAGCCCCTTTCCAGGTCCCCTCAGGAAGACCTTCTTTCACACAGGAGTGAAAGGCACTGCCACATCCAATTGAAGCCTTTCTTAAGCTGCTCCCATTCACATAACCACAGAGTCACAGAATCAGGGTCAGAGAATCAGCCACAGAATCAGAGTCACAAAGTCACTGAATCACAGAGTCGCAAAATCACAGAACCAGAGAGTCATCAGAGTCACAGTCAGAGCCACAGTATCACAGAGTCACAGTCACAGAATCCAGAGGCACAAAGTCACAGAATCACAAATTCACAGAAAGCTAGGGGTTGGAAGGGACCTCCAGTGATCATGGAGTCCAACCCCCCTGCCAAGTACCGTCTCATTATGATAGACTTCCTTTTACAGATGTTATTCTCTTGCTTTCTCATCTTCCCAGGCTTTCTTTGCGTATAGCTTTTTAGTCTTTCTTCTAAAGGGGTGCTTGTCCCTCAATCCTAGCCTGCTCCAGAGAAGCTGGGTAGCCTGACCTTCTCCAGAATAGAGCAATTCCTTTGTTATCTGAAGATAACAAGCTCATTCAGGTGCCAAGGGTTTCTAATAGTCCCTCTATTCATAGAATAGGAGAAACCAGCTCCACTCCCTTTTCCCCTTGTGCAACATTTATTTGGAGGTAAGGGTGCAGAAGAAGACAGTGATAGAACGTAAGGGTGGATTATTTAAAAGCATTACCTGTCCCGTCTTCTCTGATGAAAGAGATACTTCAGGTAGTGCTCTGACATCACTAGCCCAAGATATATTGAGAAACTATTGTAGGAGGTTGCTGCACATTGCTGAGCCTCAGCTTCCCATTTGTAAAACAGAAATTGGGCTTTCCTGTTAGTCATTGCAAAGCATCAGTTCTGAGGATGGCACTTGCCACCAATGAGCCTTATAAATAAAAATTTGAAGCCCAAGAAAGGAAGAGCTCAAGTATGGGCATCAGAACAGCCTCTCATGCAAAAGTGTACTGACTGCCACAGGACACTATCTAGGGAAGAGCTGAAGATCAGGATGAGGAGCTAGCAGCCCTGCCCCAGGAATGAACTCCCTGTTCAGAGACCACTGCCACATCAGGAAGAGGTGAACACCCAGGAGAGAATTTAGCACACAGAGAAATGAGAGAGCAACACAACAGAATTCTTCTAGGGGTGTAGATTTACAACATAAGAGATGAAGAAAGAGTATAACTCACAACCAAGGGCAGAGCCAAGGGAGGAGACAGTAGGGCATATCTGAAGGTTTTAATGCAAGTAAGCAGTGTGGAATATATACAAGCAATTTTCTTAGTTAATAAGGCAGTTTAGTTCCATTTACCAATAAAGCTCACATCTACAGATACTGCACACTCCATCCCAAGCTATGTGTATGGCGTTGCCTTGGTGGACAGCAAGCACCTATAACTGCTTCTTGCACTTTTTCAAATTCTCAGGAAACTTCAAGGTGATGGACAAATGTTGCAGCCAGGCAAACCTGGACCTGGCATAAGGGAAAGTTTCTTCTTCCCTCAGAGTAGTGCAGCTCTGAAACAGATTACCCAGATCTCCATTCTTGGATATTTTGACTGGACATGGCCCCAAGCAAATCAATCTAACTCAGAAGGTGGCTCTACTGTGAACAGTGGATAGAACTGGATGACTTCCAACTCATTCTGTGAGCAACATTTCTCTCAGGCTTGTGTATATTTACATCCAGGAGAGCATCACCACCCTTTAGGGAACATGAAATCATGTTTATGATTGTGAACATGAACTTCTGCATCAGGAAAAACTAATTAAAAAACCCAAAATGTTTCTTAGTCAAGTGCAAACCAAAATGCTGTAGAAGTGAGGTAGTAGAGCTGCAGAGAGGAGAGGATATTTGTTCTGATAGCTCCAGGGGAGAGTTAGACCTTGAGAAATCACTCATCACCACCTAGCTGCTGTCTCAGAATCACTGAGGCTGGAAGAGGCCTCCGAGATCATCAAGCCCAGCCTATAACCTAACATCACAGCATCAGTTAAGCCATGCCACCAAGTGCTACTCCCAATCTTTTCCTGAAGACCTCCAAGGGATGGTGACTCCACTACTTCCCTGGGCAGTCCATTCCAGTGCCTAATCACTCTTTATGTGAAGAATTGCTTCCTAACATCCAATGTAAACCTCCCCTCCCCATTTAAGGAGTTTTTTCCAGACCAGATAGGAACCTCTTCAGACTCAAAGTAGACATGACTTTCACTATGCCCAGCAAGACATCCCAGTCAGTCAAAAACTACCTGCATAGAAGTTCTGGGAACTTAAATCTGAACTGGCTGGGGCTCAAGTATGGAACAAAGATATTTGTCACCCTCTTGCACAAAAGCAGAGGGATAGACTCTTAGGGCTTTGTTCCCACCTACTCAAGCAAATTCCCAGCAAAACCACAACAAGGGCAGCACTGGTGAGCATGAGAGCTTGGGATAGCAAGGGATGCTAAGAAACTCACAGGCAAGAGGGGTTTCACACCACCCAGTTTCTTACTTCTCATGAAAACCATGTCTTCAAAAGCCACTGAAAAGGGGCACAACCTTTCAAAAGACTGGAATTTCATGAGTAATTTTCAAATGCACACTTCTTCATTTCAAGTGCACTGATGCTGGGATGCTCCACTGCAGGAACCAAATAGGGAATTTCCAAAAGATGAGGAGAGAAAAAAAAACACACCAGCAAATGATAGTACAGCATTCAGCTCAGCATTAATATTGCACACAATGAATTCTTTTAGACTATTAACGTTTTTAAAAGTAATTAATGTTCCCAAGTGTAAGTGCAAAATATCTGAACTATTTCTCCACAGCTTCTAATTCAGCAGCTGTGGAAGAGGAAATTAACAAGTAAAATTGTTGACTTCAGTAAAGGGAATTCATTTACACTGCTTTGTTTTTGTTTACTTATGGTTTTGTTTTGTCTTGTTTTATTTTGTTTCACTTTGTTTTGTTTTGATGTGCTTGTCTGCTTGTCTTTCTTCATTCAACCTGTGTTTGACCACAAAAGATCTAGTGAGTATTTTACAGACCCTGGTATGTAAGGGGATATCCAAAATACTGTATCAACAGTTATCTCAGCCAGAAGACTTGTGAAACTAGTATTTCTTTACAGATAGTTTTGGATGCTTTTACAAAGGAAAGAAGCCAAGTGCTGAGAGGGAACCTAACTTTCCTTCCCTTTAAAAGTCCACTTATCTTCAGATCTTGGATGTGCACAAAACGAGTCCAGCTTGTCCATGTAGCAAGCTGTCGTTTAACACAGTCACTCACATGGCTTCCAAAGCAAAACCTTCACATAAAATATCTTGCTCTTTGCCAGGCATATGTGCCTCATATGCTTCAGCAGACTGTTCAGTGTGGGAAGCAGTAACAGGATAATTCTCTTACTACAGATTAACTGAACCATTACACTTACCTTTAAAATACAGCTGCTTCTGGGGATAAATATTGTGATTATTTAGCAGCTCAGGGCAATGTTAAGACAACCAAGGCATGTGGAATCCCTTCTCAACTCACCATAAAAGGAGCAATTTTCTCTGAGGGTCTTCCTCCCCCCTTCCTCATTTGTACAGACTTGGGCATGCCACATACTTATATTAACTGTATAGTCTTAGTGTAGAGAGAAGAAAAAAAATCAAACTCAAATGGAATTTTGAGTTTATTTCAGTAAGAGCAAATATCCATGTACCAGGTCAAGATTCTACAGAGAACACTATTTTTGAAGGAAGGTGTATGACAGCAAGATGCCTCAAAAATTGGAGACGAGTTGAAAGTTTGGTGACAGAAAGTCTTTTATAAATCTCTTCTGGAAAGAAAACAGATTGTGCAGTTAATATTGATGCTGTCTTTAAATAAGGACTGATACAAACATCCCAGGGAGCAGGAAAACCACACAGCAGAAAGCAGGACATTAACAACAGAGTCAGTTTTAAGCACATAATCAACATGGCTGATAAGCAGACAAAAGAAAAAGTAATTAAAGAAGTATTCTGCCACCTTCAGATCCCATCACACTGGTTATGATGACTATCAGTGGTTCATATCTGTAATTTAATAGAACTCTTCTTGCTCTTTCAAATATGGGTTCCAAAAGCCATTCCCCGCCTCCACCACCACTTAGCAAACAAAGAAAGCAAAGTTTATGTACAGTTCTGCATACCAGGGGCCAGATCCTGTACAAAATGTCACTTTCAATCGACTCCCAAGCGTGTGGGAGACACCTGTTATGTGTTCCTGCTCCCTGTAAGAGAATAGCAGCCTTATCACCCAGCTCACCAAGGAGAGGATAGAGTCAGTAGCAGTCACTGCAAAGTATGAGGCATCCTTGCAAGACAAGGCTGTGGTACCTGGAGAGTTAAGTAACACAAAAATTTCTCTATCTCCTTTATAGCAAGAAAATTCCTAGTCCTAGACTTTCAGCTCCAGCAGAAATTTCTCATCAGTTTCAATTCCTTTGCTGCAGGGTAAACTGCAAGGTCTCATCTTAATCCTGTATGTGCTGGTGTTACCACAGGTTGTAGGTTCAAGGTAGATTCACAGATTCACCAACTTTAAGGCCAGAACACATCCTAGATTACGTATCTTTTTTTCTTTTTTAATTTTTTTTTAATGTAACACTGGTCACAGAAAGAGTCATTCTTCAGCTCTGCAACTCTGATTTGTGGTAGAATATACTCTTTAGGCTTTAATCTCACCTAACCTTAAAGACATATCCCTTAAATGAAATATGAAGGGATAAATTGAACTTGTAGTTGAGCAGCTCCTGTAGTTGTTAGCCTAAATGCAGTGTCACCACTTCTACTATCCTAAATCTGCCAGAGTTTCTCTAGATTTCTGTATCTCACATCAACATAAAAACTAGGCTAACTGTGATGAAATCACGAAATTTTTCAGCCTACAACAAGAGTCCCAGGCACATGATCATTCTTGTAGTTCTTTTTTGAGCCATTTTCCACCTCATCTAATAAATAAATTGTGGAATGCTTACACTGGGTACTGCATAAACATAGTTTCTAATTCCTGTTTTCACTAAGTTTAAGCTAAGGAATAGAAACAATCAAGAACTTACGTTGCATAAAACAGAAAAGAATAAATAATTAAAAATACATTAAGTATTTTTACAGAATTCTTTAGTTAACGCTGTAACTGCCTAAAACCACTTTCTGAAGGCAAGTACAATTTTATTACAGGATATATTTCACCCACTCAGTAATTATGTTGTTTAAGGTGGTTGTAAATGATAAAGGTAACACTACACTGGTATTTAGAGTTGAAAATTGCCTGTGCGATTAACTCCTTAAAAACACTTGGGCAATGTGCAGCAGTTCCTGTGGCATACAAATCCTTTCTGGGTCTTTGATCAGAAATCAGAGAAAAAGTTATTTTTTATCATACTGTTCCTGTTTTGATGCATAGCTTGGAATGATGGAATTCACCTTTGATCAGATGAAAACCAGGTATTTTAAAAATAAATAAATAAAGAAACAACACAGACTGCTTTCAGTGACTGAAGCTGGAATAATTTTATTTCACGTATCTTAGACATTTTTTTATTCCCGGTGTTTGTTTGCTTTCGGGGCTTTCCTCAGCTTGGACAGTGGAAACACATTCATATGTTTCTTTTTTGACTTACCGTCGGTTTCACTTTCAGATTCTCATGTTTCACACTCCAGCCTTCGGGTTTCAAGCGCTGCACGGGAATACTTAACTTCATTTAAACAAACAAAAAAACCTGCGGCCGCCGGGCGCACACACAACTTGGCCATTGGTCTGCGGTTCAGATGCAAAGCTTCATCCCACAACGTCCCCTCAAGCATCTTCAAGACCGTTCTCTGGGATTCGCAAAGAAAAGAAATAAATAGGAGCGACGGCGAATTAAGGATCTAGTTTAAAAGGAAACAAGAGTCATCATGTTTTGCAGCGTTCTGGGGCTCACACCAGCGAAATACCATTACGTATCACCGATTTCATGATAACCGTGTGTCACATTAATGATAAGGTGCCGGGACACCCCAGGCTCCATGACCTGCAGCAGAGGGGCTCCTCCCAAGGCAAACCGCAGGGCCAGCGACATTGCCACCCGCGGTGGGGCTGGGAGCAGGGCTGCCCCCCTCCTGCATAGTTGCTCGTCGCGGGGATCAGGGTGGCCGCGGTCCTGGTTGCGCGGGTCCCCCACTGCGGCGGATCTGTGCAAGGCTGCGCACAGTGGCGCTCCAGGGGCCGCCGGGGCAAGAACTATGCACCGGAGATGTTTTATTTTATCCTTTAGGCTTTTGAACGGGTTAAGGGGCTCAGCGAAAGGGGAGAGTCCGACTTTTTTTTTTTTTTTTCCGGAGGGAGGGTGGTATTTAACATATGGCATTCGGTAATCTCTACACGGAGGCTGTTAAAACATCTGTTGCCCCCAAACGCAGGCGGCAGCGCCCGTAGGCACGGAGACAAGAGAATGGGCAGATAGGGCACACTGGTTTCCGCGGACGCGGATCCCCCACCAGCCGCCCCGGCTGCTTTTCACAGAACCGACGCTTCTCCGTTAGAAACGCGGTACCGCGTGCAGGAAACCCGTCGCACCGGGGAAAAGTGTTTCGGTGGGTGTTTTTTCTTTTCATGACATCGCTTCAGATCGTCGGCACCTCCGCGAGAAAAGCTGGCATGCTTCCATTAATTGATTTTGGGGTCTGGTTTGGGTTTTTCTGTG
Source organism: Psilopogon haemacephalus (assembly GCA_013396835.1). Lineage (NCBI taxonomy): Eukaryota > Metazoa > Chordata > Aves > Piciformes > Megalaimidae > Psilopogon > Psilopogon haemacephalus. Next base: position 23,946 of record VWZI01015466.1, read on the forward strand.
TGAGTTTTTTTCCCCCCCTTTTTTTCCCAACGGCAGTTCCCCCCTGCTCCAAGGCAGTAGCCCGCCCGCGGCGCCCGTAGCTGCTCCCCCGGCGACCGCCCCATCGCGGAGAGCGGGGCCCCCGCATCCCTCCCACGGTCCCCGCGGCTCCCCGCCGCCAGCAGCCGCGTCGTGCCCCAGACATCACCCCACTTCGGAAAGTCGGTGCCGGACAATTAGGACACCCGTTGTCCTCCCCCCCGAAACCCACATAAATCACAATCGCTGCATTGTCGGGCTACAAAGCCAGACGGGAGCGCTTATGAATTTAAGTTTGGAGAAGGAAAACGTGCGCTGACACAACACGCTCCCTGTTCACAGGAGTAGCCAGGAAGGGGAAATGAATGGTGGAAGTTAAAGAGCCTTTCATTGCGGAGCACGCCGCAACGCAGCGGGTCACCGCTCGCCGCCCTCGACGTACGGCGGGGGGTGCCCCCTTCTCGCTCTCTTTCTTCGCCCTCCTAAAACGTCAGCCTTGCCGGGCAAAGCTCTGCCTAAATCCGCCTACGGCGGGCTCGGCCCCGGTAAGCTCCCGCCTGGGCGGGGAGGGGGGTCGGGGAGGAAGGGAGGCAAGGGGCCACACACGGCGGCTGGCAGTTCTCGAATCACGCCGCCGCCACCACCACTTGCTTTCGGCTGTGGCTGGGAACTGCGCGCTCCGTGGATGGGACGCGGGGGGCGCGGAAATAATTTCGCGGCCAGTGCTGCTGGCAATTCGTGGAGGGCTCGGCTGTCCCGGCCCGGCTCCACGTTACTGGGCGACGGAAAGGAAACGGAGTCCCGCAGGCTTTTTGGTGTCTAAGCGGCCATTCGCTCCGACGAGGTGGGTTACGTGCAGAGCCGTCCCAGCCGGTTTTGCAAAGGAACCCTTGCCGATGGACTCGAGAGAGATGCAACCCACGACAAAGCCGGTCTCATCCCTCACATCCGTTTTGATACAGAGGGGCTAGAGATGGGGTGGGAGGGAGCGCGTTGACCACTCGCGGGCAACAGCAGTCGGTCGCCCGCCTTCCTTGATGCCAGCAAGACCCGTGCGGCTCCCGGGACCGGCGCTGAGGTTAGGTGAGGCAGCTCCACCTCGCCCCCTTCCCCGCCGAGTTGCTTTCGATGCCGGGCGGCATGCGTCCTTAAAATATAATCTGCCCGGTAACAATCAGCGCGCAGCGGCAAGAGCCCCAGAGCTATTGGCTATGCAAATAGAGGGAGGGGAAGCGGCGCCCCAAACTCCCCAGTCACACTTTTAAGGCGGTATTTCTTTTCTTCCCCCCCCGCCCTCTCCCCCACCACCAAGCGCACCTTCGTGGCGCCTCGGTTGGGGGATGGGTGGGATGGCCGACAGCAACAGGAGGCTTCGGGGATCGTGCTCCTCGCATCCCCCCGCTGGGTTGCCTGCTGGCGGCGGTTGCCCGCTTAGCTCATCCCCGGGCAGCCTCTTCCCCCACTGGGGAGCCTCTGCTTTGCCGTAGCAGGCAACGGCAGAGACTTCGCAAAGTTGACACAATTTGCAGGCGGGGAGCAGCTGCAACGCCGGCGAAGTGCGAGGAAGGTGGAAATCATCTACTGCGGGATGTAACTCCTTTTCTCCCCCCTCCCCCTCAACCCCAGCCAACCTCCTTACCTCCCCCGCTGCATTTCCTAGAAAGTTATATCAGTGCGGCCGTGCAGTGCTAAAACGGTTCGCCTGCTAGAAACGCGTGTGTCTGTCGGATGAAGTGGATTGGTGATTGTTACATTTGTACCCCGAAACCGCCACGGAACACCCCACCCCGCAAAGAGGTTTGAAGTATTTTTTTCGGGTTTGCTGTTACTGCTGCAGTTAGCGGGGGACTCTGTCCCTCCGCGGGGACAGATTAAGGGGGTGCCGGACGGGGGAATGGGTCAAGGGCTTGAGGGGCGTGGATCTGGCAGCCCGCTAAACCGGGACATTTCATCCTTTGCCCCTCGTCGTCTCGGTGGGTACCTGTGGGACCTTAGTTTCTTGCAAGAAGATAAGGGGTTTGAATAAGTTCACGTGGGCTCTTGGAGAAGGAAAGTGCGGAGCGCATTTCGTTTTGTAGCTGGAAAGAAGAGAAGCTGTCATTTATATGTGTCCCTATACGAGGGCCTCCCGGTTCCTTGTTAGCTTATAGAGGGGGGAAAAAAA